>JAJOZX010002212.1:347500-417500 GCA_023014485.1 Bathynomus jamesi
TACTAAGGTGAGGAGTAGTGTGGGTGTGTCGGAGAGCTTTGGGGTGGAAGTTGGTCTGCACCAAGGATCAGCTTTGAGCCCCTTCCTTTTCAATGTGGTATGATGTGTTGACGGACAGGATTAGAGGGGAGGCGCCGTGGTGCATGATGTATGCAGACGATGTTTTGTTGAGTGGGGAGATGAAAGAGGAGGTGGAGCAGCAGTTGGAAAATTGGAGAGAGGCATTGGAAAGTAGGGGGATGAGAATTAGCCGAAAGAAGACTGAATATATGAGATGTGATGTGCAGCAGGACCGAGGAGGGGAAGTGACATTGAGTGGAGAGCGTGTTAAGATGGTGAAGTATTTTAAATACTTGGGGTCAACAGTGGATGCAGAGGGGGGAGCAGAGAGAGAGAGAAACTGTAGAATACAGTCGGGGTGGAAGAACTGGAGGGACTATCAGGGGTGCTCTGTGATAAGAGGGTCCCAGTGAAACTGAAGGGAAAGGTATTCAAAACAGTGGTGAGGCCGGCAATGTTGTATGGAATGGAGACTGTGCCAATGAAGAAGAGCAATGAAAGAAAAATCGATGTGGCTGAAATGAAGATGTTGAGATGGATGTGTGGAGTGACAAGGAGGGATAGGGTCAGAAATGAGCATATAAGGGGAACAGTGAAGGTGGCGGAAGCATCTAAGAAGGTGCAGGAGGCCAGGCTGAGGTAGTATGGACACATCAGGAGAAGAGAGGAGGAGTATGTGGGGCACAGAGTGCTGGAGATGGAGTTGCCGGATGGAGAAGAAGAGGAAGACCAAAGACGAGATGGAGGGACTGTGTGGTGGCAGACATCAGGGAGAAGGACTTGGAGGAGGATGTGGTATACGACAGAGGAGAGTGGAGAAGACGAACCAAAAACAGATCCCATGTAAAGATGGGATACTAAGCTGCAGAAGAAGAAGATGATCTTCTAAGTTGTAGGTTGCAGCCTCACAGACTCAAATGCCAAACCAACATGGAAAAGCAATTTAATATTTTCATATAAGCCCAGAACCAAAAGGCCTTCCTGATGAATTAAATTTAAATCACTGGCTATCATACACTTCAGACTTAATTAAAGACTTCAGTCTTGTCAGGACAGAAGACCTGTACAAAGAGCTCTCAAATAAACTTTGTGACTAACAATCTTAATACCATATTCCTAATGTATTAAACTGTCCAGTTAACACGAGTATGTACCATACTGTCTGTAACGTTCATTAGCTAGGGCTAATTCATAGCCTATGAGCCTACTGGTGCATTATGTAAAGTTACTTTACAATTTTTTATCATGCAAACAGAAATTACCAATTTGACAGTGTATTATTAATTTTGTACTACTGTAACATAGCAGAAACTAATATTTATTTTATAAAGATTTATCAAATAACCCTGAGTAGGTTTCAGAAAAAAAAAAAAAATAACTAACTTGTTTTCTTCAAATTTATATTCAATTTCAAATTTCTTCATCCAATCTGGATTTGGACTATTTTTAAGTTCTTCTGTTCTACCAAATTCTAACTCGCATCCATCTTTAGGGTCTTTCATGTAAAGAATGCACACTGCATCACTCTTCCCAAATGTATCTTTGCTTTTTAAATTCCTGAGGAAAAAATATACATTGCAGATAAGGTAGGTAAAAGTAGGCTAGTACATGATCTAACTATACCAATATTTGCTGCATTGGACTACACTAAATTTGTCTAACAAGGCTAAATGCTAATTGTACCTATTCATTTAATAAAATATTCTTTGTACTTACTTTCCAGATACATTTAATTCCACTAATGTTGAGAGGAGCAAGTTGGAAATGCCAGATGATGTCATGCTGAACTGATGGGATTTATTTACTTAAGCGTTGAACAATTATATACCAAAGTTTGGCTTATAAATTAAGTTTATAGGGTCTGAAATTTGTTAGACTTTATGCCAAAATACAAATTATGAGGTTCCTACAAAATAATCAAACAATTAAAGATTAGCATCTTAAATTTGATAATATTAAGCAATGCACAGTCACATCCAGACCTAAAAACCAACTCATTCCCATGATACTAACCTAAATTTAAGGTTGGTTGGTCTATTTAATGTCCTTCATCCAAAGGTGCTTGTGGAGGGCACTGAGATGGGTTGGTAAAACCACCAATTGGGTAAAATAAAGGTCCATCATATAGTGTCCAGAAAATTCTCTGGACACTAATTTAATCTAACTTGCAATAATTTGTCAAGTAACTATCATGTAGAGAGATTAGCCCAAAATAAATTATTGACATAGAACAGTGATTTAAAGTGTTTATGAAAGGTAATTGCACACACAACAAATTAGCGTAAGTAGAAAAAATGGCTAAAATTAACAGAAAAAAGTTACGACACTTTATTCCATTTGAAAGGGTCCTGCCCCGACTAAATTAGATTTTTTAAATTTTCATAAGCACACCGGACAAAAAATTAGTCACCCCTCTCAGAATGTACCTAATAACGTGTGACGGCGCCTCTGGCCTTGATAACCGCACGAATCCGGCGAGGCAGAGACTCTACGAGGTTGTGCATGTACTGAACATCGATTTGCTGCCACTCGTTCATCAGCCGGTCCCGAAGTTCCGCCAGAGTCCGTGGGTGTCTATTCCTGCGCTTCACTTTCTGTTTCCAGCCTGAACAACACCTTCGACACATTCAGGATTAAAGGCTTCATTGGACCTGCGATGTACTCATCGCCTCCCATCATTGGAGAACAAACAAAAACGGGACTATCGGACCAAATTACACGTTTCCAATCTGCCGCAGTCGTTTTTGTGCCTCTGAGCCCATTTTAACGTGCCAATTTGTGACGCTGTTAACAGCGGCCTCTTCCCTGGTACCCTGCTCCAGATGTCCATCGCATGCAGTTCTCGTCGCAATGTCCGTTCGGAAAATGGTCGCTGGAGAACCTCATTGGTTTCTTGGAGCAATTGTTCTCTGGTTTGAAAATGATTTGCAGTTACTAGACGAGAAACATGGCGGCAGCCCCTATTGTCGAGAATTGTTTTCCGGCCACAGTTACGCCGTCGATTGTCAGTTGATTGCGAACTACACCACTCTTTGTAAACTCGCTGGACAGTACGCGTTGACACACCAACAAATTGGGCTACTTCAGACATTTTGTGTCCGTGGGCTCTGCCAAACACGATGGCTCCTTTTTGCCACTGAGTAACGTCTGCCTCACGACCCATTTTGCAGACTATATCCAACACACACTTTGTTTTTCACCACCTCACGAAACAGATCTGATCCTGTGTGCTACGTCACCGCTACTTGTCACTTACCAATGCTACATCAGCGCCCTCTGTGTGACCTTGAACTTCCTACTATCGGTGCTATTAGGGGTGACTAATTTTTTGTCTGGTGTGCTTATATACAAAATATGAGTTTCAACCTTATTCTATCAATATATGAAAAGAAATATGTGTATTTGCATATAAAATAGGTATTTACAGATTTCAAAATGGCTACTTTTACTTAAGACTAATTTTTAAATTCACGTAAGCTGTTAGGTAATTAATACATTGCAATTTACACATGGTGCAATAATTCTTAATGCTAATAATCTATACCTACCTAAGCTTATATTAGTTAATTTTCAACAGATTTTTATCCTAGTTTTGGTTCCAAACTCCCACTAAGTTCTTGAACTTGCTTTGGATTGAAAGAGTAAATAATCCTAACACCAGGCTTGATATTTGATATATGATAGAAATCCTATCACCGTTTTATCCAGCAAACATCCTCTTTCATCGGAAAATAATACCAAGTGGTAGATCCTGATGAGGTGAGGAAACTGATTTTATAATCACCATATTCTTCTGAAGTGTCTAAAATAATTCCAAACCAAACTATCATATTTACAGGCAACATACTGGCCAATTTGATACTCATCTTTTTCAAGTTGACTGTCTTTATCTGGTTCAGCCCCAGTACTTATTCTAAACAATTTACAATTATCAGAATCAGATGTCTGATAAGCTTGTATTAGGTTTTCTGACTCTGGTACAAACTGTGGAAACCCTGTGTACCTTTAACAGGTAAAGCTTCATTAAACCTACTAGAAAGATTGAATTTATCCACATGAACCTCCTCCTTTGTCACATACAAACAAATAATTGAATTAAAGTGTTCAGTGCAAAAATCGTAGAAAGCCTTGGTGTACATTGCAAACTAGCCTTTGCTACAACTCTTTTAATAGTTCCTCCAATACCATCACAAGCATTTTTCCCATGACTTGTGCAAAGAAATTCCACTCAGCCTTCACACCAAAATCCTGTTCATGATAGCACAGATTGCTGAAATTATATTTGTTTTTGTATTAGCCTCCACACCCATCAGAGAAATAAATTAGTTTTTGCACATTGGGAATTTCTGTTTAATATCCTTCATTAAATATTGCTGAAAAGTGTGAACTGCTGATGTTGAGCACTCAAGACAATCACTAATAATACAGTAACTAGTATGAATTAATTCCTCATCCTCCATGTGATACACCACAAATGGATTTGTCCAGTGAAAACTTTGTGGTTCATCTTGAGTGATGAATGAATAGTTTTCTGCAAAATCCCCTAGCACAAGTATTTCATCAGTGAAGATTCAGTTTCATAGTCTTCAAATACTGACTCTGGCTTTTTGCAATGTAGTGGTGCCTAGTAAGAGAAAAAATGTTTTCTGAAAGGTGTTCAATAAATTCATCTGGAGAAGCTATATGAGTTTCCAATGTTGATCTATCTGTATTAGTCCACTGAACATATTCAGCAGAATCTCTACTTGTCAAGGAAGGTATAGTATAAGAAATTAAATATGCCTATGCTAGTATGCTACCATGACATTCTCAACATCCATGTAACATGCATGTAGAAGAATTTATATTACAAACACTTTTTTCCATAAGTGTGTAATAGGTTAAGTTTTTCTTTGCAATTGCTGATACCATAAGTTTAGGATTCTGGTGGTGGGTGCAAACACAAACTGAGTGGGTTCCTTTGCCTCCAGCAATTACACACCATTTAGGCCTCAGATTGGAAAAGGTAGAAAACCTTATGCTATTATCATTGTTTTCTTTATATTTTGAATATAATTCTTTTAAATTTCCTAGTAATAGACGGTTTTGCTTGTACTCTTTTTCACCATCTTTATTTCTTATACTAACACAATCAGATTTCCCTACACACAAACAACTGACTTCATCATCTTCATAGAATTCCTTTATTTCAGAGATTATATCTTCAGTTAGTTTTCTTCCTTTACTGTAGATAGGAATCTGTGGCATAATACCAAATGTATGTTTCAAATGTCTGGTTTTGTCAACCATGTATCTGGTTGCACCAAACAAATCCATTGTCCTAGAAATAGGAAATGGTGAGTAAGTATCTGAAGCCTCCTTTTGTACGATGATGTGGATTTGAAATCTTGTACAAGATCACTCATGAGGTTTTCATACCTATAAAAAAAAACAACCCCAAATTACTGTACAATATTAAGGATGTAAGTAGATGATTTATATTATTCAAGAATTAAGGAAGTACTGTACTTCATGAATTTGAACATATACCAATATATTTAGTATATGGGATGATGTCACATTTTAGGAAATATAGCTAATGTCTACATATATATCCAAACATGACAACCTATAATACTGTACCTATATACAGGTATTTACATACATTAATAGCTCAAAGTCATCTCATTAATTATTTTTAGTTTCTTACTTCAAATCTGCTTCTTTTAGATGCTGTTTACTCAGTGGCTCACCAACATCTTGAACTTCAATGGCAAATGCAGTTTCCAACTTCCTTTTGAGGGAGGTTGAAGCTTTTTGTATTTTTGTGAAACTGCCTTTGATCTGCTTTCACTGCTCAAGGCATCTGAAAAATATTTGAAATACAATTAATTAATAAATATAAGTATGACATATCTAGTGGCAACAATCTGAATTTCTGAACTGAAGTATATTTTTTAGATAATTACATATATATGTATTAGGTATAAGACAACTATATCTGAATTAAATTTCAGCTGACAGTATAAAAATGCATTATCTGTACACACATTAACAGCTAGTTACTTACGTAATTTCACTGGGGTAACGAAGTTGCTCCAAAGTTGCATTAAGATCTTCTCGTTGAATATCTTTATCCATTTCAGTACATTTCCTTGGAATTTTTTCTGGGGATATGTCAGGTGAAGTAGTCGTACTTTCAGTACTACTAGTTATTGTAAAGTGACCATATTTTTAGGAGCAAAAAGTGGGACATTTTTCTATTTTTGGAGTTATAAACTAAAGTGACTATTTTCAGGAGCCAAAAGCAGGACACCTCTCTACCTCATATATATTATGTATTATATATATATATTATATATATATATATTATATATATAATATATATATATATCGGCTATTGATTGGTGGCACGGAAAACGCAGTTTATAATAATAAACAGGAACACCCAGAGAAAATACAAACATCCTTCAAGGTTTAATAGTACCAACGTTTCGGAATGCACTAATTCCATCTTCAGGGCTAAAACAATAAAATGCCAAATCACATACAAAATACAATTTGCTTAATTACAATTTAAAATAAACTTTAAAAATTATAAAAAGTAGCTAATTAAATGTAAAAATTATGGAGTCTGTTTATTTATAAACTAAAACCAGACCTAAATTCTGACGAATCATCGATAGATCTGCTGTGTTTTGGTTAAGGTACTAGTTTATTTTATTTACGTTTCAGTTTTAATGCTTTTACTTTTTATAATTTTAACTTTTTAACTTCACATTTATTTACCTTTTAGTTTTAATGTTTTACATTTAATTAGCTACTTTTTATAATTTTTTAAGTTTATTTTAAATTGTTATTAAGCAAATTGTATTTTGTATGTGATTTGGCATTTTATTGTTTTAGCCCTGAAGATGGAATTAGTGCATTCCGAAACGTTGGTACTATTAAACCTTGAAGGATGTTTGTATTTTCTCTGGTGTTCCTGTTTATTATATATATATATATATATATATGGAACAATTATTATTTCACTGCTTGTATTTTTCTCTTGAGTATATAATTATGAAAAAAATTAACTCAACTGAGAATGCTTATATCTATGACATACCAATACACAATATTATCGTACTTGCTTTTCAATTCCCGTACTTTTCAGTAGATGAAATCTTCTGAAGTAACTCCGGAGTTGATTTCAACATAGTTTAGAACTCCATACAGGTTTGATTGAAGTTTATTTTAGTTAAAAGTAAAGCTTTTAGAGTTGAGACTTTCAGTTGAGCTTTCTCAAATGTCTACGTCTTATTCATTTGAGAGAAAGCACATTCAGTCGAAGCATTAGTTCCTGGAAGACAGAGTATGAACTGAACTAATGCTGACATTCGTTGATGATTGACATCTCTGGCCTTGAAATGAGTGAATACTTCCACCCAGCACTGGTCTGTTGATGATTTAGATGCATTCCATTCTGCTACTTTCTCATCACTAATGTACTTTGCAAAACACATGAACTCATCAAATAATTCAGTGTCAAATAGTTGTTTCTCAGCAGCAAAATCCATTGTTTTCTCAACAACTGACCACTTTGGAACTTGTTTTAATAAAGCCCACTGCATACACTCAACATATGGCAAGTGACCCAACCAGTGAACCAAGTACTTAACACATGTCATAAAACTCAACTAATATTTTCTTTACAGATAAGGAATCATTAGAATCAATCAACCCAGCTTGCTCAAGTTTGTTTACAAGACTCTTGACTGAGAGTGGCACAAACACTATCTTTCTTTGATTGCAAATTATCCTTCAGATCAGAAATTGCACTCAACACTTCCACAACTGATATATGTTCACCCTCAATCTTTAAAACCACTTGGTGAAAGGTGGCTGCTTGACAGTGCACAAAGTTGAGCCAGATCTCTGATTGTGGGTTTTCAAAAAAGTTTTTCAGTATCACTGGACACTTGCTTTGGCTCAGAAACTATGATCTTAGACCAGGAAACAACTTGCGTATTCTTTCAACTGCAGGCATTAATGCCAACCACCTTGTTTTACCATATCCCAGTAACTGTTTATATTCAATGTCCACAAAATCACAAAACTCTTTCAGCTCTTCTACTCGAACAGTATAGATGTAGAAATATGAATATATTTTTACAACCACTGTTTCCACATCAATTGGCAGACAGTCACTGGCAGACTGAACAGCATTATGTACAATATGTGCAAAACAACCAATCACAATTAGTTCTCTACCAATGTAGTCATTTAGCTTCCTGAAAATGTTATTCACTCCTTTTCTTGCAGCACCACCAAAATTACAGTTAGTGTTATCACCACAGAACAACTAATTTTCTGCCCAGGTCATGCTCTTCAATAATATCAGTTAAATATTTCACCACAATATCTGAGGTTTCTTCAGGCTGAGATTTAAGTCAATAAGCTTCACTTGAGCACCTTCATATTGCTGAAAGAAGCGAATTAAAACAGGAAACAACTTTATGTTTCCATGGTAGCTTGTATCAGTTAGCAATGTTATGCAATGAGCATCCTTTAATTTTTTTTAATTCTGTTTCAGCATATGGTGCAAATACATTTGAAACAATCACTTCGCACTTTGTTCTGGCATATGAAAATTTTGGTTCAAAGCATGTTTTCAAAATTTTTGTTACACAGTCAGTAGATCTGAAGCTTTGATTTTCCCTGACTATATGGTAAGCTCACAAACCCTCAGCAGCAGCTACTTCTAAATCCTTATTACTCAGCATCACACTTTTAAAATAATCACTCACTATCTTACTAGATGAAGCACCAATATCAACCAATTTGTGTCTTTCTGGGCCAAGATGCTTAGTAATATCATTAATCCCACCATGTCCAATGCTGAAGTCACTTCTACAATTCTCACACCGTACATCACTTTCGTTGTTATTTTTGTAATAAATGGATATTTAGACTGCAGATATGCATTAAATGTACACTTCCTTTTAGTTTTAGACATTTTGTATTGTCAAACTAAGCCTACGACCTTACATACGATACAATTAATAGGCTAACTTTCCTTATCCTTCAAACGAAAAAGTTTAACCTAGCTGCAAAAGAAAAAAGGATGCAGGGTTAAAATTAATTAAGGTTATTAATTAAGCAAACATAAAAACATAAAAGCATTATACTACAACAACTTTACACAGAGGCCGCTAATGAAACACTGAAATGCTAGTTGGGAATCATAGCACTGCCGCACGGTGACATGTATCGTACCAGTTCAGTTTGCAAGTTAGTATTTCAATTTGGAATTCAGAATGTGGCATAATTCTATTACAATAATTCATAAAGGACATCTAATGTAACAGTAATTTTAATAATTTGCTCCAAAATGCGGGACATTTTCAGGACATTTTGAAAAGAGGGACACATGTCAAATTCGGGACTGTCCCACCCAAAATCAGGACTCTTGTCACCTTAAGTTATTGCTTCTGGCAGTCTGAATAATTCTTCAGGTTTTGCGTATTTATTAATTAATTTCAGACAATTTATACAAACTTCTGATTCATCACTGAAATTATATTTAGGGTCACTATTTTCAACAACAAGCTTTGGAAATGGCCTCAAGTTTCGCAGAATAGGCTTTTTGTGCAGTTCAAAAGGGTTATAATAGCGCTTGTTATAGCTTTTATGTGTAGACATTTTCATCAAACACTTTTACTTATTTAAAACACTATGCATATATGTACATAAATCTGTTCAAAATGAAAAAAAATATATACATTAAATGAGAACAGTGAATGCTTTGCGCATCACAGAAAACAAAATAAAGATCTCTCTAGTTAGGCAATAGTTATCCTGGGTAGGATTGCCACTTTTATGTCCATATGGGATTTTCTGTTCAACCAATTTACCCAACAATCGAATGAGGGAAGATATTTTATGGTAGGTACTAGCATTTTATGTTTAGTTCTTAGAATATTAGTTTAACACATACATTTACATTTTTAACAATCTATATACCAGAAGTCAATGAGAATGTTGAACAGTTTGTTAGAAATTATTGTCTCTTAAGTGAAAGTAATCATTTTCAAATCTGTAAATACCTATTTTATATGCAAATACACATTTCTTTTCATATATTGATAGAATAAGGTTGAAACTCATTTTTTGTATATATGAAAATTTTTAAAAATCTGTAATTTAAGGTGGGGGCAGGACCCCTTCAAATGGAATAAAGTGTCAACTTTTTTCTGTTAATTTTAGCCATTTCTTCTGCTTATGCTAATGCTAATTTGTTGTGTGCAATTACCTTTCATACACACTTTAAGTCACTGTTCTATGTCAATTAGGGACTGAGTTATGGTGGTTTGAAAATTTCCAGTTTTTGTCCCCCCCTCAAAAAAGGGGGGAGCATAACTTTTGAATCATAACTCTGATTGAGCCGATATTTGAAATTTGGTACTTACTAGCATAGACCATTCTATAACCCAAATTTAAGCAAAATCTATGAGGGTATGGTGCACTTTTTTCTTTTTCTTTTTTTTTGCATGATTTGTCATGGAATGAG
This sequence comes from Bathynomus jamesi, assembly GCA_023014485.1. NCBI lineage: Eukaryota > Metazoa > Arthropoda > Malacostraca > Isopoda > Cirolanidae > Bathynomus > Bathynomus jamesi. Next base: position 358,095 of record JAJOZX010002212.1, read on the forward strand.
CCAGTACCTATTTACAAAGCTACTGAAGTAGTCTACATTACTTTGGCTAAATATGCATTATTTACCCAATTTATAAACTCTTTTATTTATGAAAGCATCCAGGTTTCTCTTGAAACTAATTAAGGAGTTACTACTTACCACATCATATGGCATGTCACTCCAAAAATCTACTACTCTATGACTAAAGTATTTTCACAGATCCTGTCTGCAAGTGTTTTCTAATTTTCTTATGCCCTCAAGTTCTTTTGTCAGACTAATAAGAAAAAGTTACATCTAAATTGTCCGAGCCTGAAAACAATTTGAATAATCTGTATCCTATCTCACCTCAAACAATGCATTTTAAAATTAAACGTCAAATTCTTTTAATCTTTCATTGTATTCCAAGCTTCTTAATATAGGGGTAACGTGGTTGCCCTATATTGCACACCTTCAAGTATATCTATATTGTGCCTATGGTGGGGCAATCAAGTTTGAACGCAATATTATAGTGATCACCCTTTATTATTTACTTTCTTCATTATTTACGCTTCTTTCTACTTGCTATTTCATTTATCTTTACACTCTCTTTACTCATTTCCACGATACTTTACAATTATATTCATGGTAGCCACGCCGAGACTCTGAAAGTCATTACAAAACAAAGGGGGTTTATTAACACTCTTTTAACACTTTTTATTTATTTAACTCCGAAAATGGTTTAAGTAATTTAGGGGGGCGAGTACGGAATTTTACGATAACATTTTACGTCGGAGAGGAACACAAACAATTAATTAAACTTTACGTTACATGACGCCAACCTTACGCGTAACGCGTTGCCTAGAAGACTCCTCCCTTGTGGGGTAGTCTGCTCTGTGGGCCTCTGTTCAGGATTGCCAACTCTACCCATTTTAAACAATTTCAAACAATTTCACAATTATTAGTAAATGATTTATTAAACATTATAATCTTAAACAAAAATTAATATTCTTAACTAGGCATTACTACACTCGCATCACCCCCTTGAAAATAAGTTTTTCATTAGGAAAACTTATTAATATCGTTTAACAATTTTAATAAATTTATTCAACAAATTTATATATTTTGCAATTTTTTTTTTTTTTTTTTCTTTAACAATTTCAAAGTTGATAGACAAGAAATAATTAGAATGACAAATTCCACACATATATTTTGTATCATATTAAAACCGAAACCTTTATAATTTTCACATTTGCATAAAATAACATTTCACACTAATAATTAAATTACAACCTGTAACTAATCTATACATGCCAAAAAAAAATAACGGAAAATTTTCTTACAGTGGCTACACAAATCTCAAGTTCACAATCTATTCCAGCGATTTCTCATCAAAGATCGCTTTACATTTGAAACAATTATTGTATAGTTATACAGTTACTATCAGGGCGACATAGAAAAAATAAGAAAAAGTTTACATAAAATACTGACCAAGAGCGCACATACTATTTCACGAAAAACAACAAATATGGGCAATAATCGCACCCTTTCACTTATAATTTCATTACATAATAATCAGTACATTAATTTGCTGGACGTTGTTTAGATACATCCGCACGCTGACATTCAATTTTCAATCGCAGCTCTCCTGCTCACTTCGCTAGAATGCAAGGGATTGCATCAATCAACATGCAACAGGGCAGCACGCTATAATGGTTCCGCTCTCTCTCCAATGGCGAAAAAAAAACAAGAGAACGTCCAATTCTAAAAGGATCAGGGGGGGAGATATACTGAAAGCGGGACCACGCGCTGGAATTGGACGGAATTTGCAATTCTAGAAGTCGATGAAGAAACTCGCCTTGTCTCATCTCCACTTTTGTCGGTGAACGCTGCTCTTCCTACGTCCAGCTGAAAGACTCTTCTACTGGCAACAATCAAACGATCACTCCGCCGTAGGCCGTTTCCCAACGAACCTACTGTATGTCTGTATGGACAGTACAGTCTTAGACACCCGTTCAAGCTCACGTGGCTTGCCTACCGCGTGCTAAAACACATATTTAGCGAAGCATTCGAGCAGCGTGACCAGCTACTGCCCGAAAAATACCAGTAGACCATCTTCGATCGAAACTTTCGTGTGCCAAGACCCTGCACACGTAAATTTCTCTTCTCTTCCGAAACTGTCCTGCGCCAACTGTGCGCATTCGGTTCCTCTCTTCTATCTCTTCTCTTCCGAAACCATCCTGCGCCAAGTCCCTGCGCAGTCTGGTTTCTCTTCTCTCTCTCTCTCTCTCATTGGTGATCGATCACCTATCCGGTCGACTAAACTCACTGATGGAACTCGGATTCAACTTGGTTGCCTCCAAACCGAGCCTCAAATTTTGAAAAAAAAGTTTATTCGAACGTGTTTCTGTACTGCTTATCATTTCATATTTAATTTCGAATTTTCTCGACAGTTCACTTCGAAACACTAACTACACATTTGCTCTGGCCAAATTCACGGAAAAAAAAAATGACAATCTGAAAATTTCGCAAAAATTTAATCAATCTAGCTACCAATAAGGTCACTTATGGCAGTTACAGCGGAGAAGATAAAAAAGTCATAAAACGTACGAAACAAAATTGTACAGTATAAATATAAAAGCGCCCATACATAGTAACTGTTAGTATAATTTAAGAAATATTATTGTTCAAACTACCGTCAGAAATCACATCAATACTTTTAAATACAAAAGACAAAAATGAACCCCAGAAACTTCATGTCATCCATTCTCTGACAATCATGAACCCTCTTGCCCTTTGAGGAGGAGCACACAAAGACGCCACAAAAACGTTACTGGCTATCTAGAAGGCTCCATTTCCGAGTGTACACTTGAGCCAATGTTTCAAATGCATTAGTTAACCCGACTGAAGGTTTAAACAATAATAATTTTCCAAAACAGTTATTAAAAAGTAAAAAAAATTTAAATATTACTACCAAAAATTATTTTAATACAGTAATTCCAACTTGAAACGTCAAATTTCATATGAATTGAACTCGCAATTCGCAAATTACATCTGAGAGACAACTCTCTCCTTCAACAGAAACCCCAGTATGGTTTGCAAATCACAAAAATCCCAGTAATTTATCGTTTCCAAGTGAAACTAAAAATTTGCATAGTTATACTAAATAAGAATAGATAATATGCACTCAAAAATACACGTAACCTACTGTAAACAAACAAAACATTGCCTAATTGAGAGCGGTCGCTTTGTTTGTAAGCGAACCTCTATACAAATATCCCTACGTAACCGAATGAAACTGCATTATATCCTGACATAATTTTGTAATTTTTTTCTATGCAAACGCTCGAACTAAAAAAAAAGGACATTTTTCATTTCTAATACCCAAATTAAAATATCAAATCAAAACATCCTTTTTAGAATACACTCTAAATTCCCAATTAAAAATTTTACCATTTTCATTGAACTGGAAAGAAAAAAAAAATCGGCCTACCTATAAAATAAAATTAAATGAATCTATAAAACAAAGAACCAATATGAAAACTTTCTACGCAAATTTCTGTAATTCGAAAAAAAATTATAATATCCAAATTTCATAAAATATTTGTACCGCCGCAATTTTAGACCTATAATTAATAAATTCAATGTTATGCGCGGAAAGAACAATTTAGAATTTAATGCATAACATTTGTGCTTATTAAAGAAAAATCCTATGATTATTTATGTTAAACCAATTAAAATTTTGTTAAATAACTAAGAATTTACTACTCAATAGACAGATACCGTAGTAACGGTTAATCTCCGAACAATATTTAACGATAGGCCTACAAGAAATCTTCTAGTACAATACAATAGCCATTTTACAAAATATGTCGGAATTGTCGTGAAATGAACGAAAGGAACAGAAAAAAAATAGATAATCAGCCTACCTACCAAATTTTGAGTATATAAATATATATAATAATATATATGTATAAGTTAATATGTAAGTGTATAATTAAGTATATAAAAAAATCAAAAAAATTTATAGAAAATTTCACAATTTCTCTATTTCAGTTAAACGAATTTACTTATTTTGAAAGTCTAACACCATCCTATAATCTGACAAATTAATATGTTTAAGATTATTTTTCGATTGTCCCTTAAAATGTAACGTAATCCTATTTTAGCGCGAAGCGAAGCAAAGCAAAAAGCCCGTAAACTATATAAACAATTATTTAAAATAAGCCTATCATTATAATTTATGTACAACCAATCGAAATATAATCAAAAATCTGCTAATGAAACCCAGAAAATTTTTCATGTTCATGAAATGTTTTACAATCGGTACAAATTTTCGCTGAAACATTTTGACAGGACCGTATAAAATTTATTTATTAATCATTATTCTGATCACAATTATCACTAATTCCAAAAGTTTAAACACAAAAAGTAAACAAAGGTAAGCTGAACAGGCATAACAGTGGAAGAGACGAAAAAAAGAAAAATTGAGTCCTCAGGCAGCACGATAATTTTCAAAACTATGTCCTCTCCGACCTAATGAACGAAATTTAACGTAATAATGACTCGCAATATTGAGTCGGACAAGTTTTTCTACCGACTCTGTAACGACTAAAATAAGTTTTGAGTCTAGACTCGATCTCAAACAACAAATTTTGACGCGCAAAAATTTTGAAGCGACGTGACTCAGAATAATTTGGAAAACAATGGGCGCCATTTTGAAATTACATTTATAATGAATTTTAAGGAATGAAAATCGAAATTTGCCTGCAAACGGGGTAAACTTTGCATTTACATATTTTAATAATCGAAATAAAATATTCATTAACGCTATTGGCTATTTTACCGGGTCGGCAGAATTTTAATCGAAATAATAGCACGTGGGTAAGCCTCATACAAAATATGATGTAAGACCGCCGCTAGCCACCAAATATAGTGAACGCCTTTTATTATTTACTTTCTTCATTATTTACTCTACTATCGGCTCTTTATTTCATTTATCCTTGCTTTCTCTACTCATTTCAACACTACTTTACAATTATATTCATGGTAGCCACGCGAGCCAAGACTATGAAAGTCGTTACAAAACAAAGGGGGGTTTTATTAACACTCTTTTAACACTTTTTATTATTTATTTAACTCCGAAAATGGTTTAAGTAATTTAGGGGGGCGAGTACGGAATTTTACGATAACATTTTACGTCGGAGAGGAACACAAACAATTAATTAAACTTCACGTTACATGACGCCAACCTTACGCGTAACGTGTTGCCTAGAAGACTCACTCCCTTGTGGGGGTAGTCTGCTCTGTGGGCCTCTGTTCAGGATTGCCAACTCTACCCATTTTAAACAATTTCAAACAATTTCACAATTATTAGTAAATGATTTATATTAAACATTATAATCTTAAACAAAAATTAATACAAGTATTCTTAACTGGGCATTACTACAATATTCTAAGTGTGGTCAAACATAAAAATTATACAATCTACAGGTGACATTCTCACTTTTCCAACATTCCTCTTTATAATACCTAGCATTTTATGTCTTATTTCTAAGCACTGCTTAGAAAACTTTAGATCACTATTTTAACTATAATGCCAAGATCATTTTCATGACTAACACCCTTTTAACCAGTTTCCTTGCATCGCATAACTAAAGTTTATTATTTCTGCCAAAATGAAGGAACATTTAACATTAATGCCATCTGCCATTTACTAACCCAGGAAACTAATTTCTCCTACAATTATGCCTGGTTGTTATTAAATATGTAGTTTAGCCGGAAGCATTGATGTAGGCAATTGTATGTTCATTATGCACAGTGATTCATTGGCCTACTTAGTCAGTGCTCCAGACAACTATCTCTTAATCTTCTATGGACTTCTTGTATAATGTTTGTACCTGTTGAGTCTGAAATAGTGTGTTTGTTTGTTTGTTTGTGTATAGTGTAACTGCACAGTCATAATTGCCACTCCAAAATTTTTAAATAAAGCCATTTTAAAGACCTATATAAAAATTAGTACCATCAAATACATACAATTACAGGTAGAGAGCAAAAAGTGTGCGCGTGTGGTGCAGCATGCTCATGCAGCTGGTCAAATACACTGCAAGTGTTTGGGAATTATCTGCCATGTCACAGGAAATAAAAGTTTTTTAAAAGACCACTACAAACAGGCCAGATGAAATGAAAGCCAAAATAATTATCATTTGGAGACATATATATAGTTTTAAATTTGAATCTATATCCATTAGGGTGTGTCAATTTTGGGGGTGAAATGACTAAATTGAAAATCATGTGATTTGGTAGCAATTTAATGTAATCATTTGGCATACAAAATAATATCCTTGCTTCAAAAACAATAAAAAATAACTCCTACCTACATCAATTTTAATTAAAAAATTCCATTTTTCCATAAATTTGTAACAAAATAACAAATGTGCGCAAACATCCTATCAACATTTAAAGTGGCAATAAGATATCATTCAGAGTCTTTATTTGAAAGTGTTGGTTTACGTCGTCGTCGTTGGGCCTAGGCAAGCTACGGCTTGGGACCGTAGCGCATCTATCCGGTATAGGTTAACCTGGATGATGTAGCCATAAGCACTGCCGCTAGTTAAGTGCCAACCAGTGATTATCTCACTAGCCGTATTGAGTCCGTTAGGCGAAACTGCGACAGTACCAAAGGTGGAAAATATAACCCTTGGATTTCTATTATTTATTTGTAAAATGGACATGGTATTAGATTAAAATAATTATTTGAATATAAATAATTAACTGACAATTGTGATATATAATTAATTATGTTTACATACAATAAAATAATACAATATACATAAAATTAGTATTAATGTGGTTTACAATTGAATTATGATGGGTAACTAATTTAAAATGAATTTATAGCTATTCCGAAATTCAAGACGGTAAAATTAACATTTATCTTTAAACTAAATAAGAGTATTCACTACACACTCCCCCACCAGAGAGGAAGTTCAAAGAGTTCCAAACGACACAGATTTTCCCTGGACCTTTTTGGTAGCTACATGTACCTCGCTTAAGGTTGATTCAAAAACGCAGGCTTAAGACGATCGATAGAAACCTTGTCGACCTTGGAACCGCGCTGGATGAGAAATGATTTGCGCGTACGTCGGAGAACTTCATAGGGCCCGTCATATGGACATTGGAGAGGCCGTTTTGGGAGAGGTACACGAACGAAAACGTGGGTGCAAGATTGGAGGGCTGGGGAAACAAAGATGTTCTGTTGGCTAGTCAATCGAGGGGGAACAGGCTGAAGGGACTGCATGTGAGAGGAAAGTGTTTGAGCGAATTCCGTAGGATCACATGACTTATCCCCTGCAGTGAAGTAGCCACCTGGTAGCCGCAGTGTTGTTCCATAGACTAGTTCAGCCGCTGTAGTCTTCAGATCACTCTTAAATGCAGAGCGAATACCAAGCAACACGAGTGGAAGCTTATCCATCCAATGGTAGTCTTCGTGACACATAAGGGATGACTTCAGCTGGCGATGGAAGCGTTCGACGAGGCCGTTAGCTTGCGGATGATACACACAGGTATGCGCATGTACTGTACCCAACAAGCTGGTAAACTTCTTCCAAAGCGAAGACTCAAATTGGCGACCTTGGTCAGTGATGACTTTTGTCGGCAATCCAAATCTTGATACCCATCCATGAAGAAAGGCTCTTGCAACAGTGTCCGCTTGGATATCAGGAAGTGGGATGGCTTCAGGCCATCTGGAAAAGCGGTCGAGACAGGTGAGCAGATAACGTTGGCCTTGAATCACTGGAAGAGGGCCAACAATGTCTACATGAATTACCTCAAATCGCTGGGATGGGGGCGGAAATGCGTCAAAGGGGGACCTGGTGTGCCTTTGGACTTTGGCACGCTGGCAGGCAAGGCATTTTTGGTCCAATGTTTGACATCCTTCCGCATCGAGGGCCAAACAAAGCGAGAGGTAACCAGGTGTTGCGAAGCACGGATACCAGGATGGGAGGGCTTATGAAGATCCGTGAAGACTGCTTGTCTGTGACATGGAGGGACATAAGGGCGAATAGCAGCTGTTGATACGTCGCAATAGAGGGGCACAGACAATCCTGGCATACTCATTTTCTTGAGGGAAAGTGAGTGAGTGGAGTCTTCTCTGAGCAGGTCTTGTAGTTCCGTATCCTTATCTTGATCCTGTGCAATAGCATTCCACAGTGTAGAGCTGAGAGTAACAGAAGTAATCTCTATTCTTGAAAGTGCATCCGCTGGAGTGTTCAAGACACCTTTGATATGGCGGATATCTGTGGTAAATTGCGAGATATAATCGAGTTGCCTGATGACTCTGGGAGAGTGGTTACAGCTGTTTTTATTGAAGACAGTGACCAAAGGTTTGTGGTCGGTAAAAACACAAAACTCTCGGCCTTCAAGGAAATGTTGAAAATGCTTCACGTTTAAGTAAATAGCAAGAAGTTCACGTCCGAAAGCACTATAACGCGTTTGGGCTGGCTGCAGCTTTTTCGAGTAAAACGCGATGGGTGCTTGTTGACCGTTAATGGTTTGTTCCAACACCCCACCGATCGCAACATCTGATGCATCGACCGTCAGAGTTAGGGGGGCATTACTGATAGGAAATGACAGAGACAATGCACTATTGATAGCATTTTTGGCATTGTCGAACGCCTGTAAACTATCGCTACACCATACCAATTTCGTTACCTTGCGTTTGTGTGTGATCATAGCGTGTAGAGGAGCAAGAACACTGGCACAGTTTTTAATGAACTTGTGGTAATAATTTACCAAACCTAGAAACTGACGTAACTCACGCTGATTATTTGGCATAGGGTAATTTTTTATCACTTCACACTTGTCCTGAAGGGGGGTAATTCCGTGCTGCAAATCGTGTGACCAAGAAATTCCAAGGTTGGCTGTGCAAACACACACTTAGATGCATTAATAGTAACACCGTATTGTTCTAAGCGTTGAAAGAGGAGTGAAAGATGTTCCTTATGTTCCTCTTCCGTTGAGCTGGCCACAAGCAAATCATCGATGTAGGCATAAACAAAGTCTAAGCCTCTGGTGACCTCATCTATAAACCTCTGAAAGGTTTGCGCAGCATTCCGTAGCCCGAACGGCATCTTCACAAATTCGAATAACCCAAATGGTGTACAAACTGCAGTCTTGGGAATATCCGAAGGCTCTACGGGAATGTGGTGGAAAGCCTTAACGAGGTCTATTTTACTGAAGATAGATTTGCCGTGGAGAAGAGAAGTAAAGTCTTGGACATTTGGTACCGGATATCGGTCCGGGATGGTTGTCGAATTTAAAAACCGGTAATCCCCACATGGTCTCCAGTCTCCTGACTTCTTCTGGACCAGGTGTAGGGGAGAGGACCAACTGCTTTTGGAAGGTCTTATATCCCAAGATCTATCATAAGCTGGAATTCCGATTTGGCAGCTTTCAGTTTGTCCGGGCAAGACGTCTGGGTTTTGCAAACACAGGGGGACCTTTTGTTGTAATGTGATGGGTAATGGTGTGCTTAATGGTATCACCCATCTGCATAGGTTGAAGAATTCCTGGATATCGTTGGAAAAGGCACTGGTACATGGAATTAGGGGGAACGAGGGAAAGTGCAGAGTTCGAGGCATCCGGAAGGGCAACCTGTTTGGCAAGAACAGAAAGCAGTGTGGCCTGGTCGCATAAGCGTCGCTTGTCAAGATCCACCAGAGTTTGAAATGCTGGAGGAAGTCAGCGCCGATTATGGGATGCCGCACTTGAGCACAGATGAAAATCCATTGAAGGATCGGTGAAGGCCCAAGTTTAGTTCACGCGACTGAGTACCGTACGTGGGTATGCGTGAACCGTTAGCAGCGTATAGAGGCGGAGATTCCGAGTGCGTATGACCAGATTTTTGAGGGAATACACTGACTGACGCTCCGGTATCGACCAAGAAATTGACACCAGAGTTCCTGTCCTTTATGAATAACAGGTTGGCAGTGCGAGTACTAGACGCCATTAGGACTCGCTGCTGGGGTTTTCCGACGAAAAATTGCAAGGGGAGATGCACTTCCTAGCCTTCTTTCCAAATTTAGCGTGGTAGAAGCAGATCTTCCCGGAACTCAACGATGCCTCTTCGTAAATCTTGACCAGAATGGCTTCTTTGCCGTTGATTTTGTAGCAGAGAACAAATGTGGTTGAGTTGTTGACTTAACTCTTTCACTTTCAACTCCAGTTCCATTGTGTGTTCACGTTGTTGACCGGAGCTGTGTCAATCTCCACTACTTTGTCGCAGTTTCTGCTAGTTTATCAACTGGAGTAGCAGGATCCATAGTGGCCAAGACACGCTGAGCTGATGGAGGAAGTTTCTGCAAGAACAACTGTCTAAAGATGTCCTTATCGAAGGTTTGTGCACGTTCGCCTAGAGCGCACTGCATAGCCCTCAGCATTTGAGTGGGCTTACGGTCTCCAAGTTCTTCTTTTGAGATTAACTGATGTAGTTTCTCACGCTCGGAGACAGTGGTGCGGCACAGGATGGCAGACTTCAGATCGTTGTATGGGTCCTCACTCGTGGAAGTAGACACGATGATGTCACGGACTTCAGAGATGATGCTCGCTGCTAGAGAGGACAAAACATGATCATATTTCGTCCTGCTAGCGGTGATCCTTCCCAAGTTGAATTGTGATTCCACTTGGTGGAACCAAATAAATGGATCACCCGGCCAGAAGACGGGGAGCTTTACGCTCAAGTGGGAGATGGCACCAGCGTCGTCAGGCATCTTCTCCTATGCTTGCTGACGTACAAGCAAGACGACAAGTTACCAACGAAGGAGTGGAGGTTGAGACGAGCGCAGGCACAGAGCGCACGGGCAGGGGTGAGGGGCAGAGGGCACAAGCGACATTACAGTCTGGTCCTAGTCGCTCGGGTGAAGGGGGTGATGGGCACGAACGACGTTACAGTCTGGTCCTAGTCGCTCGGGTGAAGGGGGTGATGGGCACGAACGACGTTACAGTCTAATCCTAGTCGTTCGGGTAAAAGGGGGGAATCCAACTCCGGAGTCACCAATTGTTGGTTTACGTCGTCGTCGTTGGGCCTAGGCAAGCTACGGCTTGGGACCGTAGCGCATCTATCCGGTATAGGTTAACCTGGTGATGTAGCCATAAGCACTGCCGCTAGTTAAGTGCCAACCAGTGATTATCTCACTAGCCGTATTGAGTCCGTTAGGCGAAACTGCGACAGTACCAAAGGTGGAAAAATAACCCTTGGATTTCTATTATTTATTTGTAAAATGGACATGGTATTAGATTAAAATAATTATTTGAATATAAATAATTAACTGACAATTGTGATATATAATTAATTATGTTTACATACAATAAAATAATACAATATACATAAAATTAGTATTAATGTGGTTTACAATTGAATTATGATGGGTAACTAATTTAAAATGAATTTATAGCTATTCCGAAATTCAAGACGGTAAAATTAACATTTATCTTTAAACTAAAATAAGAGTATTCACTACAAAAGTAACCAATGCAGTCATGTCCTTTTTGCTGTGGTTCCTTGACATCAGCATTCGGCTTGCTACTTGCACTTTGATGTAGCCTTCTCGCCTCTCATGACTGTAAACTTGACTAGCTGCTTCTGTGACCATTTTCACACATCTCTCCACACTCTGAGTGTGAGAAGGCCACTTTGGCACTTGCATTGGGTCTCTTAAGTTGTGTTAAATCTATCTTTGTTATACATGTTGTCAGTGGTGACTCCAAAACTTCTGAACTCAAGTTAACTAATTCTGACAATTTCGTGGCATTGACGTTTATCGGAGGTAGCTACCTTCCTTGTCTGAACAGAGCAGTCTCCCAGCTGGTCATCATCTAGTGATGTTCCTCTAAGCTTTAAAATGATTTCCACAGCCTCAGTTCCAGTGGCAGCCGCTCATTATGTGCTTACGTGCTACAGCACATCAGTTTTTAAAATATGTAAATAGCTAAATAATAAATCAATAAAATTACTTATAATATCTTCTGTAATTTCCAATTTGATCTAAATTGTTTTCCGATTTACAAAAAAATGAATTAACTCTGCATTCCCTGTACTTATGTGCTGTCATCAGTATAGCACCCAAATCGAGTGAAATCAGACAAAGCGCATGCGCAGACATGTCTTTCCATCCAGTTTTGGATAAGGCGTGAATGTGCTACCAGTCGCTGCAGCACTTGTCAATGTGATGGGTGCTCGATCAATTGCGTTTGATTTTTAAACTTTTTATGTGTGTGTGTTTTTGTTTACTTAAGTGTTGTATATAAATTATTAATTTTTATACAAATATGAATTCAGTGGACAATTTATTAAAAGTACCTTTTTCCATCTAGAACATTAAATGAAAAAGCTCAAATAAAACAGTTAGGTAGGCCAACTCCCAATTTAAATTTGTCAGAAAGCCAAGGGAAGCAACAATCGAGAATATTTAAGACAATTTCACAGAAAGATTTATGATTATTATAGTTGGATTTGTGGTTGTGATGTTCGGGATGCTCTTTTCTGCTTTCCATGCCTTCTTTTTGGTAACAGTGATTCATTCAGTAACACAGGAGTGAAAGATCTTGGCCATCTAAAAGCACTGATTAGAAAGCACAATGAAAACAAGAAACATATAAACAATGTGTTGGATCTTAGTGTTCTCTGTTGTGTGAATATTGCAACACAGTTAAGTTGGGCCTACCATGATGTTGCATGAATTTTATTTTTCGTAAATAAGTAAGTACTATATCTATCTATCTACCGTTAGTTGCACAGAATATTTACTATAATTCACGATGAATTAGTTCTATTTTATAATTTATCAGTTGTTTATATATATAAAAAAAATTTTGTTGAAGCACACAACTGTTTTAAGAAGCGAGCCGCCACTCCTCAGTTCATTCTTTGGTACATTGGCTGCAGAGTATTGCTTGCAAAACTGCCTCTGGCCTAGCATACCATCTATGACATCTAAGAGGCAACTGAGGACTGAGAGTGAGGGACAGTTCTATTCATGTTGTGACTTGTACATTGTACAACAACTATATGACCTTGAAAACACTCCATATGCAATCAGTGGGATAATTCTGTGACAGATGAATAGTTAATCAATTTATGTCCTATTATTTAGTAAAATAGTCAATTTCTGAAACTTTAAGGTAAAATTGACATAGGTAAGGGTGATTTTATTTCATTTTGGTTGGCCAATTTCAAGTTTTGACATGAAAAGACTATTTTCACTACCAAAATTGATTTGAAAAAAGTTGACAAAATTGACACACCCTAGACTGTGTAAGAACAGAGAGTATCCCCTAACCCAAGATGCTGCCTTCCTATATCCCACAACACTTGTGTTGAGCTGTGGGATTTATCACCTAAATGCACATAATATATATGAGATAAACTGGTACCATTCATGCAATAAAAATGGCTTAGACACTATCGCCAGATGTCCCTTACAGACATCAAACTATCCAACCTCCTTTTGAAAGAATCAAGTGTATCTGAAGTCACCACTTCTTCTGTCAGACTATTCCAAAACTTACTCTGTTTGTAAAACTATGTTTTCTTAAATTTGTTCTACATCTTGGCTTAAATAATTTCATACTATGACCTCTAGTCTGGTTATTGTGATCTTTAATGAACAGAGAATCAAAATCTATCTTATCCAACCCTTTTATCATTTTATACACCTCTATCATATCACCCTTTAACCTCCTCCTTTTTAATGAGAACATGTTTAGATACGCCAGTCTTTCCTTATATGTCAATTGTCTTAGAGATAGGATCATTCTTGTTGCTCATTTCTGTACATTTTCCAGGTTTTCAGTTTTTCAATATCTGGTATCAAATAGGGTCTATTAAATTGAATACAGTATTCGAGGAGGGGTCTCACATATGAAATGTATAGTTGCTTTATAATATTGGGTGATTTGTATTCAATGTGTCTCTGCATGAGATTGAGTCTAGCATTTGCTTTATTTCTGATTTCCATACAGTGATTTGAGGGTTTAAGTTCATTAGTCACAGTGACACCCAAGTCTTTCTCTTTATCATCATTTTTAATCCAAATTCCATTCATATTATATTCAAATTCTGGATTTTTTGGCCCAATATGCATAACCTTGCACTTATCAACATTAAATCTCATCTCCCACTTATCTGCCCAGGCTGTTACTCTGTCTAAGTCTTTTTGTATTGTCATTGCTCCTGCTACTGACTTAACATTATGGCCTAATTTTGTATCATCAGCAAATTTTGAGGTCTTACATGATAGGCCTTTCTCTAGATCATTTATATAGACAAAAAAAAGCAGAGATCCCAGCACAGACCCCTGTGGGACTCTGCTCAATACAGGTCTCCAAGTAGAATTATTTCCATTTAGATGAACTCTCTGTTTTCTGTTTCTCAGCCATTCTTCTATCCAGTCAGCTGTATGACCTCTTATACCATGGGCTCTAACTTTTACCAACAATCTTGCATGAGGAACAGTATCAAATGCCTTTGCAAAATCTAAGTATACTATATCTACTGGCTCTTTATTGTCCAAATGCAATAGGACTCCATCATAAAATTCAATCAAGTTGGTTAGACAGGACCTTCCATTTCAAAAGCCATGCTGGTTATCATTTATAAGGTTGCACCCTTCAAGGAACTCAGTAACTTTACCTCTAATGATACTTTCGAGTAATTTGCAAATAATGGAGGTGAGGCTGATGGGTTTGTAGTTTTTTGCCAAGTTTCTATTTCCTTTTTTAAAGATTGGAGCCACATTTGCTTTCTCCCAATCCTCTGGAATTTCAGTACATATCAATGATTTGTTAAAAATAATTTCTAGTGCCTGTGCTATATTCTTTTTGGCAGCTTTTATGACTATTGGATGCATTTCATCAGGCCCTGGAGATTTTCCATTTTTAATTTATCTATTGCTTTTAGGATATCTAGTTTTGTTACCCTTAATTCATTTATTTCTCTATCTTGTCCTGGTAGTATAAGATCAGGAATATTATTTAAATTTTCATTTGTGAATACTGATGAGAAGTATTTGTTTAGTTCTTCAGTTATTTCAAGATCATCATCTATAGTTTTATCATCTATATGGAGGGGGCCAATTTTCTTTTTAACTCTACTTTTCAAATTGAAGTGACTGAAAAACTTCTTAGGATTGTTTTTTTGAATTCTTGGCTAGGCTGTTTTCCAGGTCTCATTTGCTATCTCTGATTGCTTTCTTGCAAATGCTTTTTTTACTTTTATATATTTTCGAGTCTGTACCATTTTTAGTTCTTTTGAATTTATGAAATGCTTTTGTATTTTCTCTGATTGCTCTTTTTACATTGCAGTTTATCCAAGGTTGTTTTTTATTTTTTCCAGTTCTGATTTTACACTCTGGGATATGATTCCTTTGTATGTTCATTATTATACTCTTAAATTTTTCCAACATACTAGTTACTGTCTGTTCAGGCTGTAGAATATCTGTCAATCCAGCATCACGAGCTTGCTCTCCAGGCATTCTTCTCCGTCTCCTGACTCTACGGTCTATACTGATATCCATTTCATTACAGAACTCTTCGGCAGCATCTGCAGCGTTTGATACTACTGCCTCTCGTTCATTAGTTAAAAACACGGATAAAGAGTTCATTTTTAATGCACACCGGTCCAAAGCAAGTCCCTTTCTTTGAAAATATAGCTGAGCATCATTGATTTCTTTCAGCACTGGATCCCAGAAAAATAAGTACACAATAAATGTATGACATGATGGAGGTCAACAGAGCTTCAGCATCGCCCTTTGTGTCCAGATTTTCAGAGACCCCTTCACTCAGTTCTTCCAAGGCACTAACAACGTGAGTCAAGTTCTTCTTAAGACTAGAAACAGTATCATACTTAGCACTCCACCGCGTATCAGAGACTCGCTTGACAGTGATTTTGGAATGTTTTGTTAAGACATCCCAACGATGAGTAGAGGAAGAAAAGTAGACGAAAATTCGTTCAATTGTTCCAAAGAAAGTTACAGCATTAGGACTCAGTCCCACAGCATGAACTCCAGCCAAGTTCAGTGAGTGGTTATTGCAAGGAATGAAAACAGCGTGTTTGCTAACATCAAGAATTCTGCATTGAACTCCAAGATGAATACCTGCCATCGTAGCAGCATTGTCATACCCTTGACCATAACAATTCTGGATATCCAGCCCATCCTCAGGGAGCTTAGTGACAATGAGATCAGTAACTGCCTCAGCAGTCTTCCCCTCTAATTTAATAAAATCAATGAAGGATTCCTTCACCTCTACATTACCATCTTTAATCAACACATGGGTAGCGAATTACCTGAGACATCTGATCAATATGTGATATATCTGGTGTGCTATCGAAAATTATTGCAAAGTACTTTGCACTAGACACATTATCAATTATACATTTTCAAACATTACAGCCGATTAGTGTGATGAACTCATTTTGAATGTTAGGTGACAAATACGTAGTGGATATCTTGTCAGTCATTCGTATTTTCGTAAGGTGTTCCCTAATTACTGGGTCATATTTGCCCATTAGTTTTATTAACTCCAAAAAGTTTCCAGAATTGCCAGCTAGCCCAGCTTCTTCATTTAAGTTCTTTCGGTGCCCTCAGAATGCAAGATCTTGTTTTGCCAAGAACATGATGCAGTCATAAATTCGTCTCAGTATTTCTTTCCACTTAGCAGTAGCATGTTTTATTTGCAACTGATGTGCATTATCTATTGTAGCATTCAACTGAAGGCGCATAGGCAACTCTTTCCATTGTTCAAAGCATCGGGTATGATATGGACTGTTTTCATGTTCAGGTACTCTTGGATTCAGTTTCCTCCAGGCAAAAAATCCTTCTTCTTTTCCAAATGCACTGGAGATGTTGTTGAAGAGACGACAGCAAAAGCAATGCAAGCTACATTTTGAAGGTGAGAAGATTAGCCATGACCTTTCAATTTTTTCGCCATTTTCCAGTTTTGAAATACCAAACTTTTGACATTGACCTATTGTTTGAATCAGCTGGAAAGGGTCCATTCATGTTTTTCAAATGTGATGGTCCACGTTTAATGAGTTCGATTCTCAAATTGTCCGTCATTGGAACGGGCCAATTGCCAGAATCATTAAACAGACTCTGTGGGTGATGGGTGGGTGGGTGACTTTGTGATGTAGATGAGGGTTGATCCTGATTATTTGGGGGTTCACTTGAAGTTGCCGCTTGAACATCTATCTCTAAAGATATATCACATTGCGGTTGATCTCCTTGCTTCCCAGAAGGCACTGAAGGTGTGTCTGAGAATCCCATTAACTGATGAAATTGCTTAGCAGCACGCTTGCCTTCCTCCTCTTTTTTTTCGCGAAGATTCTTGTATGCAGCACCACTCAGTCTCTGTCATTTGCTCATGTTTGCTAATTCAGTAGGGTATCTGCAAAATAAAACAACCATTAATTATTAACATCATCAAAGCTCAAAGAATGCAAAGCCTAACCTAAATAATATAGGGAAAGTCTGAAAAATAGGGCTGGCAACCTTTCCAATATGAAAATTTAACGCAACTATTTGTGGAAATAGTGGCATTGAGGTGGCATATATAGCATTTAATGATGATTTTTCATCAAAACCATGGATATTTTGTACACAAATAACGCGCGACAATGATGAGATATAAATTTTGGAGGGTTGAATTTTAAAACATAAAAACCCAAAATTTTGCATAATGCGCTCGCCTGACAGTAATTTGCCGCCCCTCGGGAAGTGCCGCTCGGGGCGGTCGCCCCTCTCGCCCCTCCCTTGATGCACCACTGAATATGAATGGAATTTGGATTAAAAAATGATAAAGAGAAAGACTTGGGTGTCACTGTAACTAATGAACTTAAACCCTCAAATCATTGTATAGTAATCAGAAATAAAGCAAATGCTAGACTTAATCTCATGCACACACACATTGAATACAAATCACCCAATATTATAAAGCAACTATACATTTCATATGTGAGACCCCTCCTCGAATACTGTATTCAATTTAATAGTCCCTATTTGATACAAGATATTGAAAAACTGGAAAAAGTACAGAAATGAGCAACAAAAATGATCCCATCTCTAAGACAACTGACATATAAGGAAAGACTGGCGTATCTAAACATGTTCTCATTAAAAAGGTGGTGGTTAAAGGGTGATATGATAGAGGTGTATAAAATGATAAAAGGGTTGGATAAGATAGATTTTGATTCTCTCTTCATTAAAGATCACAATAACCAGACTAGAGGTCATAGTATGAAATTATTTAAGCCAAGATGTAGAACAAATTTAAGAAAACATAGTTTTACAAACAGAGTAAGTTTTGGAATAGTCTGACAGAAGAAGTGGTGACTTCAGATACACTTGATTCTTTCAAAAGAAAGTTGGATAGTTTGATGTCTGCAAGGGACATCTGGTGATAGTGTTTAAGCCCATTTTTATTGCATGAATGGTACTAGTTTATTTCATATATATTATGTGCATTTAGGTGATAGATCCCACAGCTCAACACAAGTGTTGTAGGATATAGGGAGGTAGTATCTTGGGTTAAGGGATACTCTCTGTCCTTACACACCCACAGACCCTATTTAAAGAGATTCCTCCGCTGAGCGGTGCCCCCCATAGTACTGTGAGGTATTGAAAAACTCATGACTTTCACTTGCCCCATAAACACTTTTAAATGGGAGACCCAAAATGGGTACACAGACATTTCTACATTACTGTACAGTCTTTACAGCCACACCTACACTTTTCCTCCTAAGTATATATATTGTAATGTATATGGTTGTAAATTGTGACTTGGTCCGCAATTGATATGGACCTTGACTTATATTTGGTTGGCAAGGTACTGGTATTGATGGGTACATAATGAAAGGTACTGTAATGAAATTGACTGGATTCTTTGGATCTGATATATTTGCATGTCAGTTATAAATAGATATAGAGTGTAACATATTTGTGGATAATAGCCTATTATGACTTTGATCCTCTGGATCCAGAGATTCTATATTTAGTTTTGGTATTATTATAGTATTACACCCGTCTAACATCCAGCAATTATTATATACCGTATTCATTAGGTAGACTTTTTAATTCTAAGACACTTTTCTTCTATAGTATTTCCGTTGCAAATGCTTCATTTTCGAGATATAAACGTTTTTTTGGTGTGTATCTAGTGTGTGTTCATACGTTCGTTTGTGTGTTTGTATGTTCGTTTGTGTGTTCATTTGTGTTGCTGTCACATGTCTGCCCAATCACTGCGCTCCATCCATTTCGAATTTGAATTAGTTTGCTACCGGAATGGCTTCGTGTGACAAGTGTTCGTTCGATTATTACCGCTGTATTGTCGCTTTCTATGAAAATTTAGAAAAAAGTGTCGAGTTTCTGCGTGCTCACGGTGTTCTACCGACAGTAGTGAAGTGTCCACATTGTAAAACGGAGTGTACGTATCATCAAGACCAGAAACTGTGGCATTGTAGAAAAAGTTACGTTGTGCCTAAAATGAAGAAAAGACGGTACTGTGATTATTCTGTCTCAGATTTTAAAGGTTCTTTTCTAGACAATACTAATATTCCTCCGTGGAAAATTGTTCTTTTTGTGAATCATTTCCTCAGCCATTTATGGGACCACAGAACTGTGGTGGAGTGCCTGATAGGTTAGGTTAGGATAGGTTAAGGGGTCATTCCATGTCAACTCAGCCACAAAATGGCACTTTTTGCACTCACCCCTTTCAATTTTGCTCATACTTGGCACAATAGCAGATATACATGCCAAACTTAAATTCCCAAATTATTAGAGCTGACTGACCTTTGGTTACTGAGATACAAGGTCACAAAGTTGTGACATTTTGACCTTTTTTGCGTTAAATGACTATTTTCAAAATGGTGTAACTAAAAAACTATTAAAGCTAGAGCATTGATTTTGGTCTCATTTTAAAGCTCTTTAGTATCCCCTTATTTATTGTCTCTTGTTAAATATCTCTACTGTGAAAAATAAAAAAATCCCTTCAAAAGTTGACCTTTGACCTTGAATAAAAAAAAATACCTTCTAAAAAATTCAATTTTTTTACATTAAGACCTTGAGTCATGTACAACAAAATCCCAAGAAGCTGTAAGTGGCTGATAACTAGTTCAATGTATAAAAAATAAATGAAGTTGGCATCATTCTTCAATTTTAGATTTTTTTTGTCAGTTCATTTATTTAAAAGTTCTGTTCTGATATAGTGTCAGTGAAGACTTAGTTCAACTTAACATTATTAGTTCAAAAACCTTTTTGTGACCTGTGCCAAAAGAAGTCTTTTAAAAGACAACCAGGGTTAAACCCCTCGACAGCCCCAAATCTACTGGAGTAGCGCTGATCCAAAGGCCCAACTAGTATATAAGTACTGTCAACTTTACAGAGTTGACTCCTGACTTCAAGTTAA
Source organism: Bathynomus jamesi (assembly GCA_023014485.1). Taxonomy (NCBI): domain Eukaryota; kingdom Metazoa; phylum Arthropoda; class Malacostraca; order Isopoda; family Cirolanidae; genus Bathynomus; species Bathynomus jamesi. The sequence goes on from JAJOZX010002212.1 coordinate 378,507, forward strand.
AGTTAATTTATTTTTACTAAATACATGTATAAAAATTTATTTAATAATTCATTAATTGTTCATTGTTTTCTTTTCAGGATTTTCTTTGTGCTTTTGTGATTTCAGAGTACAAACATGGAACATTTAAAACTGAAACAGAAGTGTGCTGATCCTTTGCTGCGTCACAAAGGTCAGTGTCGAAAGAAGAGTTTGAGAATTGTACCACAGGAACTTGTAAATAAGTTTCCCGATCTGCACTTAACACTACATCACAGACTTTGTAAGCAGTGTAGAGAACATCTTGAGTCCTTGCCTGAGAAAGGAATAGGCACTTTGAATTCAGACATAAATGATGATTCTTCTTGTAGTGAACCACCTGAAGATCTTGAGAAAATTGAAAATGTTGACAATAGTGATGCATCAACTTCAGAGCAAAACCATGAGATGTGTACTTTGAATGCTTCTTTTGTTTCAATTGGTGAATCACCCATAAAAAAGAGAAAGCTTGTAGAGCAAAAATCATATGGAGCTAAAAAAACTAAGCAAGGACAGAGACAGTTAAGAAGAGAATGGAAACAGTTGCAGGAAAAGAGATTTCTGACTCCCAATTTAAGGAGCCATCTGGAGATGTAGACTGTTTAGAAATAATAAATCAACTCAAGGAAAAATTCAAAAATGAAAATACTAAAAGAAGTGATAAAATAAAAATCCTCACTGTATTGCCCAAAAGTTGGAGCATTAGGAAAATTGCTTCAGAATTTAACACAACAAGGCATACAGCATCTATTGCTAAAAAAATAGTTGAAGAAAAAGGTGTCCTTTCAGACCCAAATCCAAAGGGTGGGAAAAGAATTAAACAGGATACTGTTGACGCTATTAAAGCATTTTATCTTTCAGAAGACATCAGTAGAACAATGCCAGGAAAGAAAGACTATTGTAGTATCATTGACAATGAAAGAGGAAGGATACATTTGCAAAAGCATCTTTTACTTTGCAATTTAAAAGAAGCCTATCATATTTTCAAAGAAAGAAATCCTTTGGTTAAGGTGGGATTCAGTAAATTTGCAGAATTGCGTCCAAAGCAGTGTGTTATTGCTGGAGCAACAGGAACTCACTCAGTATGTGTCTGTACAATTCATCAGAATGCCAAACTTATGTTTGTAGGAGCTGAATTAGAAAAACTAACTGCAAATGATGACACACCTATTAAGAATGTTCGTCATTGTGTTGCCTTTATGGAATGCAATCCTGCCTCACAGAAATGCTGCCTCAGACAATGTGAACAATGTGGAGATCCATCAGATTTAAAAAACAGACTACTGGACATATTTACAAACAACTTCATTGATATCATAAATTTTAAAAAGTGGACCAATCAGTCAAATCTTGAATCAGTAGAACTGAATACAGATGAATATATTGACCAATTCTGTAACCAACTGAAAGAATACCAGATACATGACTTCAAGACAAAGATGCAAGCAACTTATTACCATGAAACAAAAATGTCTTTGAAAGATGGTGAGGTCCTTGCTGTGTGTGATTTTGCTGAAAATTATTCCTTTATTCTTCAAGATGAGGTTCAGAGCTTTCACTGGAACAATGAGATGGCTACTCTACATCCATTTGTTATTTACTATAAAAAGGAAGATGAGATTGCTCACCTTAGCTTTGTTATTATTTCAGAGTGTAACATCCATAACACATTTGTTTCAAAAGCATCTGATAAAATTCCTAAAAGATAATATCTCATCCATCGGTTCCATCCACAAAATAATTTACTTTTCAGATGGGTGTGCAGGACAGTATAAGAACTGCAAAAACTTTTTGAATCTTTGCCATCACAGAGATGATTTTGGAATTGAGGCAGAATGGAATTTTTTGCAACAAGTCATGGAAAGGGACCCTGTGATGGTGTTGGAGGCACAGTTAAGAGATTAGCTGCAAAAGCTAGTCTACAATGACCTTATGATGAACAGATCCTTACTGCAGAAGTTATATACATTTTTTTTTTTTTTTTTTTTGTATTGGGGCATTTACCGCCATTTCCCGCTATACGCTAGCGGATATCATGGCGAAGCAGAATATGAGAAGAAACGGAGACGAGGGAAAGGCACTAGAAGTGGGAGGACCGCGGACATGGGTGAGAAGTCACCTAAAGCTCAGAGAGGAGGCGAGATTGGGAGAGGAAAAGGAAAAGACGGTCAAGTGAGAAGAGAGGGCTCTCAGCGAGCATAAGACGTAAATGATCGGGGAGGGGGAAATCAGAGAGGAATGGAAGGCGACGACGTACTGACGACAGGGTGGGGCATTCCACAAGGATGTGAAAGATGGTGAGGGGCGACTGGCAGGAGGTGTAACAAGGAGCCTCCTGCCGGGACATAAGATAGCCATGCGTGAGGCGCGTATGGCCGATGCGAAGCCGCGCAAGGACAACCTCTTTGTCGGGAGCGGTGGAAAGAGGATGCCCAATATGACAGGTGGGGGCGGATGGACCAGAGTTTATTTCCGGTGGCATCGTCCCAGGACTGCTGCCATATGCGGTCGTAGAGGGACCGAAAGACCTGCACATAGTCAGAGAAGGGGAGTGGGCGGGAGAGGGGAAGCATCGAGGCGGCGGACCGGGCTGTGCGGTCAGCTGCCTCATTACCGGAAACACCGACATGGGCAGGAGCCCAGCAGAAGGTGACCCGGATCCGGTGAACGGTGTGCAGGACATGGTACTCCTGTTGAATAAGGCGTACGAGGGGGTCCGGGGAATCATAGCGCTCGAGCGCTTGAAGGGCGCTCAGCGAGTCCAAAAAGATGGTACAGAAAGACCACGAAAAACCCGATACCAGACGGAGGACTTCCAGAAGGGCAAAGAGCTCCGCGGAAAAGATGGAGGCCTGAACCGGCAGGGGGATACCCCGGGAGGTAGGTGACAGCGACGGAGAGAAGACGGCGGCCGCGACACCTGCAGGGGAGCGCGAGCCGTCGGTGTAGACGGGAACATCGTCCAAGTGTACGGGAAGATGGGCCAGAAAAGAAGACCGGAGGACGGTAGGAGGAGAATCCTTACGCAGGCCACGGAGCGCCTGGCAGCGGCAGATAGGGGTGGTCAGCCAGGGGGGCGACAGGTCGAAGGAGAACGGCAGAATAGAGGGTGGGGGGATCCCCAGGGACGAAAAGATGTCGGCCAGGGAGGCAGCGAAATGCCACGTGTCAGGCCGGGGTAGCGCCTGGGAGATCGCGGAGAAGAGTAGGGACCTCGGGGGGGCAGATGCGAAGGTAACACTTCGCCATGAGAAGGCCCCGGCGAAGGGGCAGGGGGGGGGTGTCCGCAGTCCACCTGAAGACTAGCGACAGGGGACGAGCGGAAGGCACCCGACGCCAGGTGAAGGCCATGGTGGAGAAGAGGATCCAGCATACGGAGTGCCGGAGAGGAGGCGGAGCTGTAGACCACACAGCCGTAGTCGATGCGGGATTGCACCAGGGAGGTGTACAGGCGCAGCAGAGTACGCCTGTCCACCCCCCAGGTCATGTGGGACAGGTGACTCAAAAGGGAGAGGGTGCGGCGAGATGATTGCCGCAACCGCCTAAGGTGTGGAACCCAACCAAAAAATTCGTCGAGGGTCATACCCAGGAATCGAACAGATGGGACGAGGGGAAGAGGAGTGCCGGCAAGGGTAAGGGCGAAGGTATGCGACAGATGGAGGCGCCGAGGACGGAAAAGCATACTGGAAGAATTAGAGGGTGAGAAAGCATAGCCAACTGAGGACGCCCAGCGAACCACCGCGTTGATGGCTAGCTGGAGTCGACGTTCAGCCAAAGACGGGAGGCGGCCAGAGCAATAGATAGCCAGGTCATCGGCATAGAGGGAGCTACGAACGGAAGTAGGCAGGACTGTAGCGACTGTGTTCATCACTAGTGAGAAACACAGGACGCTAAGGACACTACCCTGAGGGACACCCTCCTCCAACGGAAAGCGGTCAGAGAGGGTAGAACCGATGCGGACGCGGAAAGAACGGGCGGACAAGAAGTTATAAATAAAGGAGGGGAGAAAGCATACGAAACCCAGGGAGCGTAAGCAGTCAAAGACCGCGCTCTGCCAAGTAGTATCGTAGGCCTTCTGGAGGTCGAAAAAGACGGCGAGTACAAAGTGACGCCGGGAGAAAGCCTCCTGCACGTCGTGGCTAAGGAGGAGGGGGTCGGTGGTAGACCGGAAGCGCCGGAAACCAGCCTGGGTAGCTGGGTATTGGTCACTCGCCTCCAGAGTAAGGGACAGCCGCGAGGCGACCATCGCCTCCATAACCTTGCAGGCGCAGCATGTCAGGGAAATGGGGCGATAGTTCGACGGGAGTGAGGGGTCTTTATCGGGCTTCGGGATGGGGACAACGATGGACTCACGCCACCGGTCCGGGAATGAACCCTCCAACCAAATCCGGTTATAGAGGTCCAGTACAAAGCTGAGAGCAGAGGGGTGGAGGTGCCGTAACAAGTCATAGGGGATATTATCGGGGCCGGGTGCGGAAGAGGTGATTATAGGGGTCATCCCTGAGGTGGAAAATCCAGTGGGTCGCGGCGGGAATGGGGGGAATCGGAACTGGAGATGGCTGCGAAGTGCGCCGCGAGTGCATTCGCGACAGCCTCCGGATCGGAGACGATCTCGTCGTCCCCGACCCGAAGCACCGGGGGTCGAGGGGGGACACGAGTCCCCTCAAAGCTACGCACCTTGCGCCAAACAGTCGAGGGGGCAGTCGAGGAGGAGATCCCAGACACGTAACTCCGCCAGGAGGTACGCCGGGCCAGTTTCAGGACCCGATGGGCCACTGCCTTCAGGCGCTGAAACTCTATCTTGTGCTCCAGCTGGCGGGTCCGGTAGAAGCGGCGGCCGGCACGGCGCCACTCCTGAACGGCATGGGAGCACTCTGGGGTCCATCATGGGACGCTTCGCGGCCTGGGGGAGCCAGAGGTACGGGGAATGCAACTAGCGGCAGCCGAGAGGATCTTACTCTCGAGGAAGGCGAGGGCCTCACTGATGGAGGGAAAGGCAGGAATTGATGGCGAGATCGCCGTGCCCCTCACGTATGAGGCCCAGTCTGCTCGGGCGAACAGCCAGCGCAGGCGGACAGAGGTGGGGAGGAGATGGGTCGGGGTAAGACACACTGGGAAATGGTCACTGCCGGAAGAATCCGGCAGGACCGAACTCCATCACGATTTCGAGGGAAACCAGGGAAAGGTCGATACAGGTGAAACTGTCGTGGGCCGAGTGAAGGCAGGTTGGGGAGCCATCGTTCAGAAAGGTGAACTCGAGCTCGTCCATAAGGGAGAGAAGGGTCCCGGAGAGAAAGGTGGAGCAAACGTCCCCCCAAGCCGGGTCCCGACTGTTGAAGTCCCCAAGAATCAGGAAAGGGTGGGGAAGCTGAAGAATTAGGTCATGGAGAGAATCGGGTGGAGGGCGTACGTTAGGGGAGAGGTAAAGAGAGCAGACCGTGAGCTGGCGCCCCAAAGAAAGGCGCACGGCCACAGCTTGCAGGACTGTACGGAGCGGGAGGGGGCAGAAAGGGACGGAGCAGTGCACGAAGACCGCGGAGCCCCCCCCTCCCCGCCCCATCGAGAGGCGGGGAAGGGAGCCCGCAGTAACCGGACACTCGAGGGAGGGAACGGGATCCCAGAATCGTCTCCTGAAGGCAGAAACACGCCGGACACCTGGAGGCCAGGAGAGAGGAGAGACTCTCGAGGCCTACCAGGAGCCCGCGGATGTTCCACTGCAGGAGCGAGGTATGTTATATACATTTGCAAGTGAAAATATTGTAAATATAAAATGTCATTTTTCAACCAATAAAGAGCATTAAGAGGAAAGCCAACTTCTCCAAGAAAGACACTCAACTGCAAGGACTATTGCTGGTACACAGAAATTACACCATTTACAGCCAGTTTCATTGACTTCTCTTAAGGTTAAACATTATTCATTATCAGATTATTCAAATATTGAGAAAGTTACTGAAAAGGAAGAAGTTGTGACTGAGGAGAAAATACATGGTTTTGTTACTGCTGCATATGATGGCCATTGGTGGGTGGCATATGTGCTGGAAAAGATACCAGAGAATAGAGAAGTAAAAGTCACATTCCTTCATCCTCATGGCCCAAACCCATCATGTGTGTATCCTGGTCGACCAGATGAATTAATCTTACCATATATTCAGATATTCTAACACAAGTTGAGGCATCTACTACTAATGGACGAACATACAGGATTTGCAAAGAAGTTACTTTGAAGGCATCCAAAGCTTTGGCAGATCTACAGCACAGAAAGGTAAGAATTCAAAATTAAAATGGTCATGTAACTATATATACACTGCATACATTTTAAGTTGTGATAAGTGGAAATCAATGAGCACTATACCTATACATATTGTATGTACATTTTAATATGTTACTTGTATTTGTTAATTAGGTAGCTATCTAGGTATACATTAAAATTGTTTTCTCTTCTAGAAATCACAATAAATTGGGTGGCCCACAAGAATCTTGTCAACTACTGAAAACCATCACATACATGCACAACATACAGGTGAGGTGGGTAAAGAACAAATATTTAAAAATAAGCATTTGCTTGTTTGTAGAAGGCTGCAGATAGTATGTAGATATGGGTTGTATTTGTAAGAGATTGAGCTGACCTTAGACAAAAATGGTTACTGACATACAAGGTCACAAAGTCATGACTTTTTGACAATTTTTGTATAAAATGACTTTTTTCAAAAATGTTGCTTGAATTCATTATTTTTTATACATTGAACTAGTTATCAGCCACTTACAGCTTCTTGGGATTTTGTTGTACATAACTCAAGGTATTAATGTAAAAAAATTGAATTTTTTAGGAGAAGGTATTTTTTTTTTATTCAAGGTCAAAGGTCAACTTTTGAAGTGATATTTTTATTTTTCACAGTAGAGATATTTAACAAGAGACAATAAACAAGGGGCTACTAAAGAGATTTAAAATGAGACCAAAATCAATGCTCTAGCTTTAATAGTTTTTTAGTTACACTGTTTTCAAAATAGTCATTTAACACAAAAAAGGTCAAAATGTCAACTTTGTGACCTTGTATCTCAGTAACCAAAGGTCAGTCAGCTCTAATAATTTGGGAATTTAAGTTTGGCATGTATATCTGCTATTGTGCCAAGTATGAGCAAAATTGAAAGGGGTGAGTGTTTTAGGTGGCTGACTTGACATGGAATGACCCTAAGTTAGGATAGGTTAGGATAGGTTAGGTTAGGTCAATTTTGAAGGTGAAATTTGTTTTTCCTATGGTTTTTGATGTTTTGAACGAATCTGACCTTCAAAACCGTCGGAAATGACTCGTTTTCGATTGCCAGCTGGGGGAAGGGGGGAGGGGGGGTATCTCAAAAACGAGTCATTTCCGACGGCTTTGAAGGTCAGATTCGTTCAAAACACACAAAAACAAAACCATAGCAAAAACATAAATTTCACCTCCAAAGGGAGACGGGTGTAATACTATAAATTTACCTTAGTTTTAAATTGATAATTAGTTCTGTAAAAATTGGTTGTTGCCAATGTACTGGCAGTTTTTACATAGTGGAGCCACCTCGATGGGCCGAAGTGGCCCCTAGTGTGCCCACTATAAAAATTTCTTATGTTCATGAGCACGAGAAAAGATGGGTGCCGACTACGTCGTGGCCCCACCTCGGGTGGCGTTGAGCGGACTTCGTGGGAGCAGCGAGCCCTTGGGGCAGATGCGCTTCAAGGTAAATTCAAGGTAAAAAGTAAAAAAATAGCTTAAGTTATGTAGGCTATTTTGGTAGCTCTGTAAATAGTTTTAAGTTAATTAGCTGACTTCAGATTGACGTTTTTGCAAAATTTTATGATAAAATATAACATGACTTGAATAACCTCAATAGGCCCCGGTGACTTCATGTTTTCCAAATGTGATGTAATGTAATACCTATCAGAAATAAGTAGCCTAACAAAAGAAATAAATCATGCCGTTTACTATTTAAATTATATATGTTAATCAATAAACACTGGGCTCAGTAAAAAAAATTCAAAATTATTTTATTTGGAAACTGGTAAGTTTAATATGGGAAGAATACCAGAAGTAACTTCAAAATGTCAGTGTTTATATTCGTGACGTTATGTTACTATAGCGTACTTCATAAAACATACACCATAGTCTAATATAATTACCAAGTCTTCTCATATCATTTATGAGGTGTCACACTAAAGCCGTTTTTGTCTAGCTGACTTGAAGACAAGTCAAGTAAATTCAAGTCTGCTGCGTTCTTTTCGTCGAAAACTCAAGATCCAACTAGATTTGACTTGGAATTTGCCGGAGGTGACATGAGAAAACTCGTTACTTTTTGTAAACAAGCAATTTGTCGTCTGCAGAATCGAAGGTATTTCGAGAATTCATTGCATTATTTAGCCCCATATTTAAAAGAAAATATATTTGATTGATATTAGAAGGCTATGCTAATGCTATCATAGATTAAATTCACACATTTATAAACCTTTAAGGGTCAGAGAACAGTATTCTGACCATTCAACAATAATTGATAACAAGCGGATAGTTCAGTTAAGTCTTCCAAGAAGAAAAATCAAATAACAAACAGGGTTGACCGAGAAAAGGTTATATGGAAAACTGATGAGTGGGTAGTTGGGAGGTAACGAAAATGGTTCACTGAGTAGGTAGGTAGTTAATCTAACAATTATTAAATTCCTTTTATGTCAATAACTGGGTGGAAGAAACCAATTGGTTGCTCACCAGAGTTATTCTCCACACTAGTATTTATATACTGTGTGGGAGGAGCGTGCTCGGTAATGGAGATACATTACCGCTCAACCAACCTAGGAATAAACCAAGACAACGCTGGTACAAGAAGCCCCGCGAAGAGGAGAACAAAGAGAGAACGAAAACGAAGAACGGGGCGAGAGGACGTACCAGCAAAGTACGCTCTCGACAATGAGACAACCGGAGAAGGGAGAGACTCCAATAACTAAAAGTAAGTGACTAATTGAGTTTTTATACCAGACAGTTAATCACATTAAATTAAGCTGGGTCAGACAAGTTAGGCCTACATTGTGGCCTAAGACCCAGCATCAACTCATAGCTTAACAAAGGTAAAGGTAGATTGCCCTAACCTAATCTTGTGAGGAATCCTACTGTGGACCTCAATTTATCTGCCCGCTCTGGACCATTTCCGGAATCTCTAGGCTGACCCCTCTAGGCTAGACTTGATCTACTCTATAGTTAGACTGGAGATATAAGGGGTGGGTTAATTGTGGACCAATTCATACAGAGCATTTTTCGCATTGGTGGTCCGTGTGTGGGGAATTTACAAACCTTAACCTTACTTAACAAAAATTGAAGAATTAGGCTAAATGGTCTAGCCTAAGCCTAAGCTAATCAAGCCTAATTGGTCTACAACCTAGGGCCTAACTAGGAAACATTTACATTTAAGGAGTCTCATTCTCTTATAAGCTTAGACCTGAGTGACATAAGTACTTGGGGGGGATTAAACCAAATTTAAACTCGACTGTTTTGTCTGTGCTCTCTCTTCTCTGGTAATTTCTTCTTGTCCTCTATTTCATTACGATCCCCAGTTAAACAATTTTGACTTAGACATGGACAGTGCGGAATTGAAAAAGTTAAAAAAGAAAAGGGGGGCAAAGTTGGGAGCTGTTACAAAGGCTGTGAACACTTTTAACACTCTTTGCGAGAGACCCGTTGCCCACGTCGGGCTTGCATCATGAAAAGGAAAAACTATGGTATTTGTCATTTACCATTACTTATTCGGGCTATAGTGGATTTAATTATCCCAGAAGAGTTCCTTGTTCCATGCACGGTCTGTGTGTATCATATATATATATATATATATATATATATATATATGCTAGTGTAGTGGTTAGCATCGCTGACTACGAATCCATCGGCCCCGGGTTCGAGACCCGACGGCAGCCGGCGCGCAGCAAAACCCAGCTGTTCATCCTTCTACACAATAAAAAAAGAATGTTTGGTAGATAAATGGGTACCCTAGGTGGCCTAGTGGTTAAGACGCTGGGCTGCTGATGGGGCGTGGTTCGGATTCCACGTTAAACTGTAGGTCTAAGGTGGAGTGAAAAGCTTGACCTTCGTGAGAATGAACAATTCGGGCGGAAGCTAACCAAAAGGTGTGTGTATATATATATATATATGTTACACACAGACCGTGCATGGAACAAGGAACTCTTCTGGGAAAATTAAATCCATTATAGTTCGAATAAGTAATGGTAAATGACAAATACTATAGTTTTCTTTTTCATGATGTTAGTCCGACGTGGGCAACGGGTCACTCGCAAAGAGACCCCAAAATATAGCTTCACTCACCAGCTATCTACGAAGCAGATAGGATCCAGCTTTGGGACAGGATCTTGGGTTTACAGCTACACCTACCCTACTATATTCAGAACCTCAATATACGCAAGAAACTCATTGTATTCACGTCGGATTGAATACATCAAAGAAAAAGGGGTAACTAGTATATTTTCAGCCCAAAACCAAAACTTAAACCTCAACTGGCAGAATTGAGCGTCTACTTTTTAAAGCACTTAACATGTCCGTTTCATGATGGGACAGAAATCAGAATGGTCCCCTGAGATCGTATATATGTTACGCACAGACAGTGCATGGAACAAGGACCTCTTCTGGAAAAATTAAATCCACTATAGTTTGAATAAGTAATGGTAAATTTTACCATATTGTGATCGTTATTGCTTAACGGTTCTATTATTGAAGATCAGTGATAAGCCTATCATCCGGCTATCATCTAAAGCCTATCATCTAAAGTACTGTCCAACCTCGTAGGTTCCCCAGCCTTTTGAGTAAGAAAGCTATCCTCGAGAAAATTAACTAAACGATTACCTTCCGGGTCTCCCTGCATTGTATCGTAATTCACGTTAGTGCAATTAAAGTCACCCATAACTAAGGCCTGCTCAGTACCTATTATTCTCTTTAGTTTACGATATAACGCTTCGTCCGTATCAGTTGTTTGATTAGGGGGCCTATATATAACCGCAACAACAAGTTTGAAATCGTTCAATTTAAGTTCTGCTATAGTCGAATCTATTGGTTCTGGAATTCTGTGCTTTAATTTTATAGCGTTCGCAATATTATCTTTGATATAGAACATAACACCTCCTCGCCTACCTACTGTATTTTGTTTTTAACAAAAAGTCTATAACTTCTGATTTGATACTCCCCTACAAAGTCACATGTTTCAGTGTTAAGCCACGATTCATTTGTTGCAATTAAATCATAGTCTTTGCAAGCAATTAAAGAAAAAAATTCGATTATTTTGTTTCGTAGGCTACGAGCATTTAAGGATAGAACCTTCAAATTGTTTGTTAAAACCACGTTACCTTCGCGCGCGCAAGGTAAATTTAAGGAAATTACACCGGGACCGTTCGAGTTACGGCAGCCTGAAAAGAAGAGACATTATTATGAAATAGTCTTCCTAAACGCGCAGCTCCAACGTCATTAAGATTAAGTCCATCTTTGTTAGAAAATCTAGAAGAGGAAGAACCATTGTTGTCCCAAGGCGATATGATGACTAAGCTGATTGATGCAGCATTGCTTGTATACATATATTAAGTTACGGTGTATATATATCCATCTCATAATTGCAAGGTTAGTGAAAAATTGACTTAATTTAGAGCTAGCAGTTTTGGCCTCTTGTGGCATCATTGTTTGGCCACTCTTGCGGCATAATTTTGTTGGGGAACTGGCACGTCCTTTCTATCGTTTCTTGAATGCGACACTTACAGGGCGTGGTCTTATATAGAGCTCTCTTGCAATTCAGTTCGGTTGTTTAGATACAAGATTGTTGCAGCGTGCAATGATGCAGGTTGTGTTGTTGTTGCAAGGTTTAGGAAGAAGCCTATAAATTATGCCCCTTTCGTTTTTTTTCTTAATTTTATGCAACTGAGGCCTAAGTACGCCCACATCGAGTCAGCAAGCCTGAGGTAGGATCTAATAGGACCTCCAAGTCCGTAGATTTGTTTTAGTGTAGCTTAACTTAGGCTATAGCCTATAAGTTAAAGTAGTCACTCAGAGCTTGGCTGTTCAAGGCTCAGCTGAGATTCTGAACCCAATCAAAATAAATAAAAATAACATGGGCCTTCGAACCGGATTCTAGCCAAGAATGAGTCAGTGACTATTTTTCGGCAAAGTTCTGATTGTGCAAATTGTAGCCTAAGTTAGGCCTGGACGGGTTGAACATAATTGAGTTAAAGTCCCAGGGTAGAAAGTTTGGTCGCCCAATTGCGAAACTTGGCCACTAGTCTGTCGTTGTTTTGGGCCTACATTTGATTTTATTGTTCGTAGGCGAAGGTTGCACACTTCAGTGCGCCAGTTACTTGGGTGGAAAATTTGGTATTCCATACTGATGGTTGGTCAGTACCCCAACCAAGCAATTCAGTTTATTTGAAAAAAAGGCAAATTTTGAGTTTGGTCAGTTCGGTTAAGTACTTTGGTCAATTCAGCTTATTTGGCATTGAGCGCAGTTGTTTGTTTGCATTGAAGATGAGTGCAACTGAATTGAAGAAGTTTAGAAAAATAGAAGTGCCTACAAAGGTCTAATTACAAAGGTCATTGCCACTATAGATTCTGCCATAGAGCAAAAGGATTTAAGCTTAGTGACTGCGCAGCTTTCCATATTAGAAACTAAAAAGGTTACTCTGAACGAAGTAAATGTTAAAATTGAGACTCTTATAGAAAAGGATGAAAGAGAAAATTAAATAATTTACTTTGAAGAGATTATTGATGGCATAATTAAAGCGTGCCACAGAGTAAAAGAGTTTAGCAACTCAGTACAGTTAGAGACCAGGTCTAATAATGAAACACAACCCTCAACAACCAATGTTTGTGAAGTTAAGGTTAACAGATCTGCAGTTCAATTACCGAGGCTTGTACTCAAAACATTTTCTGGGAGTATTCAGGAATGGCAAGGATGGGCAGACAGTTTTCAGTCAGCAGTTCATTCTAGTCAAGTGTTAAGTGCTGTGGAGAAGTTTAAGTATTTGCAATCCCTCTTGGAAGGGGAGGCAGCAAAGACAACAGCAGGATTAGCACTAATAGAGGCTAATTATAATGTGGCTTGGGATATATTAAAGAAACGGTTTGGTAAGCCAGAGATTTTAATTAAAAGCCACCTCCGTGAACTTTTAGCTATACCTCCTGTTAATAATCCCAATAGTGTCAAAGAGTTACGGCAGTTATATGATGAATTTGAAGTTAGAATTGGTCTCTGAACAACTTGGGCGTAGGAATGGAAAGGTATGGTGTAATGTTGGTCACTATACTGGAGTCTAAATTGCCTAGCTCAATTTTGTTTGAATTTAGTAGGGGACACTCTACAGAACGTGTGTACATCCCCCTTCAGCAGATGTTAAGACTTTTAGGCACAGCACCAAAGTTTCTACAAAAAGGAATAGCCCAGGTACAGTGTCAGCTCTACTTGCATCCTCTGAGAATAAATTAAAAGGAATCAAGGAATGCATATTTTGCGAAGGCAACCACAAGTAATATAAATGTGAGGTGGCTGAGGCTTTACCTGTTGAGGAGAGAAAGCAGTGGCGGTTCCTCATATGGGCAATATGGGCAGCCGCACAGGGCGGCATTTGTGGAGGGGCGGCGTGAGCGCCTGCAAAAAAAATAAAAATAAAAATAAGAATAAATAAATAAAGAAATAAATAAAAATAAAATAAAATAAATAATAAAAGATCAATAAATATATTTTTATTAATAAAAAACCATCTATTGCATTTTCCATAAACCTTCCCATAAAAGACCTAAACAATGCAAAATGCTTCCAGATTAATATTATTGGGAATAAAGGCCCATACTTTAACATATGTAATGTTATTTTTCTGGGTTTGGTTAAATAGTGAAATGTATATTATTTATTACAGAACGAATCTTCACACTAAGCCACTAAGGTCTGTCAAATAACCGCAAATGGATAAGAAGAGGTCAAAGCTATCAGGTGCTTAGTTTAGAAAAAAGAGGAAAGAAGAAGAGGAGAAACGAGCAAAAGATAAAGGTATAGAGCTATGTCATCTACTCTTCACTGCTATATTGCACTGCTATTTTGTGATATAGCTTTCTGAGTCATTTGAAGTGTACTATTATGTATATAATTAGCCATTAACCAAGGAGGTTGTATTATTCATTTGTTTCCTATTCTAAAAGTTTAATAAATTGTGCTTAATAACATGTTAAATTAATTGTACTAGCCTATTCATGCATTGGTCTGTTATGTTCTATTTTACTATTTGCAGGGGCACTTTTGAAATATTTTGGAACACCCTCTGCCACTAGCCAGGATGAGAAGCCGTCTACTTCTGCCATTATTGAGGCTGAGGAGCCATCTACTTCCTCAGCCTCACATATGTCTCCACAAATGCAGTCTGATCCTGAGGATGAAGACCCATTTGCTTCTACTTCTCCCCGGCAGGACTCTTCAGGTGAGTTTGTGTGCACATATGTCTGTGAGTGTGTGCGTGTGTGTGTATGTGTATGTGTGTGCATCCCTGCAAAGCATTTTGCAAACAGTTATAAATTATAATGTTATTATCACTGGGTCTGGGTTACTGGGTATGTGTGGTGTTTCACCACCATAATTCCATAACACCACCACCATAACAAAGTGCTGTGAATAATGTGTTATCTAACTTAGGTGTGTATACTAATGAGTAATGCTCTTGTTCTTTCTATTAGAAATGCCTGGAGCAGAATCGCCTCCTGAGGATGAGTCTCTGTCCACCGACCCTGCTAACTGGCCTTCAGTTCTGACTGAGAGAATTCGGACACAACTGGTTTCCAGGGGACCAAGTCAAGTACCATCTGACTTTGTATTCCCTAGAAACGACAGTGACGGAAGAAGTTTCCACCATCAATACTTCAGGAAGTCATTGGTTAGTGGGGAAAATATAACCAGACGTTGGTTGGTCTATTCCTTAAAAAACAACAGCCTTTTCTGTTTCTGTTGTACGTATTATTTTCCAAGAGGAAAATAAATTTAACAAGTTTGGGACTCTCGGACTGGAAGCATGCAAGCTCATTGCTCACATCACATGACAACAGTTCAGAACACCTAAATTCTATGAAAATCTGGAAAGAACTGGCAGTGAGGATGAGAAAGGGGGAGACCATTGACAAGCAGGAGATGGCACTTCTGGAGGCTGAGAAGTTGAGATGGAGAGCGGTGCTGACACGTCTCACTGCTATTGTGCATTCTCTGGCAGTTAGGAATTTGGCACTAAGGGGACATACAGAAAAATTGTTCTCACCATCAAATGGCAATTTTCTGAAAGAAGTTGAACTGATGGCACAATTTGATCCTATAATGCAAGAGCACATTAACCGTGTCCAAAAAGGGACCTCCAGTCACACCAGCTACCTCGGCCACCACATACAAAACGAACTCATTGATTTGTCGAGCAGCAAAACCATTTCAGCAATGGTGAGCGACATCAAACAATCAAAGTTTTTTTCAATAATTCTAGATTGCACTCCAGATATCAGCCACACTGAACAGTTGTCAGTTGTGATTCGGGTTGTGTCACTGGAGGGGAAGCCCCATATAAAGGAACATTTCATGGGGTTTTTGGAGGCAGAGGAGTCCACTGGTCAACATTTGGCATCTCTGATTCTGAAGAGACTGGAGGAGCTAAAAGTTCCTTTCATGGACTGTAGAGGACAATCATACGACAACGGGGCCAACATGAGGGGAAAAAACAAGGGTGTTCAATCCAGGCTCCTAGAAATTAATCCCAGAGCTCTGTTTGTTCCATGTGGGGCTCATTCTCTGAATTTGCTTGTGGCCGATGCTGCTAAGGGATCTATTGGTGCCACAAGTTACTTTGGCATCTTGCAGAAGCTTTACAACTTGTTTTCAGCCTCCACACAACGATGGGCCATTTTGAAAAAACATGTGAACATCACATTGAAGATGTGGTCTGATACAAGGTGGGAAAGCAAGATCAAGAGTGTGGAGCCCCTGAGATATCAGGCAGCTGCAGTGAGAGATGCACTGATCGAGGTGAGGGACCACACCAAAGACTCTGTAATAAAGGTCGAGGCTCAATCTCTGTCAGAGGAGGTTGGGTCATACCGCTTCGCCATTTGTTCAGTGGTGTGGCATGACCTGTTGTGCCAAATTCAGCATGTGAGCAAGCAGATGCAGTCTCCTAGCATGCACGTTGATGTTGCAGTAAATCTCCTAAAAAAAACAGAGAGAGGTCTCCGCAATTACAGGGCAACAGGTTTTGTGGCTGCACAAATGGCAGCCACAGATATCTGTGAACAAATGAATGTGGAGGCTGTGTTAAAACAAAAACGGCTGAGGTCCACAAAGCGGCGCTTCTCCTATGAAGCATCTGATGAGCCCTTGATTGATGCTTTGAAGAAGCTGGAGGTGACATTTTTCAATGCAGTGGTTGATGCTGCAACATCAGCCATTCAGGAAAGATTTTCCACGTTGGAAATTGTGGGAGAGAAGTTTGGAGTGCTGACACATTTCCAAAATCTCACATTTGAGGAGCTGACAGAACAATGTGTGAACCTTAGTACTACACTACACTTTAAGGGACAATCTGACTTGGATGGCAGAGAGCTTGCACAGGAGCTGAAGAACTTGCCTGACTTGCCATCAAAGACCATATCCTTGCTTGAACTGCTGACATTTATCCATGAAAGGGAGCTCTCTGAAATATATCCAAATTTGTGGACTGCTCTCAGAATTGGTCTTACTCTTCCAGTCACTGTTGCTGAAGCAGAGAGGAGCTTTTCAAAGCTGAAGCTCATCAAATCCTACCTGAGGTCAACTATGTCACAGGAACGCCTTACCGGTCTGGCCATCATCAGTATAAATCATACAATTGCTGAGCAGATTTCAGATGATGATTTAATTCATGACTTTGCATCAAGGAAGGTAAGAAGAGTCAGGCTTTAGATGGCAGTTGTGCTGTGGTGCAATTTATTTTGTTTCTTGTTCAATGTGTAGCATAATAATTACCCTCTCTTAAGTGTCTTATTCTATTTATGTGATAGAGCATTTGTACAATTTAGAAATTTGATTCTCTAGTTTATTTATGGCAGTTGTGCAATTTAATTTGTATTTTTCCTGTTCATAGTATCATAATTACATTCTCTTAAGTGAGTTATTCTATTTACGTGATGAAGGATTTGTAAAGTTCAGAAATTTGAGTCTTTGTTTTGGTTCTGAAGTTCCAACAATTAGTCCAATAAAAAGTTATTTTGTGAAAGAGTTATGTCTGTCCTTTATTTTGGGGGGATTCGAATGTGTGTGTGTTGGCGAACAGGGGGGGGGGGTGCTGAAGGTGAGGTTCGCCCAGGGCGTCATGTAAGCTAGGACCGCCACTGAGAGAAAGGACAGGGTAACTAAGTCCACAGCATGTTTTAAATGTTTTTTCAAAAGGTCACAGAGCAAGGTTTTGTAAGTTTAAAATTTTGTGCAAAAAATGTCATGGCTGGAATCAGCCATTATTGTGTGAAACCACTGCTAGTAGGCCTATCCTAGAAGTAGAGATCAGTGGCACATGCCACTGCTATGAAAGGGAGTAAAAGTAAAGGAGGATTATTGCAAACAGCTACAGCATTATTAATTGGGAATGATGGAGAAGCTACTGTAGGGGTGTTGTTTGATTGTGGTAGACAGTGTAGCTTTATTAAGACCGAATTTCCAGAAAATTGAAGTTTAAAGAACTTAAGAGGGAAAATTTAAGAATTTCTGGGTTTGGGGGTTCCGTTCAAAACCGAACCAAAGTTAAGAAGGTACAAGTTCTGGTTAAGGGGTTGTTAACTTGTCACCACAAAGTCCCACTATCAAGGTCCAAGCTGTAGAGATTGAGGAACTTTGTGCTCCAGTCACTACTTGTTTAGATATGGCGTGTCCAAGAATAAATGAGAACCAACTCTTTGTAATCATTTATTTATTTATATAAAGTCAAACAATGACAACGGTCTTCTGAAAAAGGAATAAGCATAATAAGTAATCACTTGAATAAAACTAAACATAAACATAATCATTGTCCTCTATCTCCTCCCAAGTCTTTGATACTAGATGTGATATAAGGTAATTGCAGTACAGTAGTGCGAAGACTTATATTGTTTTATAAAGTGAATACAATATAGTACTTTAATAGGAGAACATAGATACTAGTTTATTTAAGAGTAATATGAGAACATACAGGGGTTAGACAAAATAATATGGACACCCGCCGATTTCACCGGTTATCTTTACGGACTGCTCAGACACAAAGTAAACGGTCAAATGACTGGCAAACCTATTTAAATGCGTAACAGAGAGTGTATACGTCATGTTATAACCCTCACGTTGTTTTTACAGATCTGAGTGAATTAGGAATTAGCAGTTATGAAAGACCTGTCAGACTTCCAAAGAGGGCAAATTGTCGGAGCGCGGATGGCTGGTGCATCGGTGACGAAAACCGCTCAGATGTTCAATGTATCCAGAGGAACTGTCTCTATGGTCATGTCTCATACCAAAACCATGGAAAGACAAGCACCGACAAATGCAATAGTGGACGCAAGAAGAAGCTGTGTGATCGAGACCGCCGGGTGTTAAAGCGCATTGTGACAAACAACCATAAGACCACAGCTCCAAAAGTGACTGCAGAGCTTAACCAGCATCTTGCAAGCCCGGTATCGACCAGAACTGTACGTCGCGAGCTCCATGGAGCTGGATACCATGGGAGGGCTGCAATTGCCAAACCCTTCCTTTCGCACATCAACATTGAGCGGCGCAGAAAATGGTGTAATGACCATAAAAATTGGTCAATGGACCGATGGAAGAATGTAGTCTACTCCGACGAATCCTCCTTTACGCTTTTTCCATGTTCCGGTCGAGTTTACGTCTGGAGACAGCCTAAAGATGCTTATGACCCCGACTGCCTGACCCCAACCGTTAAACATGGAGGCGGATCTGTGATGGTTTGGGCAGCAATATCGTGGAATACTCTTGGCCCAGCTGTAGTACTGCATGGTAGGGTTAACGCCCAGGTCTATCTGTCAATATTGGCTGACCAGGTCCATCCCATGGTCCAAACGCTGTTTCCCAATGGCGGCGCAGTCTTCCAGGATGATAATGCACCAATCCACACCGCTGGGGTCGTTAAAAACTGGTTTGAAGAGCATGTTAGTGAAGTAGAACGCTTGGATTGGCCTCCACAATCCCCGGATCTTAACATTATCGAGCATCTGTGGTGTCAGTTGGAGCAGCAGGTCAGAAGCCGATTCCCACCGCCGGCATCTTTGGAGGAACTGGAGCAGGGTTTGCTCGAAGAATGGCTCAGGATTCCTCTAGCCACTGTCCAAAAGCTGTATGAATCAATTCCCCGACGCATTGCAGCTGTTATTGCCGCTAAAGGAGGACCAACTCCATATTAAGAATAAAAACCGCCATTTATCAAGGTGTTCATATTATTATGTCCAACCCCTGTAAGGCTTTGCTATTACATCATGATGAATACGATACTGTAGAAACTAAAATATAAATACTTATGGAATTATACAGTACATTATATCCAATCAAACATATTACAATACAATTAGAGAGTTCAGCGAGAGATTGAATATATTAAAATAAGGGTTGTACAACGGTATTCCTGACAAAAGTAATAGTACAGTAATGAGGTTACAGCTGTATTGGGAACACAATATAAAGTTCTTAGTAAGTAAAGTGTAAAGTGTACTGTACTCTATCTCTCCCCCAAGTCTTTGAGCCAGTATTTTATAAAGAAGATTATTAAGGATAATATGGCAAAAAAAAAAAAAATTTGTATGTTTACGGATAAAGACTAAACCTTATTTTGTCAGTGCCCTTAATTTAAAGCATACTTGATTGGTTACTCTTCTTGATTCATATGGTAGTCTTCATGCCAGGTAGGGGGGCGTCTGGTACGGTTCGAACGCCTTAGTGGAGTTGCAGTTTGGGGTGCCGTACCCATTGGCCTAGGGGGTGCAGGTGGTAGTATGTCGATGGGCGGCGTTGACATGTCTTCTTGGGTGGGGGGTGTGGTCTCTTCAGGGGTCGGGCGCCTGCGTTCAACGTGTGGGCTGGACCGTGTCGGACTACGGGGTGAAGCGGGTGTCTTTGGTCCTGGTGCTGACCTGGCAGGTGTAGGTGGTGCAGCAGGTGGGCTGTTGGTGGGCACCGCTAGGAAGTTCTTCAAATGTTGGTCTATGGTCATCTTTGGAGCAGGTGTGCTGAAGGGTTCATATTTTTTAAGGAATTTCCTGTTCCTTACAGTTACCCTCCCAGATCCATCGACCCTAACCACGTACTGGTCAAACTGCCTGACTTCGATGACCACACCTGTCTTGTCCCATTTACGGGCGTGTGGACCGACCTGGTTCTGGATGCGTATAAGGTCTCCGACTGCTAGTGGTGGGAGTCTCTTGGTGTGCTCTGACCAGCGTTCGCTCCCCTCATGTGGCGGTTCCTCAGAGCTTCTTCTCGGGTGGCCAAGTTTTCACGCCACGTGTCGTGTGGTTTATATCGGCCGGGAAGGATTGGAATGAAGTCCCGGATAGGGCGGCCGAATACACACATTGCTGGGGAGTGTTTTGTATCTCTATCCGGCGTGTTTCTGTATTGAAGCATGGCCCGTTGAAAGTTTTCGGTGTTGAGGTCGCCGTTTGGTCCAGTGTTGTCGGTTATTAGGCGTTTCGTTGTCTTGACACCAACTTCTGCCCGACAGTTGCTGTGAGGGAAAGCCACTGATGAGAGTCGGTGGTGTACGCCCCAGTTTTTGAGGAACTGCCGTGTGGCTGCTGCGGTAAATTCAGGGCCCCCATCGGAAGCCAGTTCGTCGGGGATGCCGAAGGTGACGAAGGTCCGTCGGAGGCAGGCGATGAGTCCAGCAGCACCATCTGATGACCTCTCTACTATTGGCCAGTTAGAGTATCTGTCCACCACGACCAGGTAGTTTACTCCTTTGTAGTGGAAGTAGTCCGCGCAGACGCACTGGAAGGGGTATTCTGGTGATGTTGGTGGAGTGGGTGGAGCGCTGGGCTGGGTTGGTGCCATGCGGTTGCAGTGGTTGCAGCTAGCCCGTAGTGCTGTGATGGCTGGTGTGATGCCAGGCCAGAAAATGGAGTCTTCTGCTCTGGAGATCATGGATGAAGTACCTTGATGAGCTGAGTGGAGTGAAGCCAGTACTTCTTGCCTGAGGGCCGGCGGGATAACCGTGCGGTTCCTGTACATTACCACGCCGTCAACAGTGCGGAGGTCGTCGCGAAACTGGTGATATTCCCGCAGCTGTGCAGGGAGTGCATGGCGGGATTCAGGCATGCCGGACTCTATGACATTGGCTAAACTATTCATGACTTCATCGCTGGTCGTGGCGGTGCGTACTCGATCCCATGTCACTGATGCCAGGCTCAGCGAGTTGAGTGTTGATGCGGCTGCAGAAATGACGCAGGCTTCCATGCCATTACCATCTGTCAGTGATGTCCGTATGCCGGCTAGGAAGGTGGGGGGGGAAAGAACGCCGTTCCCTCGCATGGTTGATGGATGGCTGCTACGTCATCGGGGAGTGTCAGTGGTATGGGGTCGCCAGTGGGGTATCGTGACACCCCGTCAGCAGCTTTGTGTTTCGCGCCTGGTACGTGGATCATCCGGAAGCGGTACCTGAGGGTTTTTTCCTTCAAGTTTCTGAGGCGTGTATTAGATATGTCCTCTAGGGATCTGTCACCAAACACTTTGAGGAGAGGTTTGTGGTCCACTGCAATTATTAGGTCTTCGCATCCCAGCACGAAGTACCTCGCCTTGTCAAGGGCATCGGCGACAGCAAGTGCTTCTCCTTCTACTGGTGCATAGCGGGACTCAGCTGAGGTAGTGAATCTACTGCCGACCAATGTGACACGCCATCCAGTATGGCAGCAGAAGGGTTCGACTCGTGTACAGGTGCAGTGTTTCTGAAGTAGCCAGTAGCCGATGCCTGTTTTCGACCAGTCTGTGGCGAGGCATGTGGGCTTGGTTTTGTCAAAAATTTTAACCCTCCTCTATTTCTGTGATGATGACATCCTTTGATTCTTCGAAGATGGTTTCCAATTCGTCATCCCACTTGAAAGGTGTTCCTGGCTTCAGAAGTAGGCGGAACGGCTGCATCCTCTTGGCCATGCTGAAGGCATACGACACCTGGTTGATGAGCCCGAACCATGATCGAACGTCGGTGATGTTCTTTGGAGATGGAAACTCTAGGATTGCTTTGAGGTATTTTTTACAGGGTCGGACACTGTCAGATGTGATCTCGAAGCCTGCAAATTCAACCTTGTCCTGACAGAACACAAACTTGTCGGGGTTCAGTGTGATTCCGTGTCTGCCGCAGGTGTCAAGCCACTGGGTGGCCTGGAAGAAGCTCTCCTCCACTGTGTCTGACCAGAGCAAGACGTCGTCAATGCACTTTGTATTGTTAGGGATGCTCGATACAATTTCGTCGTACCTTCTTGTGTAACCGTCACCAGATGCAATGTAACCCTGGGGAGCGGTTTTGTAACGGTAGCGACCCCAGGGCGTTATGAAGGTGGTCAAGTGGCGGTCTTCTTCACAGATTGGTACGCTGTGATATCCATTCCATGCATCAAACACTGTTTTCTTTTTGCCTTGCGGTACTGATCTGGCCTGGTGGAATGGCGATTGAGTGTGGTGTGTTTCGCGGGTGGCGTGAGCGTTGAGGGGTTGAAAGTCAACGGTACGCCTTGGTTTTCCGTTCTTTTTGGCGCACACCACCATTCTGTGACACCAGGTTACGGGCTCACCAACGGGTACTGGTTCAAGGACACCCAGTCTGACATCTTGGTCGAGGCCAGCCTTCACGTCCTCCTGCCAGTGGATTGGTACTGGGACGGGGGTGTGATGTGCGACTGGTTTGGCATTGGGGTCCACCATCAATTTCATTGGGGGGCCGTCCATCATGGGCAGCGCTTGGTGGTCACAAGTGTTGAAGGTGCTTGATTTGTAATAGTCCAGCAGGTATTCCTTGAGCTTTTGCTGGTTCGCCGCAACAGCGGGTAGCGGTAGCTCGATTGGAGGTGATGGAGGATGTTGGCGTCTTGGACAGTCACAGTTAGTTACAAGTCCGCTGGCACTGTTGTTACAGTATTGTGCTGGATCCAGTTGGACTTCCCCCACTGTAGGAATCTTCCCGAGATAATGCCGAGTGAAACGCATGCCTCTCTGCTGATGAAGAACTTGTCAGAAGAATCTGTCACATATGTTACCTGTCTCGTTTCTACTTGTTGGCCCTGTTCATCCTTGCCAGTGAGGCGAAGTATGGCTGCGCCAAGGATTTTGATGCCCTTGTTGTTGGCGGCGTGCATCTTCATGGTCACAGGGATGAGGTCAGACTGGAGAAGCCCGAGGCGGTGGATAACCTTGATACCGGTGAGGCAGCTCTGACAGCCTGTGTCTGCCATGGCAGGCAGTACCACGGTTTTTGGGTGGGCATTGAGGGTTGCCCCAAGCGCCTCGTAGTCTTCGGGGAGAGTCCTGACTGTCAGGTTGATGTGTGGCTGTGGTTGTGAGTTTCCTTGATCCACATGTCCGATAGTTCATTGTAAATGTGATGGTCGAGGGCGATTGCTCTTTTCTTATGTGGCTCGGAAGTGTTGCTTGTGGCGCAGAGAAGATCAAATACCGCACCTTCGCACTCATCAGCTTTATTAGGAGTGGCTGAAAGGCTCTTGTCCTTGTCTTTGCTCCTGCATACGGATTCCCAATGGCTGTCGCGCTTGCAAATTTTGCATTTGTGGTTGTACGCAGGGCAATCCTTCTTGCGTATGTGGACTGGGGCTCTTCTGCCGTGTCCTTTTTTACCACAATATGAACAGGGGCATTTTTGTCTTGTGGGGGTATTTGCTTACTTCTCCTGTATGTGCTGCCTGCGGCCTCCACGGCATGGGAGTCCAGCAGTCGTGATGCTGAGCGCTTGCCTGCTTCCTTCGCCTCGACAAACTGAAAGACGTCTTCCAGGGTCATCTCCTGGTTACTGTTGCCGAGGAGTTCCAGTTGTATTTCCGGGTCAGCAATTCCGCGGGTAAGGACGTCGCGAAGGATGGGGTCAGTGTAATTTACGTTGTTGTTGCAGCTTGGGCATTCAACAAGAAATTTGCAGACTCCGGCCTGACCACGAAGACGGGCTCCAAAACTGCGCACAGTTTCGTCGCGGTCTTGTCGCATATTGTGTAGGGTAACCCTGGCTACCATGGTGTTCTCCTCTCGGACAGCTAGTTTCTTGATTGCAGCAAGGACTTCATCTTCGGTTTTGTTTGTTAGGCTTCCACCTGCGGATCTTGTCAAATCTTTGCGGAGTGAATCGTCGCAGCATTCAAGTAGTTGTACCACTTTGTCCCTACCAGTGATTTTTGTAGCTTCCGCATAATCTGTCCAACGCGACGTAAAATATGCCCAGTCTTCACTGGTACCTGCAGCCGAAATGGTTGGCCGTCTTACTTTCTCAACCTTTGCAGAGACTGTCGGGCTTGGGACATGGGTCGTGCAGTGGGCTGTTATAAGTGCGGCTACAATGGCTGGGTCCAGGTCTGCTGTGACATAGGTACAACCTGTGATAGGACATTCTACGGCAGGCATTGTGGATAGCGTTTGTTGAAGTTGCTTAATTAGGTTGGGGTGGTTGACAGTTGCTTGAATTTACCACGTATGTAGACTTATTTTATTATTTATTTAATTAATCAGTCATTTGTACCTAAGACCGTTGTCATAAATGAGAACCAACTCTTTGTAATCATTTATTTATTTATATAAAGTCAAACAATGACAACGGTCTTCTGAAAAAGGAATAAGCATAATAAGTAATCACTTGAATAAAACATAAACATAAACATAAACATAATCATTGTCCTCTAAAGAATTGTAAGTTAAAGGAATTAATTTGGGCAATTATAAGTTTGAAGGGACAGAAGATATTAGTCTTTTGATTGGAGTTGACTATTATTGGGACTTCATCACTAGTAACATTGTTCGCACATCTCAAGGTCCTGTAGCTATTGAAAGTAAGCTAGGCTGGATGCTACACTCGATAAAACACGTCTGTTCACAAGGGAGGACGGATCACTTCATAAAGTGGAATTAACATTAAAAATTATTAATATGCTTAATAAAACAAAAACAAACAAATTTTATTTCAGATTCAACAGGTGCAAACATTATACAAGTGATCCATAGAAGGTTAAGTAAGATCTATAAAATATATCAGATACCATTCCACTGCTTCAATTCTTCTTCTTTCAACATTATCATTTCTGAACAAAGACCTGCATTATTCCAATCAACTGTATGATTACTGTTATGTACATGGACAAATATAGCGCAGATTCATGTGCTGTGCGAATACAATATTTATGCTGTTTGATTCTCGTGGCCAAAGTTTTGCCTGTATATACCAATACATACTAAGCTTCTAAGCATATAAGTGAGATGAATAAAATTTTTATGCTATGGCAAAAAAAGAAATTGCTTTTAAATTCTTTCTTCTCTTTGTTAGTGTTATAAAAAGATTTCTTAGCTTTATTTAGACAGTTCTCTAAGAAATAATTAGGATAACATAATTTGCTTCCATTATAAAACAACTTGTTAAATTCACTATCTAAAAATTCTGGGCTAACTATTTTCAAGGCTCTTAGGAACATAGAAATTAATAAAAACCATTTAACGGAATTATGGTGTTGGAGAAGAAATGCACATAAGAATCATCGGAGGAAGTGTAGTTTACGTCCCCCTATGGTGCCTAGTGTAGTTTACGTTCCCCTACATTATACTAGTGTAGTTTGCGTTCCCCTACATTATACTAGTGTAGTTTGCGTTCCCCTACATTATACTAGTGTAGTTTGCGTTCCCCAACTCTGTCCGCGTATACCTAATCAAATAAAACGTTAAAACTAACGAAAATATTACGACTTAATCTAACCAATCGTTAATTTATATATACCTCCTTAACCTCGTTGCGGTTTCGTGCGTCGGTCTCTCTTCACACGAAGGTCAAACTGGTGCCCCAACTCTAGGCCTGGCTTGGTGGAGGAGCGAGTTGCTCTCTTGCGTTCTCCACCGCACATAGCCAGGTACACCCGGCTCATCTGGTACCGTCTTGAGCTAGGCATCTAGTCTTCTCTTGAAGACTTCAACTTTGACCCCTGTAACGTTTCTGAGGTCCTTAGGAAGCTAGTTAAAAAGTTTTGGCCCCTGACAACCAAGCTATTTTCCTTCAGTGTTGAGTAGGTCCCCTGTCGGGCTTTTAGTTTGGGAACACCACATATTCTGCCTTTCCTATTGTCCAGCGTTGTTTGGATGGTAATTGGGTTTAGTTTGAGGTTTGGTACCAGTTTTTCGATCATTTTGCACATGTAGATTGTGGTATAGCTCTCTCTTCTTTTCAGGGAGTACAGATTTAGTTTACGTAGTCTTTTCCAGTAGTTGAGTTTTTTGCAGCCATCAATCTTGGGGTGTGAAATGTCTGCATTTCTTCTAGTTTATTAATTTCTTCATTTTTATATGGGGACGTGAAAACTGAGCAGTATTCAAGTTTTGGTATGATCAGTGTTCTCAGCAGGGGAATCATTACTGTCTTGTCCCTCCTTTTGAACGTTATTAGTACCTGTCCCGCGACTCTCTTTGCTTTGTTTATTGTTATCTGATTTTGTGTCTCGAATTTTGCATCATCGGTCATTATTACCCCCAAGTCGACCGCTTTCGTGCTTCTCTGAATTTCCTGTCTATCTGGAGCATAATATGCAGTCTGTTTAATTTCCTCATTTCTACCATATCTCAAGATCTGAAATTTCTCGGTGTTAAATGTCATATTGTTGTCTTCTGACCATTTGTATATTTTGTTTGTGTCCCTCTGCAAGGCCTCCACTTCATTCGCCTCGCTGATTTTTCTGCTGATCTTTGTATCGTCCGCAAATGATGTTACTATACTGTTGCTGTTAACTTCACTGTCTATGTCTGTTAGCATGATAATGAACAGGAGTGGGCCAACACTGTACCTTGTGGCACTGATGCGTACTTCTGATTCTGATGATGATACACCTTGAATTCCAGTGCTGGGCAGCGCAAACGAAAATTCACTTGCGCAAGCGCAACTGCGCAAACCCAAACCCATACCTTGCGCAAGCGCAAATGCGCAAACTTCTCGAAACTTGCGCTTGTGCAAACGCAAAGAAGGTGTCCAGGCGGGGCCAGGGGTTGTTGAGGTCCTCTTCCTCCTGGTGAGGCTCTGAGCCATGACTGGTCACGCTGCCGGCCGGGCTGGGGGCAGAGGTGGGGCTGGACAGAGACTGGTGTCTGAGGCTGTCCATGGTTCACTAGTTATAGACAGTAATTATGACTTATGAAGTTTCTAGAAGTTACTAGAGTAGTTAGTAGTTTGAACTCTGAAATAAAATTAAAATCAACTAATCAAACAAACGTGCAGTGGTGGGCACGCGCAACGATTTTTGTAGCGCCGCAACCGCAACCGCAACTCTGCTGAAATAGTTGCGCCGCACGCGCAAGCGCAACCCTTTTCAAAAAGTTGCGCCGCAAGCGCAAGCGCAACAAAAAATGTTGCGCCGCAACTGCCCACCTTTGCAAACGTGTTTCACTAGCGTTGTTGGTATACTGAGTGCTCACTGCTGTCTGGCGGCGCCACCTGTCTGGCAGTCACGTGTTTATGAGCTAAATCCACTATTTTTAATATTTGTTTTTTTTTTCACGTTTGCGCACAAGTTTGCATTTGCGCAAGTACTTGCGCAAACGCAAATGCGCAAGTTTGCGCAAGAATTGGCGCAAACGCAAATGCGCAACCGAAATCACACTTGCGCAATTGCGCAATTTGCGTTTTGCGCAAGTGTTTGCGCAAGTGCCCAGCACTGTATGAATTCTGACGACCTGTAGTCGTTCTCTGAGGAAGTTATAGATCCATTTCCCCACTTTGCCTGTTATTCCCATATGTTTCATTTTATGTGCTATTATACCATGATCGCACTTGTCGAACACTTTAGCAAAATCCATGTATATGACATCATAGTTTTCATTGCCTGCAAGTGCATCTAGGATATTGTTATAATGCTCTATAAGTTGTAATAAACATGATCTTCCCGATCGGAATCCGTGCTGATTTTCGTTGAATCTTTCGAGTGTCTCCAAGAAGTCATAGATTTTCTCTCTGACTATTCTTTCAAATATTTTCGTGAGGTGGGACGTCAATGACACTGATCTATAATTCTTTGCTTGAGATCTATCCCCGCCTTTATATATTGGGATAATGTTTTCTCTTTTCAAGATGCTCGATATTTCCCCAGTGTCTAGGGATCTTCTCCATATCCAGTATAAGGGTGCAGCTATTTAATTTTTACAGTTTTTAATCAATAATGCGTTCCATTTGTCCGAACCTGCAGCTGAATGTGATTTCATTTGTCCTATAGCTCTCGCTACATCTTCTGGGGTAAAATCAAAGTCTGTTATACAGGATGTTTATAAAGTCCCTATCTATTTCAGTGAAAACGCAGCTAAAAGGGTAAAATTCAATAACAATATAATAGAAGGCATACATTTAATGAATACTTAATCATATGATTCTACATGAGCACCATCAGTATTTCTACAGAATTCGAACCTGTCAGCAGCATTGCGGAACACATTTTGGAGCATCACAGAGGTTATTATAGATGATATTTTCTCATTTTGGCCTGACCACTGGAACAACTTTGACACTTTCTTTCAGTCATTAAATAATCTTGTTCCCTCTATTAAATTTAAATATGAATGGGAGAACGACAAACAATTACCTTTTCTAGATGTTTTGGTAATTAACGAAAGCGGAAAGCCCAATTTCACGGTCTATAGAAAACCTACTCATTGTAATTCGTGCATTCATTATTTTTCATATCATGATGACGGGGTTAAAAGCTCAATTATTTCTTCCATGTTTCTAAGAGCACTCAGGATTTGTAGCCCACATTTGCTGGACCCAGAAAATTCAAAGATTTGGAACATTTTTAAGGATTTAAAATATCCTGAGTGGTTTATCAGAAAGGCGTATTTTAAAGCCAGAAAATCTTTTTACGCCCCTCGGGAACCTTCATTTAACCAAAAACAATATGTGAGTTTGCCTTACATTGCCGGCTTAGAAAGAGTAAAACCGTTGACGAAAGATTTTAAGTTTGCTTTGGCGTTCAAATATGCGTCCACCGTAAAAAGTAAATTGGTTAGGAATAACGTTGCAAAACAGGAACAAGACTGTGTCTACAGCATTCCCTGTAAAAGTTGTGATTTAGTATACGTAGGAGAAACTGGAAGAAATATTGAAACCTGTATTAAAGAACATAAATATGCCTTCAGAAGTTGTAATACTAATAATACAATTTTTCATCACGCCAGCCAAAATGATCATGCTATAGATTGGGAATCAAGTAAGTTACTTTATAAATGCAATAATTATGTCAAACGAAAAACAATAGAATCTGTATGGATAGAACAAGTGGATAATTTTAATTTGTGCGAAGGTACTTATAAGCTGGACCCTCTAATGAGATTCTTGGTCAAAAAATCTCTTACGGTGTCGGGTGAACGGGTTCTAACCTAAGTGTGAATTTCTTAAAGGTCTCTGAATTGTTTCCTTACTCGCTTTTGGTCATTCGTTTTCTCGATAAAATGTAAATGGAATAATAAACGTAAATGTAATAATGGAAGTAATAAATGTGGAAACAAATGTAAATGCAATAAATGTAATAACAAAGGTAATAAAATAAATGTAATAAGTGTGAAGATAATAATAATAAATGTTAAAAAACGTAAATGCAATAATAAATGCAGTAATTATGTCAAAATAATAGAATCTGTATGTATAGAACAAGAAGATGGTTTTAATTTGTGCGAATGTACTTATAAGCGGAACCCTTTAATAAAATACCCTTCTGGTGTTGGGGGAACGGGCTCTAACCTAGGTGTGAATTTCTTAATGGTCTCTGGATTGTTTCCTCCTCGCCTTTTCATTCGTTTTTCGGTCTATAATTTCTGTATAATAAACAACAATGTAATTATCAATGTAATAATAAATTTATAATTTCTGTAATAAATAATAATGCAATATTAAATGTAATAAATGTAATAATAAATGTAATAATTATGTAAAAAAATAAAATAATAGAATCTGTATGTATTGAACAAGAAGATAGTTTTAAATTTGTGCGAATGTACTTATAAGCGGGTCCCTTTAATAAAAATAATTAATAATAATAATAAAAAAAATGCCCTTCCGGTGTCGGGTGAACGGGATCTAACCTAGGTGCGAATTTCTTAACGGTCCCTGGACTGTTTTTCCCTCTTGTTTTTGGTTCATTCGTTTTTCTGTAGCCACCCGAAGAGGATGCCAGTGGGCATCGAAACTGTTGTGGAAATAAACTCTGTCGATTAGAGTGGGTTTTTATTATCATATTTTGACCTCCACGTAGAAAAGTGAAGTTTTTTGCATTTAAGACAGTGAAGTGTTTTTAATTTACTTATCATTTTGTTCTTTATTATTGATACTTGGCTCTCATCCTCCAACCATCCTAATTTGAATCTTGAATGAAATGCTTAAGCCAAGATGTTGTCCTCGTCGGTCATGCATTATAGTTTTGAACCTTGTTTCGACTCCTGATATTAATGCCCTAGCTAGAGGTAGGAACGACTGGAGAGGTTCAGATTGAATTTTTCGAAGCGTTTTTAAACAGACGGTGAGGCTTGGTAAAAGGATGCCCATGTATGCGTCATTCTCGCCTTGTAGGACGTCTAATGTCTGTGCAATGGGCTTCATTACTGAAACGTACTCTTTAAAATAAACTTATCTCAGCAAAGGTAAATTTAGCAGCACCCAGTTCATCGCAAATGCGGTGCACAGCAGAGTCTTTTGTTGAAATGATAGCATTAAGACGACTTATAGCATCGTATGTCGTGTTCCATCTTGTTGCCAAGGTGCTACAAGCTGTTGCTAAAATTCCTTTTGGATCGTATCAGCAGAAACAGTGCTCCGGCTTTGTTTGTTCTTTAACGTCTGAGCCTTGGCAAATGCGGCCCTTGACACTTTGCGAAATTTACTATCTTCCAAAGCCTTTTCGACATCGCACGTAGCCACCAGGTTAAGAGTATGTGACGCACAACGATGATGCTCTGGTAGAAGACAAGCATGGGAGGAGTCCGTTTCTTCATTGAGGAGAAGTGAAGTGAAGCCACAGACACAGTGTCGCTGGCATTTGCTGCACTGCCAAAGAGCCTGAAAGATATGATAGTCTAATTTAATTTTTTATAATATAATTATAATATAATATAGTATAGTATAGATAGTATAATATAATTTGGTAGAATATTAATCTTACTTAAAGGCTTTGACGAAATTGCTACCGTTGTCCGTAGTAGTCTTGACTGTTTTGTTCTGTATACAGAACTCCACTCGCAAGTCGTACGTGTGACTGCCGGTTATGCTGTAAGGGTCCAATTTATTATTACAGACCTTTACGTAAATAATTAATTAAATGCTAGGGTCACCAGCGCCCAAATAGTAGATTGGCATCCAGTACTGCAGCGCAAAAATTATTTTAATAAAAAAGGGATTGATTATAAAAATCGTCAACATGAATTTTGTATTTTATTGACAACAATTAATAAATTATGTGCAACAATTATTTGTAAATGCAAAGGGGATGTTTACCCGTAACAACTTTGATTGACATATAAATGCGAAATTAAATAATGGCACCGTTAACATACAACTAATATTAATATGCAACAAATAATAATAATATGTAAATAATAATAATAATATGTAAATAATAATAATAATATGCAAATAATACTGATAGGTAACTAATATTAATATTTAACAGATACCAATATGTAACCAATAATAATATGTAAATAATAATAATAATGTGTAAATAATACTGATAGGTAACTAATATTAATAATATGTAAATAATAGCCACAATGACAACCTCGTCTGCAAAGAGAGAGACAAGAATACTGTAAGTAATATTCCAGACAAAAAATGATACATAATAATGGTAAAAATTGATAATTAAAATATATATGCTATATATGGATGGTGAATTACAGTTAATCCTCATTATGGGATTGTGTTAAGTTGAACAGGAAAACTAAGAAAGTATGTAGGCCACAAATGACTAGTAGGCCATCTGCTAAGAAAATAACATGAAACATAATAGGCTTATAAAGTAAAGTATATTAAGAAAATTAATGGGCGGGCCTATGCCTCTTCAATATAGTAGAGCTGAGGTTAATTATCTAAAACAAAGGCTATGGTAGGCCTCAGCTAGGCTAGAGTAATTTACAATTTGGCTTTTGCCTAGATAGACCTAACTTAGCCTAAGGTAATTTATTGTATGAATCTTACAGTACTATTTATAGTATGAATCTTTCAGTACTAATCACAAACAGTATAAGGCTTGTTAATGTCTGCAGTATGCAGTATTGCATGCAGATATGCAATAGTAAAAAAATAAACATTATAAATAAGAAACATACCACGAAGAAATTTTGCTTGCTGGCGCCGTCCTTTTAAATCATAAAATGTGGAAAACTTGGCGTCCCTTGTGTTGTCGTTGCAAATAAGTTTGTTTTTACTTCACAATTTTACCAACAAGCCAAAATAATCCTTAAAAGCAAACCCACGTCTAGTCACACCATGCCCCCCAAAATTTACATTGTTTAAAAGGCACAAAGTATATTTTTATATTTGCTTTAAACTTCTTTAATGATTGCACTTTAATTTTTAAGTAAATTACTATACACTGAATGCTTAAGAATTAAAATTAATCACTGGACATGTTTAACTTGTATTTATTTATTTAGACTTAAAATATTTCACTCGCGCCAACTTGTGGCAATTTTCACTAATAAAAAATAATCCTGTGGTGCAAGGCACTACAATGCGTCGACAGGCTAAGATAGCGTTCTCCTCGCGAAGGTTTGTGCATCAATCCAGTGTACTGTGACGTCGATATATGACCTGTAAATTTGTATGAATTAATTTACTTCCAGTGTACGGTGCAATGGTAGATAAATAATCTAGGCAAAGTTGGGTATCATTACTTTAAATTGGTCTAAGAAATTAAAATGTGCATTAAAAACATTATATATATATATACAGTATAAGTATTAATAAGCAATAACACGCTTAATTTGGATATTAAATTTTACCTCACCGGGACTCGAATCCAGGCCTATCACATGACAGTCACGGGCAGTACCACTAAGCTACCAAGAGCTCTAAAACTATAGGAAATCTGGTGTCTATTTAAAGTCATCCGAGGGAATGCATGTCGCATTAAGCAACCATGGCACTTCTCTCCATGGTCGCTCGGGTATATGTGTAATAACGGTAATAACGCCTCTGGTTGCTTATATATATATATATATATATAATATATATATATATATATATATTATATTAATATATATATAGATATATATATATATATATATATATATATAAAACATGTTCCTCTATCGCTGGAAGACCGCGTCTTGAGGGGGTCGCTCCCCTCTGGCTACGAGTCACTCGCGTTCTCCTCGTTCTAAGAATTCTCAGTCGTCTTGTTCCCACAGGCCTCTCGAACCCTTCCGTTCTTTTGCCTCTCCTCCCATCTCGCAGCGTAATGTTTTTGAAGCTTATGATGACTTTATTTCCCATGCGGCGATCCCCGTCAGATGTGGTCCCGAAAAGATGGCTCCCTGTTGTAGAAGTCTCTTCCTGGCCCAGTACCAGGAGGTTTCGTCCCTCTCTCCCCTGGTCTCTGCTCTCCTGGACTGCTCCACCCATTCTTCCTTTAACACTAGTACGGGTGTGGTTCATGCCCCCTGTCTCTTGGAATACTCGGAGTTGGATCTTCTCATCCGCTTCTCTTCTCAGAAGGTGACCCGTGTTTACCGTCCCCAACCCCGTATGGTCCAGGGGGACAAAGGTTCCATCCTTGTTGATTCTGACTTTTACCAGTTCTCAGTTACTTGAGAAACTCAGGGCCGGCTACCTCCGGTTCTCGGTCGACCGTTATATCCCTAGACCACGTTGGTGCTTTGCTTGCCAGATGTTCAGGTACGTCAGTAAGCCGTGTCGCAGTGCACCTGGTATTTGTGTTAATTGCTCGTCACCGGTGCATGGCTCTCCCTAATCTAGTCCTCTTCGCTGTGCCAACTGCCAGAGGGGGGTGACCATGCCGTCTCCTCTTCCCCTTGTCCGACCTACTTATTTGAGCGAGAGGTCCTATCTTTCCGGGAGTCTGACAAGATCAGCTTCCGGGAAACAAGAGCCCATGTTCAGTCCCGGTGTAAGGTCCCAGTTTATACCCCCCCCCTTAAACTATACCCGGGTAGATTCTTGGAGCTCCCAGAATCTACCCCGGGGTAGTTTCTGGAGACTACCCCAGGTAGATTCTGGGAGTTCCCAGAATCTACCCCCGCCTCCCAGAATCGACCCCCAGACAATATGTCATTGACAAGTATCCAATGTTCGGGGTAGACAGTGGGAAATTCCAGAATCTACCCCGATATCCCAGGGATGTTTGTGAGATAATAATAATGATAATACTTGTAAACACAGGCATTTTTTTTATTTAAAAATACAATGGAATAATAACACTTGTAGACATACCAATTTTTTACTTTGCAACTTTACTTAACAACAATGTAATTTATTTCTTTTCAGAAATACAGGGCTATTAATGCACTAGCTTAAAAATATAATGAAAAGATAATACGTGTAGAAAGGCATTTTTTAAAAGTTTGGAAGCATTTTCTTTATGGCTAAGATTGAACTGCGAGTACAGTGTTGAAATGATCAGCGATGTTGGTGAGATAAAGGGCGTGATCAGATGTTGTCTGCAGAGAAAATGATGCCGGACTACACACGACTTGCTGATGCCATGCAGTGCAAATCGTCACATCAGTAAAGTAAGCTCTTCCTATTCCAGTATACCTAATTTCTAATAAGTTTGGGGGTTAAAATTTAATGAAAAATATATCTGTGTGCATTTGGCAATATATTTTTATATTCACTTCATTTTAGTCTTGGTTATTCTCTCTCCATCTCTTTCTGTGTGTATATATATATTGTAAGAGTCGGATTTATTATTACAGACCTTTACAAGTTTACATAGATAATTAACTAAATGCCAGGGTCACCAGCGCCCAAATACTAGATTGGCATCCAGCACTGCGGCGCAAAAATTAATTTTAATAAAAAAGGGAAGGACTGATTATAAAATCATCAATATAAATTTTGTATTTTATTGACAACAATTAATAAATTATATGCAACAATTATTTATAAATGCAAAGGGGATTTTTACCCGTAACAACTTTGACATATAATGGAGAATTAAATAGTGGCACCGTTTAGCTAATATATAACAGTCTGCAACTAATACTGATAAACAACCAGACCCGGATCTAGGGGTGGGCTATGTGGGCTGCAGCCACGGGCCCCGCATTTGAGGGGGGCCTCCAAATTTGGAGAAGTTTTCCCCAATGTCTTAAATGCATACAGAATGTACTTGTCATTGATGGTGACCAATTGTACCGGCGGACGGAGTTTTTCTAAGTTAAAGCGACTGAAATGTTGCACACGTTCAACAATGAAGCAAAAGCGATTACAGTCACTGGCAATTCTCTGTGTTGAACATGCTCTGGCCAAAGAAGTCGATTTTCGAAATATTATTAATGAATTTGCACAAAAAAAGGCTCGTCCGTTCAATCGGTTGCCAGCTCATAATCAGTAGGTAGGTGTATAAAATTATTAATTCAGGAAAATATAATATGTAAAATAAAGTAAAATATTTGTAAAGTAATATGTTTATTCTGAAAACTAAATAAATAAAGTAAAGTAATATGTTTGTTCTGAAAACCTTTAATTTTCCTGTTAAACAAAGCTTATAATCCTTATATAATAAAAATTGTAGCCAAGGGGGCCCCCCAAAAAAAAATTAGCCACGGGCCCCCATTCTTCTAGATCCGGGCCTGTAAACAACTAATGGAACTAATATTAATATATAAATAATGTAACACTAATAATAACAAACTAATAATAATAAACAACTAATAATGGCCACAATGACAACCTTGTCTGCAAAGAGAGACAAGAATACTGTAAGTAATATTCTAGACCAAAAATGGTAAAAATTGATAATTAAAATATATATGCTATATAGGCCCAGTAACCTGTGGATGGTGAATTACAGTTAAACCTCATTATGGGATTGTGTTAAGTTGAACAGGAAAACTAAGGAAGTATGTAGGCCACCTGCTAAGAAAATACATGAAACACAATAGGCTTATATTATAAAGTAAAATATACTAAGAAAATTAATAGGCAGGCCTATGCCTCTTCAATATAATAGAGCTGAGGTTAATCTAAAACAAAGGCTACGGTAGGCCTCAGCTAGGCTAGAGTTACAATTTGGCTTTTGTAGGCCACCTGCTAAGAAAATACATGAAACATAATAGGCTTATATTATAAAGTAAAATATACTAAGAAAATTAATAGGCAGGCCTATACCTCTTCAATATAATAGAGCTGAGGTTAATCTAAAACAAAGGCTACGGTAGGCCTCAGCTAGGCTAGAGTTACAATTTGGCTTTTGCCTAGATAGACCTAACTTAGCCTAAGGTAATTTATTGTATGATTTGTACAGTAATATTTAAAGTATTAATCTTACAGTACTAATCACAAACACTATAAGGCTTGTTAATCTCTGCAGTATGCGGTATTGCATACAGATATGCAATAGTAAAGAATATAAACATTATAAATAGGAACTTACCACGAAGAACCTTTGCTTGCTGGCGCGTGTTTTCAAATAAATAAAATGTGTAAAAGCGGCGTCCTTTGTGTTGTTGTACATAAGCTTGTTTTTACTATACAATTTTACCAACAAGCCAAAATAATCCTTAAAAGCCAATTCATGTCTAGTCACACCACACTGAATGCTTAAGAATTAAATTTGATCACTGGACATGTTTAACTTGTTTTATTTATTTATTTAGATTTAAATATTTCACTCATGCCAATTTGTGGCAGTTTCACTAATAAAAAATAATCTTGTGGTGCAAGGCACTACAAGTACTGCCCCCAAAAACATGGTTGTCAGGGGGTAAAAAAAAAAAAAACACTTAAATGTCAAAGCGCACTGGCTTACGAATGACTCTTCCAGAACGAGTCATTGTTGCTTTTGGACGGCAATATCCTGCAGCACTGGTTCTGAAGGCATGGATGGTGCTACAGGTGCAGTAGGGACATTGGGGGAAGGGGATTCTTGGTGCCTGTGCAATGGGGCCACTGGCTGGTTCAAAGACAGTTGGTTGCGATAATGAAGGAGAATTGGAAGAGGGATGATAGATTGTTGTGCCTTCGGATGAGGTGGTGGTACATAGGATTTAGGAAGGGTAGATTGCTGTACCTGTATATGAGATGAAGGTACAGAAGATTGAGGAGGGATAGGTTGCTGTACCTGTATTTGAGGTGGAGGTACAGAAGATTGAGGGAGGATAGGATCTTTTGTTGGAGAAAAATCAAGGTATGCTGGTTTCAAGCGGTCCACAGAAACGGTTTCACGCTTGCCCACCTTGTCAATGATGAAAGTTTTGGGTCTACGGTCTAGCACAAGGAAGGGACCATCATAGGGACAGTGAAGAGGGTAGCGGTGAGCATCATGTCTCAAGAAAACATGTGTGCAAGTTTGTAAATCATGGGAAACGAAGGTAGTTTGTGAAGTGGAAGTTCTAGGTGGTGTGGGACGAATTTGCTTCATAACAGAGCGTAATGTCTTGACATACGAAGCAGGATCACATGTGGGGTTAATGGGTGTAGGTGTGAAAAATTCTCCGGGTAACCGGAGTGTGGTACCGTAAACTAATTCTGCTGCAGAGCATGCAAGATCAGTCTTCAGAGCAGTACGAATTCCGAGTAGGATTAGGGGTAGCCTGTCCACCCATGTAGTAGATGGATCAGTGGCTCGCAAGGAACTTTTAAGTTGACGATGGAAGCGTTCTACCACCCCATTGGATTGCGGGTGATAGCTTGTTGTTCTGATGCGCTCAGTCCCAAGAAGGAGCATGAGTTCCTTCCATAAGGCCGATTCAAACTGGGCACCTCTGTCTGTGCAAATGGTTGCAGGTATTCCAAAACGGGAAACCCAACATGAAAAAAAGGCATGAGCTACTGCAGAAGCAGTACAAGAAGTCAAAGGAACAGCTTCTGGCCATCTTGTGAACCTATCAATGACAGTGAGAAGATAGGTATAACCTCGAGAAGAATAGAGGGGGCCGACTATGTCTAGATGTATGGCCTCAAAACGAGCCTTCGGCAAAGGAAAGGTACCAATCTCTGACTTTGTGTGTCGGTGAACTTTGGCAAACTGACATTGAAGGCAAGATCGAGTCCAATTGCGGATATCTTTGTTCATACTTGGCCATACAAACCTAGCTGCAATTAATTTTTGGGTGGCCTTAATTCCCGGGTGAGAAAGGGAATGGAGTTTAGCAAAAACAGCTCTTCGCAGCCCTTGTGGGTCCAACGGTCGAATATGCTCAGTCGAGACGTCACACAAAATTTGTAAGTCTGACTTGGGTTCAACTGGTAA
The DNA here is from genome assembly GCA_023014485.1 of Bathynomus jamesi. NCBI lineage: Eukaryota > Metazoa > Arthropoda > Malacostraca > Isopoda > Cirolanidae > Bathynomus > Bathynomus jamesi. The sequence continues at coordinate 417,194 of JAJOZX010002212.1, forward strand.
AGAGCGGACTTGCAACGAAGTGGGTGAATTAATAAGAGCTTGGAGGTCTGTATCCGTGGACTGAGCCTTAGCCATCTCTGAAAGGTTGATGTGAGAGTGTCCAGGGTCAGAAATTGCTGAGATGCGAGACAGCGCATCCGGCACAACATTCAAAGAACCTGAAATGTGTCGAATGTCTGAAGTAAATTGAAGAATAAAATCAAGGTATCTTCTCTCAGTAGGAGCATGAGAGTCTGATTGAGAATGGAGAGCAAATATTAACGGACGATGATCCGTAAAAATGCTAAAGTCACGTCCTTCCAGGAAT
>JAJOZX010002212.1:422500-689098 GCA_023014485.1 Bathynomus jamesi
ATGCGTGTATGTGTATGTATGTATGTGTATGTGAGTATGTGTGTGGTCATTGCAGTTAAATGTGTTTGTATGTATATGTGTGTATATGTATGTATGTATGTGTGTATATGTATGTATGTATGTATGTAGTTAAATGTGTATATATATATATATATATATATATATGTATGTACCTTACCTTACCTTACAACCTCACAAAGGTTCTGCGCGATGATTTCTCATTTCGCGATGGTCAAGCTTGTATGTGTATATATATATGTGTGTGTGTGTGTGTGTGTGTGTTTGTATATATGTGTGTATATGTATATATTTGGTTATGCGGGTATACATGTGTACGTGTATTATTTGTAATTTTTTCAATTTATATTTATTTTTATTTCTTTATTCTTTTGCGACCTACCGTTTTTTCAGACAATAATTATAAAAACAAATTTGGTAATTTTTTTTCCCTTATGCATATATATATATATATATATATATTCTGTATATATTGCGTTTATATTTCGTATATATACCGTATATATGTTGTATATATATTTTATTGTTCTTTATATATCATCTAGGCATCATTTTGTTTTCCAATTTATATTTACTTGTACTTTTTTATTCGTTTGTGACTATAATATGCATATGTGGTTTTTTCCCTTATAAATTGGTGGCCTCTCTTAAAATTTATCTTTCAATTATATTATTTTTTTTATTTTTTAATAATTAATTTTTTTTTTTTTTTTTTTTTTTTTGTGACATATATATCAATTTGGCATCATCTATTAAATTGATTGTAAAACTTCCCTTTGAGCTTGAATTTGTAGACTCCACTTACAATATTTATATTTATTTCTTTATCTTTTGTGACCTGTTCCATAAACAAGCCATTTGAATTTATATGAAGGTCGGCCAAAGTGCTAAAAGTGTCTTTTATATATATATTATATATATATATATAATATAATATATGTATGTATATATATTTGTTTTTTTTTATTTGCCTGTTTATTTTTTATGATATTTAGGCTGTGACATATATATCACTAAGGCTCTATTTGGTAATTAATTTTTTCTCAATTTATATTTATATTTTTATTTCTTTTTATCTTTTGTGACCTGTTTCATAAACCATAAATGTTTGCTCCTCCACAATTTTTTCTATGCTTACTATATGTATGTATATGTATATATATATATATATATAGATATATATATATATATATATATGATATATATGAATATGTAGTATGTATGTTTATTTTTGTAACCTATATATTGCCTTGATCTGTCCTTTCACTCCAGTGTTCCTGAGGATGTCATTAGACGAAAGCGCTTGAGCACCCCTTTGTGTTTCTTTTTTCCTTCGTGGTTTTATTCATCATAAATACTTTTCACGTGTCACTTTCGTGAAATAATTATATATATATATATTATATATAACTGGGCTGGTGGATCGTATAGGGAGAACTTTGGAAAAAGTAGATCCCATCTCAGTAAAGTCTGGCCACCCCTGGCCTAGAATGTGTCAATCGGATTATTGCAGCACCGGTATTCTTATTTCTTATAGTCCAGGCAATTTGTAGTTAGACCTGGGCAAAATTGCTTCAGAAGCTTTCTAAACTGTTTCCAGCTAACCATTGCCGAATAATATATCCAAAATCCGACAAAATTGGACCCCGGGAACACCCCCAAAAATGAAATTCAAAATGGCGGACTGAATGTTTCCTACGAAAAAAAAATATATATAATTTACGCTTTTATTTATAGAGATACATTTGATGCTTTTTCTTTCAGTTGTAATGTTTTAAATAATTCAACAATATACAACACAACCAGTTATTACGCAAATATAATGTTATATAGCTTTTTACAGATTTTTATAATCAATAATACAACAATTATTTTTTTCCCAGTTTCAAGTTATGTTCATTACAGAAGAAGTGATACCTGGTCACAAACATACAGAAATTAATCCTCTTTCATCACTATCATCGGATAGATTACCGGTACTTGGGTTGTTATCGCAACCACTGATTTGGCACTCGCCACAAGCGGCTGAACAGGGCATTCCATTACGCTTGCATCCACATCTTGAAGTAGCACATTTCGTCTTGCAGGAGCAGCGGATCATGTTGAGTAGATAATTGGAGCTGGTGGCTTGTCGCAGGCTGTAGGGTAGTAGGAATTATTCTTTACATACCAACCCCACTGTTCTGCATCGATCTTCTCTTCTGTAGACTTCCAGATTAGTATTTGAAAGTATGTGCGAAAGCTGTGGTACTTTGTGGACGCATCGGTAGGTGGCAAACGTTCGGGTGTAACAAAAGATTTAGCTGTAGCTACCTTTTCAACTAACACTCGATGACGTAGTGCGTTAGTGGATTCAAGTGTTTTGCAGCCATACAACAGAAGCATTGCCTTTCTTCCAGCGGCTTCAATGTCAGAGTGTTGGCAACAATCAGAACAGAATGTATTTGCAACTGAACGGAGTTCAGCCACCTTCATCAGTGTGTCGAATGCTTTGGCTTTACCGATCGAAAAAATTCTGGATGTGCTATCACAGCCCGTGAAAGCATGCACAAACAGGAGATACTTGCAGATGTCATTGCCTAACAATGATTGAATGCTGAGAATATCATACACAGGATTAGGAGATGGTCCCCGTCTTATATCGCTGCGATAGTACAACTTGAAACCACTGTCCTTGGCATGGTACAGAAGGAGAATCAGCAAGTCGGTGTCTTCCCCTATTACTGTTGTAGTTGCATTTTCTGATGAGGAAACTGCTGCACGAACGATGTCCACATCAGCATCCCCATCTGCGTTGTGAACAGTACACCCGTGCTTCTTCAACATCTCACCTACGAGGGAAATAAATGCTTGCTTGTTGTTTTCATTAGCCAAGAAGTGTTCCTTCTGGCCAACAAATTCATGCTTGGACTGAGATTCACATTTCTGCTTGTCTTGGTGCTGCGTCTTCTGTGGGTCATGTCCTTGATCGTAGGAGAGCTGCTGTAGCCATCAAAAACAATGATTGCTTTTCCATATGTTTTTAGAGTGAAATCGGCATATGAGTTGGCGATGCTGTCATATGTTTCATCTTGACGCCAGGAAACACGATGTAGTAGAGATCCACCATCCAATACGTACTGGTCTGTGCACTGATTTTTTGAACTTCTTCCATGCGTAAAGTGTCAGTGTATTTGATTATTGCATGAGCTAGCTGAGACTTATCGGGTTTCCTCAAGATACTTCGTGATTCGAACAATGCAGGAGGATATGCACACAGTTCGTAACACATGACATCTTCAAGATTCATGTCTCCGCCAGTGGCAACAGTCATCATTCTCTGAAACAGTAGTGCAGGATCTACTTCTATATCTGAAGCATCAGTGATCACAACGGCAGAAGCAGATCCTAGTGTTTTCACTTTGTCAGATCTTTTGGCAGAATATGTAAAGGCTTGTTTCCCAATCATTTTTACGACAATGTTCGTACCGATTGAATGCAATTGATGAACGTTAACTCCAGGATCAGCAGTTAGCCCTGTTACAATGTTGCAGAGACCCGAGGTAGAATGGAATGGGGATAAGGATTCCAGACGTTCAAGTACTTTCTTCATGTCATTACTGTCCCTGATTTGTCTACTTCCCCTCATTTCCTTGTGCTGTTCACTACTTTCCAACAAAACTCTGGTGTATTCCTGCATTGCTAAGTTATAAGTGGAACACAGAGGCATAGAAAAGAGCCACGTTGTCCTTTGGATGTCTGTAAATCCACTTCCGCGTGTCAGTCCACCTCTGCTTTTCAGGGAACGCATTAGTACTTGTTCTATCACCAGGTCTGTGCCGAGTCCGGCCCATAATCTGTCGCTTCTTACCACAAACTTACCTTCCTGGAACATTTTGTTAACGGCTGGATTTTCAGAAGGCAAACTTAACATTTTCTGCAGGTACAGGTATATCGATTTCAGGTAATTGTGATGTCCGGCTGCTGCAATTATGGGGATGGTCTCCAGCATAGCTTGCAAGTACAAATCCCACGAGCCGGTTCTGTCTGCTGTTATCAAGGAAACGTGCAATGTTGATCATTCGCTGATATTCCAACCAGAGTTGACTTGTTTGCGAAGTAGATTGTAGGTCAGTTTTCTTCGCATCCAAAGTGGTAGCAATCTGAGACAATGCATTCGAAGATTCCACATCCTCAACTGATTGTTTGGCGGTCATAACATCGTCGAGCAGGTCACAAGCTTCCTTATGGAGGTCATGAGGAGTTCCATCTTCATTACGAGGGAAAACGTCTGCGACTAGTAAGGTACTAAGAGCTGCATCTACTATCATATGACCACGTATCGCTCTTGAAACAGCTTTTCCAGACATCATGTGTTGCACGGCATTTGGTCCGTATATTTCTTGAAGTACTTCAGACAATCCTGAACCATTCATAAGAGTACCGACTGCTCCCAAAAGATTCATCAGAGTGTGAAATGATCCCAGCATTAAAACAATGTCCTGCAGGTCTCTCTGTTCATTGATGATTTGGGAAGCTTTCCAGAACAAAGGCTGATCAAAGGTAATAATGCATGGGACTTTTTGATCGCGTGCTATCTTGCTCAAATATAGTAATGTCGAAAATATGCAGGTCATGTCAGTTGGCGACATATCTATGATGGGAAGGAACGTGATCGACGCCACACCTGGATGTGAGACACTTGATCCACCGTGAATTGCCTGCATTGTTCCGGACCAACTTGGACCTGATCTTTCTGCTGAAGATATCTGCCAGAGAAGACTAAGTCGACTTATGGTGGCAGTAGGTACTGGAAGTTCGCGGAATGAGATGTCCCTCAACATGCTTCTCGCGTGTCTATTCCCTAATGTCAACGGTTGCAATCTTCTTAATGTCATTGTCACCAACATTACGCCTGTGAATAGAAGGGTGGATCTTGATCTTCGGAGTTATTGCGGCAATCATACCCATTCCATGAAAGGTATTCTTCCCATCCAAAGTGCAGACATCATGATCGACGTTATCTGCTGCTAGAAGGACTGCAGTGTTTTCATCAACAGTAAAAGAGCCAGCCCCACTTGCCAGCGCCGCGTTTCTTTCGAATCTTGTTACTTCTGCATACGACGAACAGTAACCCAGCTGATGGAGAACGTCAATAAGGTACCTTGACCTAAAGTTGTGATGTAGCTGAACCGACAAACCGATCTGTAGTGGACATAGTAATCCTCTAGGACGGGTTGCTTGCATAATGCTCTGCCCAATTGCACCTATTTTCTTGAAGCATCCTGTCCCGCAAATGCTTTTGATAATAGCAATTTCAGACTGTTGGGAATGTAATCAAGAGCACTTTCTGCAGTGATGTCATTTGGAGATGGATACACATCTTTTCTAGGCGAGTCGACAGACTTGATATCACTTCTGATTATTTTTGCAGCAGCTTCTACTAGGTAAATCTCTGTAGTCTATATCTATATCACATTCTTTCGACTTTTTGTGATAATCTATAAGAATTTCATTAGCTGTCTCTCGTAGTGTTACTACATCTGCCTTCCCACTTTCACCTGATATTATGATCTTGTCTCCGTAACGTTCTAAAAGCTTTCTCTTCATGTGCCTGCGTTCGTAGACAGAGCTCTGACTTCCTTGAAGATATTCCTCCATTTTGGAAATTAGGTCTCCAATCAACAGTGTTCATCATCATTCTCTTCCAGGTAAGCACAGGTCTGAAGGAATGCTTGGTTGCTCTTCATTAGTTGGTCTCCCTTTCTTCGAATCATGATCGTCGGAGGAGTATGCGCGAGGAATGTTTTCCACTTCGAAAATTTACGCTGCAGGTGTGATGGTAGACACAATCTGCAGCAGGAAGATCACGAAGATAATACTCCAGACGGCCTTTACATTAAACGACCATTCATCGCAGCGGCTTTCACAGCACCTTTTTATGGTTTCGGAAACTCTGTAGTTCTTATTTTGACATGCTCTGATTGGTTTGTGTTTGGAAAAAAAGCCCACAAAGGTATCAAAAACAAACAGTGAGTAGCACTGGAAAATGCGTATCATGAAAAACGAGCACTTTTCCTTGGTATTGCCTCTGCGGTCTGTCGCTTCTTTATTTCAATGGTCTTTTTATCCGTAAACCTTTTCCTACATACAACGTGAACACTTATTCCAGCTGTTGCAACAACATCGCTTCCACGGCTGCGGCTGGATGCATTTATACCATCTGCTCCTTTTGCGAGATGTGAACCACTTCCTGTCCGCTGTCCAATTTCTCCTTACAAATCACGCACAATTCTTCAGGGTCTGCATTCTTGAAGGCGGACGCACACCGAGTCAGCCGTACACCGAGTCAGTCTGAAACAGAAAACACAAATTAATAAACTGTGTTGCAGTATTTAAAAGGAGTACATAATAACAGTTTTAAAGAAAATGACAAGCACAAATACGCAGATTTGATAGTGGGTAGTAGGAATTAAAGAGTTGTATATAATATAAGTTATAAAGATGTAGCAATGTCCATTCTCACATACACTCCATACAGTATATTTTATTTACATTACGTGACGTCATAGTTTAATACTAGCCGCCTAATACAATTTTTAGTGTCATATAGGTTAATTTAGAAACGAAAATGTGTTTTAAAACATTTTACTGATCAAGAAAAACGTCATAACTCTCTCTACAAAGCGAAATTAAAATTTATTGTATTTCGTAGGAAACTGCCAGTCCGCCATTTTGAATTTCATTTTTGGGGGTGTTCCCGGGGTCCAATTTTGTCGGATTTTGGATATGTTATTCTGCAATGGTTCCTGAGCTGGAAACAGTTTAGAAAGCTTCTGAAGCAATTTTGCCCAGGTTGAAGCTATTTTTGCTCTAGATTGCCTGGACTATTAAGTTTGTAGGCTATGTAGTAACTGTAACCAAGTCAAATGAGGTCAGTTTGACTCACGCTGATTGCACAATCTAGGGGGGTAGGTTCTGGGAGGAAGGGGTAGATTCTGAGAGCTCCCAGAATCTACCTGGGGGTAGCTTCCAGAAACTACCCCGGGTTAGATTCTGGAAGCCTGAGGATCTACCCGGGTATATTCTGGGAGGGGGGTAGATTTTCAGACCTTACACCGGTTCCTTCATCCAGGCTCTATGCTTTTCCCACTCTGCTACCCTTTTTCCACCTCGCACTTCTGTCCCTTCTGCGCCGTCCTCTGTTAGAAAATCTAGAAGAGGAAGAGCCATTATCATCTCAAAACGATACAATGACTAGGCTGATTAATGCAGCATTGCTTGTATATATTAGGTTAAAGTATACACACACACTCATAATTGTAAGGTTAGTGTTGTTGTTGCAAGGTTTAGGAAAAAGACTATAAATAGTGCCCCCTTTTTTTATTTATGCTAACTTAGGCCTAAAGCAGACTTGCGTCGGCCTAGGACCTCCAATTCCATAAAGTCTGTTTTAGTCTAGCTTAACTTAAGCTATAAGTTAAGGTAGCCCTTCAGAGATTGGCCGTTCAAGGCCCAGCTGGGATTCCTAACCCAATCAAAGATAATAACATCCCCATCCTTTAGTCGCAGGCCTGTTCAGCCACTCCATGCTCCCCTCTTCCAACCTCCACGTCGACCTTTTCGTCGTCCTCATAACCCGTGTTCTCTTCTCCATCTTCCCATTTGCCCGAACTTTTCTGGCCGTCCCTGACTACTTTTACTACCACTATTTCCATTTGCTCCACCTCTGTAATATCTTGTCCGTCTACACACCCTCCCGAAGCCCTTGCTGCCATTTCTGCATATATATCCGCTACACCTACCTCTTCGCCCCTCTTCTCCTCCCTGTTCTTCCGTTAAACGGCCCATCGCAAACCACGGGCGTTTAGCCCCTTCTACCAAGCTTCCCTGCCTTGGTCCCCCGCCCCCTCGCTCTCTCCTCCGCCTGTTCTCTTCCTCTCGTCTCTACATCCATCCCACCACCAGTGATCCATCCTGTTTTGCCGTCTCCTTTGGGTTCCCCGTTTTCATTCGGGATCGTCCTCTTCTCTTCCATCACTGATGGTGGTCAGGCGGCTTCTGAACTTAGAATTCAGATTCATATCCACCCCCTCCCCCATCTCCTCCACCCTACTCCCTCCTTGACCTCCCGATGCCTCCGGCGTTTTCTCCTCCACTTCCATCCCGAAAATCAGATTCCCTGAGCCCCCCCCCCCACGGAACCCAAACACCCTCCGTTCCCTTCTTCCATCCACTCTTCGCTATCCTCTTCCTCATCCTGCCCCCAGTTTCATCTGCTCGTCCTGCCATTCACCCTTTTAAGTCGCACCCAATTACGTTCCTCGCCTCTCCTATTTTTCGCGTTTGGTGGCGCTATTCTTCAATGGAACTACCGTGGCCTTCTCCCGAAGTGAAAGAATTTCTTTCTCCTTATGCACGATTTTTCTCTGGTTTGCTTTGCCTTTAGGAGACCCAACTAGGGGTCCGCCACTTGCGCCCTCTCCGCAGGTTCGCCTCGTACCTCCCCTCCCTCCTCCTCCCGATACAGCTCCCTGTCGGAGCACGGCCGTCTACATCCGGTCCAACGTGCCGTTTATTCCCCTTCCCTTCCGCTCTCCTCTCCAGGCTGTTGTGGCCCGGGTTTTCCTTGATCGCTTATATACGGTTTCTTTATATCTCTTCCCGTTACAAGAAGTTTCTCTTAATGATCTTTCTGCTCTCCTTTTGCAGCTCCCTCTCACCTTTCTCCTTCTTGGAGACTTCAACACGCGACATCCTCTGTGGGGTGTTACTGTCACCAATCAGCGGGATGGCGTTGTGGTCTCCCTTCTCTCAACTCCTTCTGTCTGTCTTCTTAATACCGACTAGCCCACGGCTTTTCACCTCCAAACCCGCACGTTTTCCTCCATAAATCTTTCACTTGCCTCTCCTTCTGCCTTCCTTGATTTCTCTTGGCCTGTCACTCCAGAACTCTATGGTAGTGGCCACTTTCTCCTCCTCCTCCGTACGCTCCGGACCCTCGGCTCCTTCGCTCTTCCTACCCATTGGTCTCTCGCCAAGGATAACTGGCCCCTCTTTCAGGCTGAATCTCGAACCTCCTTAGTTCCAGGTAACTTTACTTTCGGTCGATACTGTCTCCACCTACCTCACCGATCACGTCACTTGCGCCGCTCTGTCCTCCAGTCGCAAGTCAGCATTTCCTCGCTTCTCCACCTCTTCATTTCTATGGTGAACCCCGGCATGAGTTCTGACCGTTCGTGCCAAGAAGTAGGTCTTTCGCCGACTTCAGTGCAACCCATCGCTTGCTAACTCAATATCTTTCAAACGTGCGCGGGCTCGGGCCTGTCGCAAGGTGTGTGAGGCCCGCCACTTTTCCTGGCGAACCTACGTTTCTTCCCTCACTTCCTGCACACCCTCTTCCCGAATCTGGAGCAAGATTCGGAAGATCTCCGATAAACCCCCCTCTCACCCTCCTCCAGTCCTTATGATAGACGGGTGCCCAGTGTCGTACCCTGGTGCGGTCGCTGAGGTCTTGGCCTCGTCTATTGCCCCAATCTCCCAGCACGACCACCGTGATCCCGTTTTTCTCCGGTATAAGGTCTTGCTTACTCATTCCTCTCATCTTTTCCAGACTCCCAATAATTTCCCTTACAACCGTTGAAACTGCACTCTGCTCTAGCTTCCTGCGGCAAGTTACTCCCGGCATTCATTTTGAAATGATTCGCCACCTACACCCGTCAGCTCTCTTTTTCCTACTTTCCCCCTATAATTGGATTTGAGTCGGGTACTGTCCCCTCCTGTTGGAAGGAGACAGTGGTACTCCTATTTTCTAAGCCTAGTGAGGACCCAACGTCTCCTCTTAACTACCGCCCAATAGCCCTCACCAGTTGCCTCTCGAAACTCCTCGAGAAGATGGTTTCTCGCCGTCTGGTGTGGCACCTCGAATGTCACAATTTACTCTCTCCCACGCAGACCGGTTTTCGCAGGTGCTGGAGCATCACTGACAGTTTGGTCCGTGTAACCTTTGAGGGCGGCGTCACCTCTATGTGATTTTTTTTGACTTAGAGAAAGCATATGACACTACATGGCGGTGGTTGATCTGCCGTAAACTTTAGCTCTTGGATTTCCGTGGTTTTCTACTTTCCTTCATCTCCAACTTTTTGTTTTTACTCTCCTTTCTTGTTCAGGTGGATACTTCCTTCTGTTTTGTGCACCGGCAGGAGGAAGGGGGTTCCCCAAGGTAGCGTCCTGAGTGTCATCTGCTTTGTTTTGACGATCGATGACGTGGTAATGGTTCTGCCCTCGGGAATTACGGCTACCCTCTATGTCGACGACATTGTCATCTCTTGCTCCGGTTCCCGGCCTGCCTTCTTCGAGCGTCTCCTCCAACGGGCCCTGGATTCGGTCTCCAGATGGGCCACGGCCCACGTGTTTCGCTTTTCTCCAAGACGGTGGTGATGTATTTTTGTCGTCGCCGCTGATGCTCTGCCATCCTTTCTCTATTTATGGGTCGCCGCTCCCCGTTGTCCTTGGAACTCGATTATCAAATCTCATACTCGATTTCCGTCTGTCCTGGATTCCACATCTGAAGTCTCTGAAGGCTTCGTGCCTTCAGACTTGCATCATTCTGAAATTCCTTTCCCATACCGACTAGGGTGCAGACCGCCACACCCTTTGGCGGCTCTACCATTCCCTGGTCCAAAGTAAGTTGGATTATGGCTGTCAGGCCTATTCCTTCGCCCTGAACATGCTGGACCTTATCTGGGTTCTCTGGGTGTACCCATTAGCACTGGAGCTTTCCGGTCATCTCCTATTGTCAGTCTTTATGCGGAAAGTGGCCATCCCTCGTACCTTAGAGAGCTTAAAATACTTCTTTCGCGTTCGACAGTTTTCCTCCACCCCAATCTTCCAATCCCTCTTCGGTCCTTCTACTTCGAGCTGCTCCCGCCCCCGTGGACCCTTCCTCTCTACTGTACCAAAGTCACCGTTCCACTCTTTCGCCCTTCGACAATTATTTCTATCTCATTCAGACTCTACCCCTGTGTTCACTGACGCTCTCGCTCGCCACTAGGTGTGTGTTGCGCGGCAGCCTTCCCGTCCGTTGTTTATTCACTCTCGTAGAGCCCTTGAGTCCCTGTCTTCTCTCGTTTCCCCGCACCCACTGGTGCGACAGATCCAAGACTGTTATTTTTCCCTCATCACCCCGTAAGTCGGTCACCTTTTGCCGGGTGCCTTCCCATGTCGGTGTCCCGGAAACGAACGCACGAACGCTGCGGCGAGGGAAGTGTCCTCCCTGCCTTTTGACCCCAATACACCTCTCCCGGCGTCGGACTTTACGTGGTTTTTCCGGGGTGCATTCCTCTGCCGGTGCCATCGCCAGTGGGAGGACGTGTCCGGGAATTTCCTGAGGGCCTTGAAGCCTTGCCCCCTTGCGGCATTCCCTTCTCCATATCACATACTCTTAGTTTATTTTACCTTTTCAATATCTTGCTTCCAGTTTCTCCCCTTTTGCTCTTCAGGCTCCGCTCTCACTCTCCACGCCCGTACCGAAAAAAACACTTCTCCTTTCTCCGTCAGACTGGCCTCTTGCACCATAAACACAACCTTTAGTAATATCAGTGTTGTTTTGGGTAATGTGCTTTAGGATATGTTGCCTATTATTGAAAAAACTCCAAATACAGTTAGCAATGCAGAATTTTTTATTAGCCTTAACAAACAGTGCAGGACACCATTGGTTGCGAAGGGCTCCGATTTCAAGAAAATGAAGAAAGAATAGTTATTTCGAACATGTTTTTTCATTACTTTTATTCTAGTTGTCTATTAAACTCAGTCAATCAATCAAATTCCTGGAGTGTTTTCAAACAGTTTATTAAATTTTTTGGCAAAACATTTGTACTTGTATATACTTCCAAAACACCAATACAAGGCCTTGTCGCTGAACCAGACCTTTTCAAGTTATGATATACGGATAATTTTCAGTGATACAGAATATATATATATATATATATATATATATATATATATAGTAGTCCAAATGTAGGCACGCGGGACGCATGTGGCCCGCAGTTAATTTTTATGGTCTGCAAACTTTTCTAGGAAAACACTAAACTATATGTTTCTAATAAAAAATAGTAATAAAAAACTAAAAAATAAAAATTTAAAACCATGAAATTGTGACGTAATTTAACGATTAATGTTTTCAGGCTTGGATACAAAGATGTAATGTCCATGCAAACACTAACTAATCTTTTGAAAATTGCTTCACGAGAAACGATTCCCCAATCTTCATAATTTCGCCCTTAACCCTTTCACTACGGCCATAGCTTTGAAGCGAATTATAGGATAATACGTATATCACCCCACTTTCAACCCCAGAGGGTGGAGAGAGAGAGAGAGAGAGAGAGAGAGAGAGAGAGATATATATATATATATATATATATACTTTTGATTATAAATTATACTCAAGAGTTCAGAAAGATTAGGAGTTCGTTTATTTACCACAACCGGATCCGAGCGCAATTTTGAACTAGTAGTTTATATACCACACTCGGAGTGAAAGGGTTAAGACTTTCTCCACATTTGGTAGTACTTACATTTGCGAACACATTTTCTATTTTAAACCATGTAAAGTCTAAAACCCGCAACCGATCGGAAAACCCTTCTCTTGAAGCCTGTCTTAGACTTTCAACAACCGACATTCAGTGACTCGTTCAAACAAAACCACCGTTTTCACTAATTTCTGTTAATCCAAAAATTACAACACGCATTGTAATTTAATAGAAAACTTGTTCAAAATATGGTTTTTCTTAATGTCTCTCTTAATGAAAAAAAAACTAGCGTTATATTTGTAATATAATTTTTTTTTTTTTTTTTTTAATCTACCTTAATAAACATAACTGAAGTACAGTTCGAAGAAATATTACTGCTTTTATCAGAAAGCCATAAAATGAATGGCCCGTTTGCGATATTAAGCAAAATCATGTGGCCCTCTATCAAGAGGTTGGGACCACCCTGATATATAGCACATTTCGAAAAGCTTCCCATTCGAGCTTGATCGATTTGACTCCCATAAAACATTTTTCTTTTTACCAGAGATATTTAACCAGATGAGATTTTACTTTTCTCGACTGGTTGCCTAACATACAAAGTTGTATTCGAGACAAGTTACGAACGAGCGAATTCGATACTAACCACCGTTCGCCTCGCTTCTGAAACTCTGGGAATCCGTGACTCTGATCTCAAAGAGGTACGGAAGTGCTGTGGTTGAAGCGTGATTCTGGGAATTCAGGCTTTCAAGTTAAGGCTAAAGACACCCCGATTTTCAGAAAATCAATCACTTTGCAGCCAAGTTACTCCAAAATAAATGTTAAAAAAAAAAATATCCGAGTTGGGGGTAATCGAAAATTTTTAAGTGTACATATGATCCAAGGTATACTTTAAAATTAAAAAAATGGATAGCAGTACAGTATTCGATCACCTTACGCACTTAAAACAAATGAAAATATTCGAGATAAAGCAATACTAAAAAATTAAAGTCCCAATATGAAGAAAAAAAGTAAATATGACCACAACTTTTGTTTGTCTTTCAGCCAATTGCGTAGTTCATAAATGAAACGAACAAACGGTACAATACATTCGATTTAAAAAATACATTTAGCACTGGCCTATCATAAGTAAAAAACTTAATTATAAAGGCCAATCATCGAAGTTCACACCATCGACAATGACGGAGATTCAATGAAAGTTTTCGCAGCTGGAATGATACAACGCACGAACCAATGAGAACCAGAGATACTGCCGTCTCTTCCCATTTAATTTCTAATCCAAGAACGAGACACCTGAAAATGGGAATCCCAAAGGAGGCAATTCTGAGACCGATATATTCTCATTCCCTCAGTCAGATTTTTCGTAGAAAATTTCTTTCGGATCTGCAATTTCGTCACCACTTTATCTTTTCCAAATCGGGAAAAGCTTTTCCCAAATTTGGAATTCTCATTTCGACCACTCGCGGATCGCGGATGGGAATGAAAAGGAATGGAAAGTAATCATACTGCCGTCATAAGAATTTCTTGTTAAGCTACATTATTTCATATAAAAGACTTAAGACTGAATTCCTTAAGAAATTTTGTTCATGGGTAAAATGTACAAGGTAACTTTCATTATGTCGTGGAAAATCACATCTCGTAATTCATTAGGAAGCATCAACATTTTGGCATAAATTCACAATATTTGCAATGAACTACGACAGTTTCTATTTATAAAAATTCCCCAAAGCACCGTTAGCACCAAACGACAAGAAATGTTTACTGAAATAGTACAAAAATAGAAAGTAGAGCACCATTTCCCAACAAAAACTACTCGTAATGGCAGAATAAAGTAAAAAAAAAAACCTTTATATTTAGCAATAATTAAAGTTTGGAAATCAGTCACATCAAGAGAAGAAATTCTCACCGTAAAGAATAATGCTTTACGACTAAATGGAAGTTTAGAAAAAATTAAAAAACCTTAAATTTAGCTTCTTAATTGCAGAAAATGTCTCGTAAGCTAACAGGAACAGTCATTACTGAAGCATTTAAAAATAAAACAAACCTAAATGTTATTAAAATTAATCCTAAACTATATATCTTAATTCAATAACTCGACAAAGGTAGTTAAATTATTTAATGGAATCTCATTAAAATTATAATCAGACATTTAATTCGGCGATAATCTTAATACTAAATATTTTGACATAAAAAGGTACAACTAGAGAGTATACTTAATATAAGCTAAATGTGTTTACTGTATCCTAATAATATTAATGTTCCCACAGATCTTTGGTTAAAATTTTGTAGATGTCAAGTTTCTAATTCATTCAAAGCAATTATTACAGTACAGTACTTTCTACGAGAAAAATAAGATCCAACAAAACTGTATTACGTATGATAACTAATATTTTACCGAGAGAAGGAATATGCGCGTAATGTTAAGGTAATAAGCTAATCATGGCTCTAATGTAATGATTTATGGGGAATGGCATGGACAAGAGATTCACTTCTTTAGTTTCTTCATGTAGGTCACGAATTGTTGTGGCACTTCTTTTAGGACGGCTCTAGCTAAAGCAGTCTTAGCCAAATGTTCATGGTCTTGGAATTTCCTGAATTCTAAAAAAAAAAAAATAATTAGGAGCTAAACTAAATTTATGTCGAAATATTTTTTTAAATTTTCAATTATGAACAAGAGGCCTTTTTCAGTTTTTCCTGAAGGGTTGCTAATCAATGAAATAAGTAGTTAGGGTTAAAGGATATAATTCTCTCAAAGTTTGGAGACCGAGTTAGTTCCATTTCGAGAAACGGGTCATCGTTTCTTCACTTGGGCGTACTTAATGAAGAAGGGCTTCGGATCACTTTCAATTTAAACAGAACAAGTGTGATCTTCCGCCGGAGTTAAGTAATACTACTTTACTAATGCTAATAATTTACAGACCTACGAACTGGACGAGGTCTCTCTCCGCCTTCCTTCCTTCGTGAGATATCATCTTGTCATCAGCGTCCAAAATCTTCATAGCGGTGAAATCTTCCTGTCCAACGCCCACGATGATCACTGACATCGGCAACGAAGAAGCGTCGATCAAGGCATTCAGAGTCTCGGGCAGATCTTTAAAACCAGTCAGTCATTCAAATATTGTCGATCAGGGGAAGCAAATCATTATGTTGAACGTAATACAAATTTATTCCTCAAGAATGAATGTTAAAAGGAAAAATTGCTGTTAGATACTTCAACTTTAATTCCTTTAACCATTAATAAAGTTAGTTTGGCCTCTGTAGCAACACAGAGGTCTTATGAGAGAGTAAACTCAAAAGATGAAAAAGTTTAAGGAGGGAGATTGTGAAGCGGAACTACAAGACTTTGTTTGGTTTCTGTGCACTGAAGGAGCTCTTACCGGATATCACTCCGTCCGTAATGATGAGAAGAATAAAGTAATGCTTGCCGTCCGAATAGGTTTTGGCAAATTTCGCAACATGGTTAATCGATGGCCCGAAGTTTGTTGGCCCAAACAGCTCGACTGAAAGTTCATATTTTCATATACTGTATACCTCAAAAAATTTTTACATCAAATTTTTAAACTGTAAAAGTCCCAAAACAAAATGTACAAAAATAAGCAAATTTAGAAGATTTACAAATTAAAAACTAATGTCGCAGATTTCAATCAAAGACTAACTTAAAAGCAAAACTACTTTAAAACAGAAGCGAAAATGATTTTTAAAAATATAATTGGAGATACGAAGGGAAGTACAAAAAGTTCAACTTAGATCACATGTACCCAGTAGAGATAATTTTGACATAGCCGCAATTACACGAGCTATTTCCAATGTCAGTTAAAAGGTAAAATATTTTAGATACAAAATGCTTAATCCCACCAACTTTTGCATTTACCTCTTTCAACGGATTTTTATAAGCGCTCAAGATCCCTTCAATTCCAATACAATATGGATCCTTTGGACTTGCATTCAGGAAAAACTCGTGACTCACTTTGTTGTCAGGAGGAATTCTTGCACCAAATCCTAATGCAGGGTACTCACGGACTATAATTAAAACAAAAAGATGATACAATATGACAATTAAAATGATAATTTTCGGCTCTATTTTCTTTTGTTACCGGGTTTACTTTACCAATAACAGCTTAGATGAAATAAAATAAATACTTCAGTATCAATGGAATTGTTTAGAAACGAAGTTATATCAGTATATGCAAAATGTGTATACGCAATAAATACTGTACGTTCTATGTCTAGGATAATGGTTATACAAATACTACTAACCAAAAAGTCAATTGGCTTAGAGTCTTCAAAGACTCAGACCCACTTTTACGTTGCCTATTATGTTTAATTTCACGATAGCGTGAAGTAAAAAAGTTATAGCATAACAAATTCTAACCTGCGTCATAATCTTCAATAATTTCTCCAATAGCTTTGATTGCTGTCGTGTATGTATTATCTTTGCCTTCTTGCAAATGGTGAAGGGATGTTGACTCCTTTGGATTCCCATTTGAAGCTGTGAAATCAACCGCTACAGTGAAGTGGAGCTGAACACCGTCCCGTAGGTAATCCAAAAACGATTTGTCAATGGTAACACTTTGGATTTGTGCATGCAAAACACCAGAATTTTGGTATCCTTTTTTAGAGGTTTTCTTAGGATTGATAAGGGGTATTGGTTTGCCATCTTTCAGCTGATTCAAGTTGGTCGTACACTCTCCAATAAGATCGTGCTTTTCATTTTTATCCCAGTCAAAACATTCAATTTTGAAATCAGCCGCATAGTTACCCCCGGACAATGTTCGAACTGGAATGGAAAGAGGTTGCCAGGTTGGGTTCAGAGTATCCTTCACATAACCTGTATTGAAGACACGAGAGTAAGTGCCATTCTTATTAAGCCTAGAAAGGACGAGGAAAGGATCGCTTTTCCCAAAAGTATCTTTCTTATCGACTTTGTCTGCGGAAAATTCAATGGTCACAACTTCTTTGCAGCCAGAAATCTCTTGTCCAATGATACAAAGGGAACCTGCTTTTTTCGGCAATACTTTCACTACTTCAGTCCCTTTGAATGTCATTATTTCTGCCAAAGTGCACTCAACTTCTCCAATCAAATCCTGGCCTTTGACTTCAGTTGACTTTTTGTCCCAGTCATAGACACGAAATATGAGAATCTGCAAAAATTAAAACTTCAGCAACCTATTTAGCATTTTATATATACACACACACATACATACTTTAATTGTGCTAACGTATATTACGATACAATGCAGGGAGACGCGGAAGGTAATCGTTTAGTTAATTTTCTCGAGGATAGCTTTCTTATTCAAAAGGTTGGGGAACCTACGAGGTTGGACAGTATTTTAGATTTAGTAATAACTACGGATGATAGGCTAATTACTGATTTTCAAATAATAGAACCGTTGGGCAATAGCGATCACAATATGGTAGAGTTTGTCCTCTCAGTAAGTCACTCGAAACCAGCTAACTACGAAAATTCCTAACTTCCAGCACGCAGACTTTAGTAAATTTCGAAATAAATTGTCACACGTCAACTGGGGAAAACGTGATGGGGAACTCCAACTCAAAACTAATGTGGGAATCGTTCGAAACAGTATTTAGGACTATAAATGAGGAATGTGTACCGTACAAAATTAAGCGTGCGAAAGTAAACAAGCCCTTGTGGTTTACTTCTAGAGTAGGAGACATTATAAAGAGTAGAGAGGGCTTGGCTTATAGGCTACATAAGTGCGATAAAGACAATTTGTGGTTACGAAACAACTACATATCTCTAAGGCGTGAAGCGAAAACTGTAATAAAAAAGTCCAAGCGCGAATTTGAAATCTCCATAGCTCGTGACGGTAAAGAAAACCCAAGCGATTCTTTCAATATGTCAATAATAGAAATCCAGTAAAAAGCGTCTTGGGGCCTTTGAAAAATCTAAACGGAGATCGTTTCTGAAAACAAGGAAATTGCTACCTTGCTAAACGAATTTTTTACGTCAGTTTTTACTATAGAAGATGTAACAAATATCCCTACGGTCACGGACATAATACCGTTTGATAATGGTAATATTTTGGATAATATAGTGGTTAGTGAAGGGGAGGTAACGCGCTATATTGATAAACTGAAAACGCGTAAATCACCGGGGCCGGATTCCATATATCCCATACAACTAAAAGATAGCATTGTTGTGCCGCTAACAAAGATTTTTAATGAGTATTTCTGAGGGGTGCGTACCAGATAATTTCAAGTTAGCAAACGTAACACCTATCTTTAAGAAAGGCGATAAAGGTGCGGCGGGAAATTATAGACCAATCAGTTTAACGTCTGTTGTAGGTAAGCTACTGGAATCAATAATTAGGGATCGTATAGTCGAACACTTAGAAGTGCATAAACTAGTTAGAAATACGCAGCACGGATTTAGGCGAAACAAATCTTGCTTAACTAATCTTTTAGAATTTTTCCAAAGCGTGGTTGACGTTTACGATAGACATCGGGCGGTTGATGTAGTGTATTTAGATTTTCAAAAAGCGTTTGACACCGTGCAGCACAAAAGACTCATTGAAAAAAACTAAGGCTCATGGAATCAGGGGTGTAGTAATAAATTGGCTAGAAGAGTGGTTGCGAGGCAGGAAACAGAGGGTGGTCGTTGATGGAGCGGAGTTGTGTTGGGCTAATGTAGCTAGTGACGTTCCTCAGGGTTCTGTATTGGGCCCCTTGCTTTTTCTTATATATATTGACGATTTAGATGTCGGCCTAGTCAGTACAGTTTCAAAGTTTGCGGATGACACGAAGCTGGGTGGTAGGGCGATTAATGACGAAGATAGAGGTAAAATCAAGGAAGATCTGAATAAAATCGTTGATTGGTCAGTCACATGGCAAATGAGATTTAACGTTGATAAGTGCAAAATTGTGCATATAGGTTCGCGTAACGGTAAATTTGCGTATAGTATGTCAGGGAAAGATTTAACAAGCTTAGAGCAGGAAAAAGATTTTAGGAGTTATAGTCACTGGTGATTTAAAAGTAGCGAAACAAAGTACAGCAGCGGTCAATAAGGCGAACAAAGTGTTAGGTTTTATAGCTTGAAATTTTGAGTACAAATCGCGCGATATTATAGTTCCACTTTAGAAATCATTAGTTAGACCCCATTTGGAGTACGCGGTCCAATTTTGGAATCCGCATATGCACAAAGATAGACAAAATCGAAAGAGTTCAAAGACGAGCAACTAAGATGATTCCGTCGCTTAGGTCAAAGTCGTACGAGGATAGGCTTAAGGAGTTAAAATTGACAACACTCGAGACTAGGTGGTTAAGGGGTGATCTAATCCAGGTTTTCAAAATTATGAATGGGTTCGATAACGTAGATAGAGCTTTTTCGAAATATCTTAATATAATAGGACTAGAAATAACGGGTGTAAGTTGACAAGTAGAAGGTTCGAGACAGCAGTTGCAAAAAACTTTTTTAGGCATAGAATAGTAAATAGCTGGAATAGTTTGCCAGTAGAAGTAATTAGTAGCACGTCTATAAACATGTTTAAAAATCGATTAGACGCATATGTTGATAGAAAGGGTATATATAGTTTAAGGTAGTAAAACTAAGGGTTGGATCAGATAGATTTTGATTCTCTTTTCATTAAAGATCACAATAACTAGACTAGAGGTCATAGTATGAAATTATTTAAGCCAAGATGTAGAACAAATTTAAGAAAACAGTTTTACAAGTGTTGTGGGATATAGGGAGGCAGCGTCTTGGGTTAGGGGATACTCTCTGTCCTTACACACCCCATTTAGAGAGATTCCTCTGCCGAGCGGTGCCCCCCATAGTACTGTGAGGTATTGAAAAACTCATGATCTTCACTTGCCCGACAAACACCTTTAAATGGGAGACCCAAAATGGGTGCACACACATTTCTACATTACTGTAGTCTTTACAGCCACACCTACACTTTCTCGTAAGTGTATATATTGTAATGTATATGATTGTAAATTTTGACTTGGTCCGCAATTGATATGGACCGTGACTTGATGGATACCGTAATGAAATTGACTGGATTCTTTGGATCTGATATATTTGCATGTCCGTTATAAATAGATATAGAGTAACATATTTGTGGATAGTAGTCTATTATGACTTGATCCTCTGGATCCAGAGATTCTATCTTTAGTTTTAAATTGATAATTATTTAGTTTCGTAAAAATTGGTCGTTGCTAATTTACCGGCAGTTTTTACATAAATTTCTTATGTTCTTGTGGTTCGGAACCCATGTAAAATTGTAGGTCCCCTCCGCCACCACGGAGGACATACACAATACGATTACGAACACAGTTAGGTAGACCAGCCATGAGTGGATCCTAGGGTCTTTGTTGGTCTGAAACATTATATATATATACACACACACACACACACAAACCGTGCATGGAACAAGGAACTTTTCTGGGATAATTAAATCCACTATACTCCGAGTAAGTAATGGTAAATGACAAATACCAGTCTTTTTCATGATGTTAGCCCGACGTGGGCAACAGGTCACTCGCAAAGGTGTCCCATAAATATAGCTTCCCTCACCAGCTATCTGCAAAGCAGACAGGACCCAGCTTTGAGGTTCTAAATGTAGCAGGGCTAGGCTGCTTTAAACCCTAGATCCATGTCCCAAAGCTGGATCCTGTCTGCTTTGCATAGCTGGTGAGGGAAGCTATATTTATGAGACCCCTTTGCGAGTGACCCGTTGCCCATGTCAGGCTAACATCATGAAAAAGAAAAACTATGGTATTTGTCATTTACCATTACTTACTCGGAGTATAGTGGATTTAATTATCCCAGAAAAGTTCCTTGTTCCATGCACGGTCTGTGTGTATCATAAAAAACCTCATGGGAATGAACTTAGAATGGTCCCCTATATATATATCATCGAACTTTGCCTTGCCTGTAAAATCCAGTTATGGTCAGATTTCATTATTTTTTTTTCACACCCAACAACTAAGTAATTTCCTATACAGTGAATAGATTTCAAAGAAAACTAATGAAAAAAATTACGGATTTATTGAACATTTCTTTATGCCACTGGAAATTCTCCATTTACACTACTACTGCATTGTATGTGCAGATAAAAAGTTAAAGTACTCGCATATGGTGCTACCTTGATGTTAAAAAAAATTTCTTCATAATTTACCATGAACTTCTACTTTGTAACCTTTTTCAGTCTAGGACAGAAACTCATCTATGGCTTTATTGATTTGTTCTTGTGGTAGCTCATCCCATTTTTCCAGAAGCTGTCATAAATGAGTGACATTTCTTACTATGACCCAATAAATTCTGACATATTTTCCCAAAGGCTGTAATCAACAGGATTTAAATCAGGACTGTTTGGTGGCCAAATTTAATACTGCTACCTGGTATTCTTTTGATATCCCCTGTTTTACCAATTTCCTTGAGAAGCTTGTCCAAACCTCCTGTAGTTGGCTTGCGTTAATTAAAATCTCTTTAATTATCAACTTGAACCTATGATTAGCAAGATTTTTCTGGAATATTTGCCATAAATCCAATTTCTCAGCTAAAATGCTAAAAGATGGCATACAAATGATAAAATTACCCAGTACTAATATACTAAAATCACATGGTTCTATGTACTGTATTTGCTGAGATATGAAGGATTTAAAAGGTCTCCCTCTTTCTTTTTTTTTTTTTTTGCTGACCCAACAATGCAGCAGTAGTAGTGTAAATGTCGCGAAGGCCTCCAACCCCTTCCCTAAACCCATGGTCCTATCCCAACTGGTGAAAGGGCTGAGAGAGGGATCTTATAAGTACACCTTCGAAGAGAACTTGGACACCACTTATGACATCCCACTCTTGATCGAACAACAAGAAATCGCTGTCAACGGTGAGGACCTCGACATTCTCCCGGACCAGGCATTCAAAAAAATTCGTTCAGGGAATGCGACGCGCTCCCCCACAGGCACTGAACCAAAAAGCAAAACACAATCAACATGCACGCGCAACAATCTAACCTAACGATTCTTCAGCAAAATGTACTGCATTGGCAAATGCACAAGACGTCTCTGGCCAATACCTACAGACTAATCGACCCAGACATCATCCTCATTAACTCTCACAGCCTAAAGGCACCCCAGCAAATAAAACTTCAATTACATCATCATACAATCGAACAGATCGCAAGAACTGCATGACGGTGTTGCAATTGCCGTCAAACGTGGTCTTTGCTTCGAAGAGATCACAAGCTTCGAAGACGAAACACTGGCAGTGAGGTTAAAACTGGGCCACGAAGACATCATTGGGACGACATACTGCCCCCCCCGAGGAGGGGCACCATCTCATCAGCAGATATTATCAAACTTCTGAACTACAACTGCCCAGTTTACATCATCGGAGACCTGAATGCCAGACATGTGGACTTCGACGATAACTACAGTAACCATTACGGGAAACAACTGGCGGAAATAAACAGAAGGGGGAAAATGAAGTGGTTAGGGCCACATTTTCCAACTTTTTACGGCAGGAACGCCGGAACGATGCCCGACAAAATTATTGCCAATAATCTGGCATACCTCAACACTCATCACTATCCGGGCCCCGCCACACCCAGCGACCACGTCCCTATCATGAAGATTGCCTGCGCTCCTTTACAAGTCCCAATCCGTCCACGCCCCTCCATCCGCAAGACGAACTGGGAGGAGTACCAGGCTGACCTCGTCCAACACGAGCCCTCAGAACTGAATGGTGGGGGGATAGCAGCAATTGAAGCTGTCACGGCAGACCTTCTGAAGGCGCTGAAGACTGCCAAGGAAAAACACGTACCCACCACATTCTGCCACACCCCTCCCCCTCCGAAGAAATCGACGCCGCCACACGCCAATTAAACGTCGTCAGGAACCAGATGGACAGCGGCATAAATTACCTGCATAACAAACTGCAATACAACATCCTCAGAGCCCGACTACGAGGCTTGTGGATTGAAAAAGAACACATGTGGAACGCGCTCGTCGACAGGATAGACGTAGAAAGAGACCCTAAAACCTTCTGGTCACAGATAAGGAAACTAAAAGGAACACCCAAAGCTGAAAAATTCAAGACACTCCGGAATGAAAACGGAAGACCTCTCATCTCGGACCAAGAAATAGCGGAAAGCTTTCAAAATCGTCTCAGAAGAACGTTCAACATAAGCGATGAAGAAAATGACCTGTTCGACGAAGACAATGAAGAAGGGTCACACAGTGGCTGGAAGACAGCCACGAAAGGATCCTACCAACGGATAGGGCAGAACCCCTAAATGCCAACTTCAGAATTACGGTGAAAGAGGTCACTGACACGATCAGCCTCTTTAAAGAAAAGGCACCAGGCCCCTCCGGAATCACGAAAACCCTGATCCAAAAGTCGCCCCCGAACATTCACGAAGAGATAGCAAACATATTTAGCGCCAGTCTCTCCATCAGATACTTCCCAAAAGCATTAAAAACCGCAAAAATCATCATGATCCCTAAAGGAGGGAAATCCGCAGAGTTCATCGAGAACTATAGACCCATCAGCCTGTTAGAAGTACTCTGCAAAACCCTGGAAAAAGTACTCCTTCGGAAACTGAATTTCCACCTCACGGTCAATGGTGCACTTTCAGACGCCCAGCATGGATTCAGGAAAAAGAGAGGCACAGCCACAGCCCTCGCCATTCTGCACGAAACGGTGGCAAACAAACTAGCGTTCAGCAGAAGAGTCTCGATAGTACTGAGAGATGTGAAGGCTGCCTTCGACAAAGTGTGGCACCAAGGATTACAATACCGCATCCTCGAACAGAACATGGACGCAAACTTAGGGAAAATCCTTTGCAGCTTCCTCAAAGATCGAAAAGCTTACGTCCAACACAAGACCCACACTGGCAAGCTCTTCGACATCCAGGCAGGTGTGCCCCAGGGAGCGATACTTTCCCCCACTCTGTACAACCTGTACATCGCCCAATTGCCTCCACCCCGACCACACACCCGAGAAATAAACAACCTAATCCAACCTTACAAGCGACAAGGCACAGCTCTCGGCCTGACCAACAGCTTTGGCTATAAAAATCACACCACAGCAAGGTCAAACAAAGCGAAAGGAGAGCTCAGTAAACTCTACCGTTTCAGGGGACTCTCGGTAAAAAATAAGAAGATTCTGTACACGGCGCTCGTACGGTCTATCCTCGAATACCCGGCAATTCCACTGCACACAACAAGCGACACAAATCTGATGTTGCTACAAAAAATACAGAACGCTGGAACAAGATTCATCCTGGGGAAACGACTCAGCAACAGGATATCTTCCCAGGCACTGCACCAACAAGCAAACTTACCAGCCCTCAATGTGCTTCTGCACAGTAGGGCGGAGAAAACTTGGAGGAAGGTACGAAACACCTCTCCACAGACCTATGAAGAACTCGATATTGGACCTCAGCGCGGGAGAGTACTTCTACTTCAAGAGAAGTCTACCCCGCAGCAGAAACCCCCCACCAACGGCACTTTTTGTACCGTATAAAAAAAAAAAATAAAATAAAAAAAATAAAAAAATAAAAAAAAATAAAATAAATAAATAAAATAAAGGTAGAAAACCTGCGCATTCTTGGTGAGCCCGAGGACCTATCAACTCTTCATCTATATTTCCCATTTCCCCACTTTGTTATCTCTCCTACAACTCTAATTTCACCTCTTATAACGTCAACAACAACAACAACAACCAGTGTAAATGGAGAATTTCCAGTGGCATAAAGAATTGTTCAATAAATCCGTAATTTTCATTAGTTTTCTTTGAAATCTATTCATTGTATAGGAAATTTACTTAGTTGTGGGGTGTGAAAAAAAATATTGAAATTTGACCATAACGATTTTACAGGCAAAGTTTGATTATATATATATATATATTTTTTTTTTTTTAAAGTTCGGGAAGAACCGATTCGCCTCTATTTAAAAGGGCATATCTCAGCGGAAAAACAAAGAAAAAGTGAGAGGAAAGACAGAGGAAAAAGAAAGGGTGGAGGGGACAGTCGAAGTGGAAAAAGACCAAGGGTGCTAGGGCCGGGAGGGCGCACGTGAAACCTCCAGGACCCAAGCACGTACAAACGAGCACAAAGAGCACGAGCTTAGAACCCCCTTGTGGGGTATATTATATATATATATATATATATAGTGTTGGGAGTAACAGCATTACTTTAGTAGCTGTAGCAGTAATGCTGTTACTTTCAAGATGTAATGAAAATGGTAACAGCACTACTTTTTAGAGCAATTTCACTCATTACTTTCAAACTGATCATTTGACTAGTATCATTTATTAGCAGTTAGCTCCTCCAAATGAAGTCCTATCAGATGCCAATTTTGAAAAATTAGTTTTCCTGAATTCAAACACCACACTTCTAAAAAATCTGCAGGATTATTTTTTTTTGGAGGCCTTTTTTTTTATTTGAATTTATGTTTTGATATTTTTTTTGTCATACAGCATAGAGTATAATTTGATATTATTAAGGCTCTTACTCTTTTCTTAAGTCACAGTAGCAGTAACATTACTTTTTCATAGAAGTAGCTGAAGCAGTAATGACATTACTTATAGAAAGTAACGTGCCCAACTGTGTGCGTGTATATACACACACACACACCACATATACATACATTGAGTAATTGTAAAAGTGTAACAAGTGATATGTTTACCAAGTTGAACCCATGTGTATATATCCTTTTATGAAAAACATACATACATGGTACATTATCTTTTAATATATACATGGTACAATATCTTCCAAGTTGTAGGTTGCAGCCTCACAGACAAATGCCAAACCAACATGGAAAAGCAATTTAATATTTTCATATAAGCCCAGAACCAAAAGGCCTTCCTGATGAATTAAATTTAAATCACTGGCTATCATACACTTCAGACTTAATTAGACTTCAGTCTTGTCAGGACAGAAGACCTGTACAAAGAGCTCTCAAATAAACTTTGTGACTAACAATCTTAATACCATATTCCTAATGTATTAAAACTGTCCAGTTAACAAGAGTATGTACCATACTATCATGTAACATTCATTAGCTAGGGCTAATTCATAGCCTATGAACCTACTGGTGCATTATGTAGTTACTTTACAATTTTTTATCATGCAAACAGAAATTACCAATTTGACAGTGCATTATTAATTTTGTACTACTGTAACATAGCAGAAACTAATATTTATTTTATAAAGATTTTATCAAATAACCCCGAGTAGGTTTCAGAAAAAAAAAAAAAATAACTAACTTGTTTCTCTTCAAATTTATATTCAATTTCAAATTTCTTCATCCAATCTGGATTTGGACTATTTTTAAGTTCTTCCGTTCTACCAAATTCTAACTCGCATCCATCTTTAGGGTCTTTCGTGTAAAGAATGCACACTGCATCACTCTTCCCAAATGTATCTTTGCTTTTTAAATTCCTGAGGGAAAAAATATACATTGCAGATAAGGTAGGTAAAAGTAGGCTAGTACATGATCTAACTATACCAATATTTGCTGCATTGGACTACACTAAATTTGTCTAACAAGGCTAAATGCTAATTGTACCCTATTCATTTAATAAAATATTCTTTGTACTTACTTTCCAGATACATTTAATTCCACTAATGTTGAGAGGAGCAAGTTGGAAATGCCAGGTGATGTCATGCTGAACTGATAGGATTTATTTACTTAAGAGTTGAATAATTATATACCAAAGTTTGGCTTATAAATTAAGTTTATAGGGTCTGAAATTTGTTAGACTATGCCAAAATACAAATTATGAGGTTCCTACAAAATAATCAAACAATTAAAGATTAGCATCTTAAATTTGATAATATTAAGCAATGCACAGTCACATCCAGACCTAAAAACCAACTCATTCCCATGACAGTAACCTAAATTTAAGGTTGGTTGGTCTATTTTATGTCCTTCATCCAAGGGTGCTTGTGGAGGGCACTGAGATGGGTGGGAAAACCACCAATTGGGTAAAATAAAAGGTCCATCATAGTGTCCAGAAAATTCTCTGGACACTTAATTTAATCTAACTTGCAATAATGTGTCAAGTAACTCTCATGTAGAGATATTAGCCCAAAATAAATTATGAACAGCAGGCTTGTCATTGTTTCTCTTCTCCATATTTCTCACACTGACTTGGGATTGTCCTTGGCTGGTTTTACATTACTTTACATTACATTACACTACATAGCTATGGAAAATGAAGCCACTTGGGTCTATGAAGGTTATCTAAATCAAACCACCTAAAGCAAAATTTTATAATCAAGTCTTACAAAATATCAATTTCAAGTCTGTTCCTCAAACTACAGTAGGTTCATTCCATGACAAATCATGCAGTGGTCAAAACCACACCCTCATAGATTTTGCTTAAAATTAGTTTATAGAATGGTCTATGCTAATAAGTACCAAATTTCAACTGTCAACTCAATCAGAGTTATGGTTCAAAAGTTATGCCCCCACCCCCAAAGGGGGGGGGGGGGCTTAAATATTCAAACCACCATAACTCAGTCCCTAATTGACATAGAACAGTGATTTAAAGTGTTTATGAAAGGTAATTGGACACACAACAAATTAGTGTAAGTAGAAAAAATGGCTAAAATTAACAAAAAAAAAGGTTACACACTTTATTCCATTTGAAGGGGTCCTGCCCCCACTAAATTAGATTTTTTTTTAATTTTTCATATACACAAAACATGAGTTTCAACCTTATTCTATCAATATATGAAAAGAAATGTGTATTTGCATATAAAATAGATATTTAGATTTCAAAATGGCTACTTTTACTCAAGACTAATTTTTATAAATTCATGTAAGCTGTTAGGTAATTAATACATTGCAATTTACACATGGTGCAATAATTCTTAATGCTAATAATCTATACCTACCTAAGCTTATATATAGTTAATTTTCAACAGATTTTTTTCCTAGTTTTAGTTCCAAACTCCCACTAAGTTCTTGAACTTGCTTTGGATTGAAAGAGTAAATAATCCTAACACCAGGCTTGATATTATAGAAATCCTATCACCGTTTTATCCAGCAAACATCCTCTTTCATCAGAAAATAATACCAAGTGGTAGATCCTGATGAGGTGAGGAAACCAATTTTATAATCACCATATTCTTCTGAAGTGTCTAAAATAAATTCCAAACCAAACTATCATATTTACAGGCAACATACTGGCCAATTTGATACTCATCTTTTTCAGCTAGTTGACTGTCTTTATCTGGTTCAGCCCCAGTACTTATTCTAAACAATTTACAATTATCAGAATCAGATGTCTGATAAGCTTGTATTAGGTTTTCTGACTCTGGTACAAACATGTGGAAACCCTGTGTACCTTTAACAGGGTAAAGCTTCATTAAACCTACTAGAAAGATTGAATTTATCCACATGAACCTCCTCCTTTGTCACATACAAACAAATAATTGAATTAAAGTGTTCAGTGCAAAAATTGTAGAAAGCTCTTGATGTTAGAATATGACCAGTATCAGTACATTGCAAACTAGCCTTTGCTACAACTCTTAATAGTTCCTCCAATACCATCACAAGCATTTTTCCCATGACTTGTGGCAAAGAAATTCCACTCAGCCTTCATACCAAAATCCTGTTCATGATAGCACAGATTACCAAAATTATATTTGTTTTTGTATTAGCCTCCACACCCATCAGAAAAATAAATTAGTTTTTGTACATTGGGGGAATTTCTGTTTAATATCCTTCATTAAATATTGCTGAAAAGTGTGAACTGCTGATGTTGAGCACTCAAGACAATCGCTAATAATACAGTAACTAGTATGAATTAATTCCTCATCCTCCATGTGATACACCACAAATGGATTTGTTCAGTGAAAACTTTGTGGTTCATCTTGAGTGATGAATGAAGTTCTCTGCAAAATCCCCTAGCACAAGTATTTCATCAGTGAAGATTCAGTTTCATAGTCTTCAAATACTGACTCTGGCTTTTTTTGCAATGTAGTGGGGCCTAGTAAGAGAAAAAATGTTTTCTGAAAGGTGTTCAGTAAATTCATCTGGAGAAGCTATACGAGTTTCCAATGTTGATCTATCTGTATTAGTCCACTGAACATATTCAGCAGAATCTCTACTTGTCAAGGAAGGTGTAAGAAATTAAATATGCCTATGCTACCATGACATTCTCAACATCCATGTAATATGCATGTAGAAGAATTTATATCACAAACTTTTTTCCATAAGTGTGTAATAGGTTAAGTTTTTCTCTGCAATTGCTGATACCATGAGTTTAGGTTTCTGGTGGTGGGTGCAAACACAAACTGAGTGGGTTCTTTTGCCTCCAGCAATTACACACCATTTAGGCCTCAGATTGGCAAAGGTAGAAAACCCTATGCTATCATTGTTTTCTTCATATTTTGAATATAATCTTTTAAATTTCCTAGTAATTGACAGTTTTGCTTGTACTCTTTTTCACCATCTTTATTTCTTATACTAATACAATCAGATTTCCCTACACACAAACAACTAACTTCTTCATCTTCATAGAATTCCTTTATTTCAGAGATTATATCTTCAGTTAGTTTTCTTCCTTTACTGTAGATAGGAATCTTGTGGCATAATACCAAATGTATGTTTCAAATGTCTGGCTTTGTCAACCATGTATCTGGTTGCACCAAACAAATCCATTGTCCTAAAAATAGGAAATGGTAAGTAAGAGTCTGAAGCCTTTGATCAAGGCATCTGAAAAATATTTGAAATACAATTAATTAATAAATATAAGTATGACATATCTAGAGGCAACAATCTGAACTGAAGTATATTTTTTAGATAATTACATATATATGTATTAGGTATAAGCAGGGGTGCAGTGCTGCTGGAGCTCACTGGAGCACTGCTCCGGCACCTCTGCAAGAGGAAGTTTGGAGGAATTACCATAACAAGCAACAAAAAAATTGTCTCCATTAATTATCAACAGTTTAGTGAGTGAGTGCAAACACGAAATACTTAGTCATCATGTGGCATATATAGAAACAGGATAGGAAATGGCCCACCAGAGCTCCAGCACCTATAAAATTGGCACTGCACCCCTGGGTATAAGACAACTATATCCGAATTAAATTTCAGCTGACAGTATAAAAATGCATTATCTGTACACATTAATAGCTAGTTACTTACGTAATTTCACTGGGGTAACATGAAGTTCCTCCAAAGTTGCATTAAGATCTTCTCATTGAATATCTTTATCCGTTTTATATATATATATATAAAATTTATTATTTCACTGCTTGTATTTTTCTCTTGAGTATATAATTATGAAAAAAATTAACTAGTGAGAATGGCTTATATCTATGACATACCAATATACAATATTATCGTACTTTCTTTTCAATTCCCGTACTTTTCAGTAGATGAAATCTTCTGAAACAACTCCAGAGTTGATTTCAACATAGTTTAGAACTCCATACAGGTTTGATTGAAGTTTATTTTAGTTAAAAGTAAAGCTTTTAGAGTTGAGACTTTCAGTTGTGCTTTCTCAAATATCTACATCTTATTCATTTGAGAGAAAGCACATTCAGTCAAAGCATTAGTTCCTGGAAGACAGAGTATGAACTGAACTAATGCTGACATTCGTTGATGATTGACATCTCTGGCCTTGAAACGAGTGAATACTTCCACCCAGCACTGGTCTGTTGATAATTTAGATGCATTCCACTCTGCTACTTTCTCATCACTAATGTACTTTGGAAAACACATGAACTCATCAAATAATTCAGTGTCAAATTTGGGGTCAAATAGTTGTTTTTCAGTAGGAAAATCCAGTTCTCTCAACAACTGACCACTTTGGAACTTGTTTTAATAAAGCCCACTGCATACACTCAACATTTGGCAAGTGATCCAACCACTGATCCAAGTACTTAACACACGTCATAAAACTCTACTAATATTTTCTTTCCAGATAAGGAATCATTAGAATCAATCAACCTATCTTGCTCAAGTTTTACAAGACTCCTGACTGAGAGTGGCACAAACACTATCTTTCTTTGATTGCAAATTATCCTTCAGATCAGAAATTGCACTCATCACTTCCACAACTGATATATGTTCACCCTCAATCTTTAAAACCACTTGGTGAAAGGTGGCTGCTTGACAGTGCACAAAGTTGAGCCAGATCTCTGATTGTGGGTTTTCAAAAAAGTTCAGTATCACTGGATACTTGCTTTGGCTCAGAAAGTATGATCTTAGACCAGGAAACAACTTGCGTATTCTTTCAACTGCAGGCATTAATGCCAACCACCTTTTTTTTACTATATCCCAGTAACTGTTTATATTCAATGTCCACAAAATCACAAAACTCTTTCAGCTCTTCTACTCAAACAGTATAGATATAGAAATATGAATATATTTTTACAACCACTGTTTCCACATCAATTAGCAGACAATCACTGGCAGTCTGAACAGCATTATGTACAATATGTGCAAAACAACCAATCCCAATTAGTTCTCTACCAATGTAGTCATTTAGCTTCTTGAAAATGTTATTCACTCCTTTTCTTGCAGCACCACCAAAATTACAGTTAGTGTTATCACCACAGAACAACTAATTTTTTGCCCAGGTCATGCTCTTCAATAATATCAGTTAAATATTTCACCACAATATCTGAGGTTTCTCCAGGCTGAGATTTAAAGTCAATAAGCTTCAATTGAGCACCTTCATATGGCTGAAAGAAGCGAATTAAACCAGGAAACAACTTTATGTTTCCATGGTTGCTTGTATCAGTTAGCAATGTTATGCAATGAGCATCCTTTAATTTTTTTTTAATTGTTTCAGCATATGGTGCAAATACATTTGAAACAATCACTTTGTTCTGGCATATGAAAATTTTGGTTCAAAGCATGTTTTCAAAATTTTTGTTGCACAGTCAGTAGACCTGAAGCTTTGATTTTCCTGGACTATATGGTAAGCCCACAAACCCTCAGCAGCAGCTACTTCTAAATCCTTATTACTAGGCATCACACTTAAAATAATCACTCACTATCTTACTAGATGAAGCACCAATATCAACCAATTTGTGTCTTTCTGGGCCAAGATGCTTAGTAATATCATTAATCCCACCATGTCCAATGCTGAAGTCACTTCTACAATTCTCACACTGTACATCACTTTCCGTTGTTGTTTTCGTAATAAATGGATATTTAGTCTGCAGATGTGCATTAAATGTACACTTCCTTTTAGTTTTAGACATTTTGTGTTGTCAAACTAAGCCTACAACCTTACATACAATACAATTAATAACTTTCCTTATCCTTCAAATGAAAAAGTTTAACCTAGCTGCAAAAGAAAAAAGGATGCAGGGTTAAAATTAATTAAGTTTATTAATTAAGCAAACAAAAACAAAAGCGTTACACTACAACAACTTTACACAGAGGCCGGTAATGAAATACCGAAATGCTAGTCGGGAATCATGGCACTGCCACACGGCGACATGTATCGTACCAGTTCAGTTTGCAAGTTAGTATTTCAATTTGGAATTCAGAATGTGGCATAATTCTATTACAATAATTCATAAAGGACATCTAATGTAACAGTAATTTTAATAAAGCAGGACATTTATGAAAATTTGCTCCAAATGTGGGACATTTTCAAGAGGGACATGTCAAATTCGGGACTGTCCCACCCAAAATCAGGACTCTTGTTACCTTAAGTTATTGCTTCTGGCAGTCTGAATAATTCTTCAGGTTTTGCATGTTTATTAATTAATTTCAGACAATTTATACAAACTTCTGATTCATCACTGAAATTATATTTAAGGTCACTATTTTCAACAAGCTTTGGAAGTGGCCTCAAGTTTTGCAGAATAGGCTTTTTGTGCAGTTCAAAAGGGTTGCTTGTGACATGCCAGCGTGTGATGCCAGCAATAAAATTATTTAAAAAAAAAAAAAAAAAATTAGACTAACACGAATGTAGATGTAGCTCATAGCGTAAACTAACCCACTTTTTTTTTTTTTTTATCCTCTCCTTACTTTGCATGTCTCTAACTCTTTTCTTGCATGTTTGTAGTTTGCATGGTATGACTGAGTTAAGACTGTTTGCATGGTTTGTAAGCGTTCTTATTTTACTTCTTTTCATCTTTCACCCCTCTCCTATTCTCTCCGACTATTTTTCTGACTTGTTGGCAGTGGCCGGCGGATGATGATGGTTGAGACACTTTTCCTCTTTTTCTGAATGAATGTTAACCCATGAGTGATAGGTGTTGCTCTTACTTAACCCCTTATTCTCTTCTCTTAACCCACTACTCTTTCCTTTCTCTCGGGCTAACCTTAGAGTGGATCTTAGGGTCTTTGTTAGCCTTAACTTCTGTAGATCTGTAGATCACAGAAAACAAAATAAAGCTCTCTCTAGTTAGGCAATAGTTATCCTGGGTAGGATTGCCACTTTTTTTTATGTCCACATGGGATTTTCTGTTCAACCAATTTACCCAACAATTGAATGGGGGAAAATATTTTATGGTAGGTACTACTAGTGTTTTATGTTTAGTTCTTAGAATATTAGTTTAACACATACATTTACATTTTTAACAATCTATATACCAGAAGTCAATGAGAATGTTGAACAGTTTTAGAAATTATTGTTTCTTAAGTGAAAGTAGTCATTTTCAAATCTGTAAATACCTATTTTATATGCAAATACACATTTCTTTTCATATATTGAGAGAATAAGGTTGAAACTCTTTTGTATATATGAACAAAATTTTAAAAATCTGGAATTTAATTTAAGGGGGGGGGGGGGGGGGCAGGACCCCTTCAAATGGAATAAAGTGTCAACTTTTTTTCTGTTAATTTTAGCTATTTCTTCTGCTTATGCTAATTTGTGGTGCAATTACCTTTCATACACACTTTAAATCACTGTTCTATGTCAATTAGGGACTGAGTTATGGTGGTTTGAAAATTTCCAGTTTTTGTCCCCCCCTCAAAAAAGGGGGGAGCATAACTTTTGAATCATAACTCTGATTGAGCTGATATTTGAAATTTGGTACTTACTAGCATAGACCATTCTATAACCCAAATTTAAGCAAAATCTATGAGGGTATGGTGCACTTTTTTCTTTTTCTTTTTGCATGATTTGTCATGGAATGAGCCAGTACCTATTTACAAAGCTACTGAAGTAGTCTACATTACTTTGGCTAAATATACATTATTTACCCAATTTATAAACTCTTATTTATGAAAGCATCCAGGTTTCTCTCGAAACTAATTAAGGAGTTACTACTTACCACATCATATAGCATGTCACTCCAAAAATCTACTACTCTGACTTAAAGTATTTTCACAGATCCTGTCTGCAAGTGTTTTCTAATGCCCTCAAGTTCTTTTGTCAGACTAATAAGAAACTAATAAGAAAAAGTTACATCTAAATTGTCTGAGCCTGAAAACAATTTGAATAATCTGTATCCTATCTCACCTCAAACAATGCGTTTTAAAATTAAACACGTCAAATTCTTTTAATCTTTCACTGTATTCCAAGCTTCTTAATATAGGGGTAATGTGGTTGCCCTATATTGCACACCAAGTATATCTATATTGTGCCTATGGTGGGGCAATCAAGTTTGAACACAATATTCTAAGTGTGGTCAAACAAAAATTATACAATCTACAGCCGACACTCACTTTCCAACATTCCTCTTTATAATACCTAGCATTTTATTTGTCTTATTTCTAAGCACTTAGAAAACTTTAGATCACTATTTTAACTATAATGCCAAGATCATTTTCCTGACTAACACCCTTTTAACCAGTTTCCTTGCATCTCATAACTAAAGTATTATTTCTACCAAAATGAAGGACTTTAGATTTAACATTGAATGCCATCTGCCATTTACTAACCCAGGAAACTAATTTCTCCTACAATTATGCCTGGTTGTTATTAAATATGCTACAATTATGCCTGGTTGTTATTAAATATGTAGTTTAGCTGGAAGCATTGATGTAGGCAATTGTATGTTCATTATGCACAGTGATTCATTGGCCTACTTAGTCAGGGCTCGAGACAACTATCTCTTAATCTTCTATGGACTTCTTGTATAATGTTTGTACCTGTTGAGTTTGAAATAAAGTTTGTTTGTTTGTATATAGTGTAACTGCAGTCATAATTGCCACTCCAAAATTTTTAAATAAAGCCATATTTTCCTTAAAATAAAGCCATTTTAAAGACCTATATAAAAATTAATATCAAATACATACAAGTACAGGTAGAGAACAAAAAGTGTGCGCGTGTGGTCAGAGGTGGGGAGTCAGCCAAAAACAACCGACTCCAGAGTCGGTATTTTTAAAAACTGACTCCGACTCCCGACTCTTTCCTTATCATGCTGATCTACAACCTTATAAATATTGGGATGTTTGTTTCGTAGATGGCGTTTCAAGTTTGAGGCTCTAGTTGGAGCATTAGCATGTTTCCCAGTGTAAGCACTAATTTTTGCATTACACTCTTTACCATCCTTTTCTACTTGACCAATAAAAATACTTTCATCCTCATTTAGCTTAAAATATTGAAAGACTGCTGATTTTCTACTAGGCCCATGACTCATTACTAATAGGGGCTAATTAAATTAATAATTAATATATTGCTAATTTTTATATGGTACCTAGTATCCTAAAATAGAAATATGAAATTCATTTGCTAAGATTTACCAGAACAAATCAAATGTGGAAATGTGAATCTAGAATTAGTTCAGGAAGATATTTATTTAGGGCATAGTAGTATTCTGGTAAATTGTTGGCATATAGAAATTGAATCAAAGAGTTGGGAGTCGGTCGTTTTTACCGACTCCCCACCTCTGCGTGTGGTGCAGCATGCTCATGCAGCTGGTCAAATACACTGCAAGTGTTTGGGAATTATCTGCCATGTCACAGGAAATAAAAGTTTTTTAAAAGACCACTACAAACAGGCCAGATGAAATGAAAGCCAAAATAATAATCATTTAGAGATGTATTATATAGTTTTAAATTTGAATCTATATCCAATTATCCATATCAAACTTGATAATAGCAAAAAGTGTTGGCTATTATTGCCCTATGCCATGACATTACTGAATTTGATTATACAATGTAAAAATATATATATTTAATCATAACAGGAGGGGAGAAACACTCATTTAAGATGCTTCTTGTACACAGAACATAACCATTCAGATGGAATGCAAGCAGTTTCTACACAGTTCTGCTCGCTCATAGAGGCAATATGTGCAAGATAAGAACATGCAAAGTTTTTTTTATGCCAGTCACCAACACTTCAGGTTATGAATACTTTTTCTCACAATATGAAATACATCCAAGAAAAAGCCTATATTAATGAAGTAATTATACTCAATAAAGCCATTTTAAAAGTTTTAGCTAAAGCCCTAGTGGCAACTCTGTGCACAGGCCACAACATTTAGGCTAATATTTAGTTTTAGGGATTCACATTTCCACATTTGATTTATTGTTCTGGTAAATCTTAGCAAATGAATTTCATATATTTCTATTTTAGGATACTAGGTACCATATAAAAATTAGCAATAGCCCTATATTAATTAATTTAATTACCATAGCCCCTATTAGTAATGAGTCGTGGGCCTAGTAGAAAATCAGCAGTCTTTCAATATTTTAAGCTAAATGAGGATGAAAGTATTTTTATTTGTCAAGTAGAAAAGGATGGTAAAGAGTAATGCAAAAATTAGTGCTTACACTGGGAAACATGCTAATGCTCCAACTAGAGCCTCAAACTTGAAACACCATCTACGAAACAAACATCCCAATATTTATAATGTTGTAGATCAGCATAAGGAAATCCAGAAACCTACTTCGTCAGGCCAGTACCTCTTATTTCAAAAAGCAAACAAGTCTGTTACAAAATTTTTCCACAGTGAGAGAATTACAATATCAATGACAAAGGAAAATTTTAAAAAATACCTTATAGATTTAGTTGTAAAGAATGGGGTTGCACTTACATTATTTTCCTCCCCAGCTTTCCATGGATTAAATGGAGAAATGGCGGCAAAACTAGGAGTGTCATTAGAGAGACATGATATTCAAAACATGATTTTAAAGGAAGCAGAAAGCCAGAAAACTATTGAAAACAATGCTGCAAGGAAAATTCTTCTTTCTTAAGATGGATGCCTGCACAAGACAGAATTAATTATATGGCAATAAATGTTCAGTTCATTGATGAAGGAAAACTAGTTATACGTACTCTGGCAGTGAAGGACACAAACTCAACATTCAAGCGAATACCTGACCAAGCTAATTGAAACCATCTTGACATATGAAATCACTAAAGAGCAAATATTATCAATTGTTACTGATAATGCTTCAAATATGACAAATACAGTACAGAAACTTAATGATGGTGAAGTAAAAGGAGATCTTTTTGAAGACAGTAGTGAAGAAGATACGGCTGAAACTGCTGACAAACTTGACAGTGTTGACACTGTAGACAATGATTTTGCTGGATTCTCAAATATCCCCCATATACAATGTGCAGTCCACACATTGCAACTGGCAATTCGTGATGGGTTAAAAGAAAGGAATACTGCTAATGTAGTAGGTAGGTTACGCAACATCATAGTGGCTGCAAGAACACCTAAACTTGATGCAATATTAAAACGCCGATGCGGAAAAGGTGCAGTTATAGATCAAGCGCCTTCTTGAATTGAAACCATACCTTATCAATATGGCAAACCCAGATGTAACTGACTGATATCCAGTGGCAGCAGGCAAGTCAACTTGAGGCATTACTCAAGTACCCATATGTGGTTACAAAGAAGTTTCAAGCAGCTGAATTGACACCTGGCACATTTTACAAGGAATGGTAAAATATTAATTATAAACTATCTCAAATTAGCGGCATTGTTGCAGATGGTTAAGAATGACTATGCAGCGTAGAGAAGAAAATTTACTGAATAATGACGTGCTATTGGCTGCAGTTTATGTAGATCCTATGCACAGGGTACTTTTAACTAAAGAACAGATTGCTAGAGGAAAGTCAGCTCTGTGTGATGTAGCTGTGCGAATGAAAATGTTAAATGAAACAGATGCCGCAAGTAATTCAGAATTTGAAAGCTGCTCTAGTCCTACCATTATGCAAAGCTCCTGCTCAAACTCTGAAGAAGAAATGGATTTTGAAAAATATCTCAATGATGAAGAAAAATCAAAAAAAGTTAAGCGATGCTGTTTGAGTCAAGATGATAAACCTATAAAAATAACCCCATTGACCAAATTCAGAGAAGACTTTAATGCAGCTTTAACAAAAATAGAGAAATTTTATCATTCATTAAAACTTGAATGTGATGAATGCCATACCAAAGTATCCTGAATTAGTGCAAGATGTAGCCAGAACTGTTACTGCATTGCCACCAACACAAGTCAGCGTTGAAAGATTATTTTCAGCTCTTTGGTTAATTAAATCCCACCAACGGGCTAAGTTGAAGGAGGACATAATTGATGCTATACTTTTCTTAAGAACAAATTCTCCTTAGAGTTAAATTATTAAGTATGTTTTTTTAGCCTTTTTTTAATATTTAACTTCAATATTAGCATATCATAATATATAATAGAAACAAAATGTTCTTTACCAACTTTTTTTATTTAGCTA
This sequence comes from Bathynomus jamesi, assembly GCA_023014485.1. Lineage (NCBI taxonomy): Eukaryota > Metazoa > Arthropoda > Malacostraca > Isopoda > Cirolanidae > Bathynomus > Bathynomus jamesi. Next base: position 461,607 of record JAJOZX010002212.1, read on the forward strand.
CAGTACCGTACGCAACATTAAAATTTTAAAATTATTAACCTAATGAGGTTATAAATATTTTATACAAGATCAATTTCTTTCTCTGTTAATTTTTATTTTTGTGTAATACAACATTAAAATTGTATTAAATTACTAAACTGTATTATTATCGTACCTACTTTATTACATTTATTTATACTTATATATTTGAAAGTCGGGAGTCAGAGTCGGTTTTTAAAAATACTGACTCAGGAGTCGGGAGTCGGTTGTTTTTGGCCGACTCCCCATTGCTGCTTTTGACAAGTCAAAATGTTACCCATTTCATACATGTATCAGTCAGGGTGAATTGTATGCCTAGGTTTAGTGCATGTTAGGTTACATGATCATTTAAGATTGGTTGAAAGTTGAAGTGGGAAAATTCTGACCAAACAAGTCATGGGCATTACCACAAATAGGTGGCCCAAAAACTATATTCAGTTCAAGAAACATTTGAACTTTGGGATCAATGAAAGAAAGCCACCACCAGCCTTCTTTAGTTAGCTTTATAAGGCTAACTAACGAAAATATCATTACCTAACCTAACCAATCATTATGTCAACTGTATGCCCTTGATGATTGGTTAGGTAATTATATTTTCATTAGTTAGCCTTATAAAGCTACTGTAACTAAAGAAGGCTGGGTGTGGCTTTCTTTCATTGATCCAAACTTTGTCCTGGACACTCAATGTCCAAGATTTAATATATCATTGAGATTAGAAATATATTTTCCCCTTTCATAATATCAATGGCAAAAATATATTCCAATCACAATGATATATAAAATCCTGGATTTAGATCAGGAAGGTGTTTGTCTAATGTTTTAGATTTTTTATAATTGATCAGGTAGATAATGGAAATGATGTAGATGTTATTTATTTGGATTTTAGGAAAGTATTTGACAAGGTTCCACATAGACTTCTATATAAATTAAAAGCTCATGGTACAGTATATTAGGGTCAGTTTTAAATTGGGTAAAAAAATGGTTAGAAGACAAGAACAGAGGGTAATTCTAAATGGTCATGAATCTGGGTGGCAGAAAGTGAAAAGTGGGGTACCCAGGGATCAGTTTTGGGTCTATTACTCTTTATATCTCAATGATTTGAGAAAGGAGTAGGTTGTAAAATTTCTAAATTTGCAGATACAAAAGTAGTTGCTCCAGTTACAAATATAGAAAATTCTTATAAACTGGAAAAGGATCTTGATAGATTAGTTGCTTGGGCTAGTAAATGGCAGATGGAATTCAGCGCTCAAAAATGCAGTCATGCATTTTGGTAGAAATAATGAAAACTTTAGTTATGAGATGCAAGGGAACTGGTTGGAGGATGTTAGAAAGGAAAAGGATGTTGGCATTATAGTTTGTAATGATCTAAAATTTTCTAAGCAGTGTTTAGAGGCTAGAAATAAAGTAAATAAAATGTTAGGTATTATTTAAGAGGAATGTTAGTTACATGAGTAAGGAAGTCATCTGTAAATTATATAATTCTTGTTAGGTCTCACTTAGAATACTGCATTCAAGCTTGGTCCCCTCACTTAGACCATGGGTGTCAATTGTGGGGGGACCCAGGGGACATGTCCCCTACTAGTTGTCACCCCTACTTTCGTAGATAAATTGATATAAATGCTAACTATTAATGGCACCTAATAAGACATTATACATCGTATTATATGCAAATGTAATAGCAATATTATAAATTATTGTCATGAACACCAGTGTATATTTATCACAGAATTTAGCAGTCAATTTACATTTTAATAATTGCACATAAGTGCAGTTTATTTGTTTTATATTTCACAAACAAATTTTATCATCAGTTTATGTACATTGACCTCTATTGTCTACAGGTAATAAGAGATTTATTTTGGTTAAACATGCGTGTGATATGTTATATGAAAGGTTAAATATTATAAATAGTTTGTATTACATTTCTTATTTCTGCAAAAAAAATGTTTAAATAAAGAAAGACAAAATGATTAATACAAGAGTTTTTTTCAACATGCTGAGATAAATACAAAAACTAGGTAAATGGTAAATTACAACACTGATATATTACGCAATAGGTACTCAGAGTATTGTTTGATTCACTGTTTGAAGGCAAAGTGTCCCCCCCACTATTTTAGAGCAATCAACACCGCTGCCTTAGACATGATATCAATATGCTTGAAGGTGTGCAACATAGGGCAACCAAGCTTATCCCTAACCTAAGACGACGAATACAGGGATAGATTAAAGGAATTAAGTAGGTTTAGTTTTGAGAGACATTGTATGAAGAGATATAACATCTTCAAAATCTTTTCAAGTTTGGACAATTTAGATGTACATAACTTTTTCTCACTAGATACTGATGGGATAACTGGTAGACATAAGAAAATTAGAAAACAGACTTAAATTGATCTATAAAAATACTTTAGTCATAGTAATAGATTTATAGAATGACTTGCCATATGATATGGTAAACAGTAGGGTAGCTCATTAGTTAATTTTAAGAAAACTTTACACACTTTCATAAGTGAGATAGTTTGTAGATTATATACAGGGTGTACATAAAGTCAGGATCTATTTTTGTGAAATAATTATTTTTCTTTATTTTTCTTTTCAGAAGCCCTTAGAATGAATACAGAAGAGCATGTGGCAATAGTAATTTGGCGAATCGAGGGAAAGAAATACAATGACATCAGAGAGAAGTTTAGGAGGAGATTTCATAAGCCAGGGCCAATAGACAAGACAATACAAAAATTGATGAACAAATTTAAACGAACGGATCTGTAAATGATGAAGCAAGATGAAGACGACCATGTATGTCAGATCTTACCGTGAATGCAGTACGCGGAATTATCACTGAGGAGCCACATACGTCCGTTCATGCTGCATCACACAGACTCAGCCTCCCAACGTCATCTGTGCACAAAATTCTGAACGTTGATTTGCAGAAGAAAATCTATCATTTGCAGGTTTTACATGATGAAGATTTCCCTCGACAAAGTGCTGTGTATGCTGATCTCTTAAACAAATCTGGAGTGATAATTTAATGGACAACATTCTCTTTAGTGATGAAGCCACTTTCCATACGTGTGGAAAAGTAAATCGCCATAACCATCTAATTTGGGCAGATGAAAGATAATGATTTCGTCCAAAATTGGGAGAGACTCGCCTAAAGTTAATGTCTGGATGAGTTTAACAAAATCTAAGGTTTATGGTCCTTTTTTCTTTGCTGAAGCTACAGGGCTTATTTATCTGGACATGTTGCAGCAATTCCTTGAACCTCAGCTGATTGAGGATAGGATTGTTAGTACCATCGTCTATCAACACGATGGTGCGCATTGTCACTATGCCAAAATTGTTCAGGATTATCTAAATGGACGTTTTCCAAATCGCTGGATCGGACGCAGAAGCAACAGACCTTAGCCAGCGAGATCACCAGATTTAACCCCTTTAGATTTCTTTGCATGGGGCTTTATCAAATCACACATCTATCAGATGAAGATTACGAGTCTTGAAAACTTACGTACACATATACGAACTGCTGCAGATAACATAGGCCTAACCCCACAAATGCTCCAGAATGATTTGAGCTGTGTAGGGATACTGATGGGCATCACATCGAATCCTACTCTTAATTATTTAATAAATGTTACCACTATCATTTTATGATAAAATTCTATATAATTTCAAAGTGCTTCACAAAAATAGATCCTGACTTTATATACACCCTGTATAGTGTATATTTTTTATTTCAGTTATATGGTAGGAGTAAATAGTTGATTATTAATTAGCCAACTTGAGTTTGACATCTTCCAAGATTTTAATATTAAAAAATTTAGCTCATGACTTGGATTACCTCAATAGGCCTAAGTGACCATGTTTTCCAAGTATAATGTAATGACAGGATGGTTTCTGGTGCAGCTCTTTCAACCAGCAGACTTTCAGCTGCTAACTGTTAATGTGTTGTTTAGTCTTGAAGATAGGAGTAAATGTTGTGGAAAGAAACTCAGGTGTATATGTAAAATTTGTGGATTCACATTCTTAATATTTTATCAAATACAGCTTTAGAAACACTTGTGCATACGTAGTTACAACAGGCTTCTGCTCGGCCTTCAACATGTGAAATGCGATACAAGTATTGCCATTTATTTATTTCTGCACAGTGCACAGGCACTAACTTCCAGAATTAGTAACCCTAGTTTTAACCGAAATGAGGCCGCCTTGCGCACAGCACAACGCACAGAACAATGCGAAGGGTGAGAATTTTAAAAAGTCCTCACTAGCGACTGAGGCCTAGTACAGTACCATCCTTGGAGGTTTTCAAAAACTCCGTTTTCCATTACTTGGCGACTTCCCCCCGCCCCAAGTGCAAAAAGAGCGTCGCACAAGAATTTTGCAGATTTCGTAATCTGGGGCCTGGGGGCCAAGTTGACTAGGACTAAAATGACTTGCAAGTTGTAGTAGTTTTGTAACGAGGTTAGGCCTAAAATAGGCCACTACAAAGAACAAGTTCGAGTATTTTCAAACGGTCATAAGTTTTGAAATAAAAAACGGACACTGAATTAAAGTGAAGTTTGAAGGCCTTTGGAGTTCTCGAACTCTTACTGGAAAGTCAATACAATTGTGTAGTACGTATAAACCTCGTACGTTTGAATGATTTAATTTTGTTCAAATATAATAAGATTTAAGATTACCATATCTGTAATCCTTTATAGGGAATACCTTACCAGTTTAAAATTATAATTTAAAGTTCTCTGGAATAAAGAAAAAACAAAAATTTCATAAACAACAAGCCTGACGTTTAAGAAAACAAACTTTGGCACTTTGCCTAAACATCACTACACCGGCCGGCTTGTTGTGGGTCTTTGAAACACACCCCTAAAATTAAAAGCGCAGACCTTAGTTCTTCATAAGTGTACGCCATTATTTTATATATCAAAAACCTTAACCACGTAAAATCAACCTAAAAAACATAACTTTCACAATACACAATAATACTAAGCCTACATCACTCATTAATATTCACTAAAACTAACTTAATTCAACTTAAAAATAAATAGGCCAAAGCTTTTTGACACTAACAACTTATTTTAGTATTGTATACACCTAATTTAACCTTAAGTAGGTCCCACGAGCCTTTCTGACACTCTAAAAGAACCACGATGAAACCGACCAGAATTTGAACAGTCGAATCCGACTACCAACGTCGCTAAAGCAGCACAGAATTCCCTATAATATTGAACGTCTCCAGGCACTTTCCGAAGCTATTTTGGTCATGAGAGTCATTTGAAAGTTACGCCCTCTTTCCGAGCTCGAATGATAGTCCGCCTACGTCATCAACAATTTCGGAGTTTAATAAGACGAGTCAAGGACAAGACACGCAAGACACTCATTTTACATTTTTGTTGCCATGTATGTGAAATTTTATATCAGTAAACTATCTCTTAGTGAATAATAATAATAATTATAAGCTACTACTGCTTACTTAATGAGGGTTCTGCCAAAGTTTAATTAATTAAATGGATGGGAATTCACCATTCGAATCAGTTTGATAAGTCGATACTCGTATCAGCTTCGTTTCAGAAAATTATGCGTGTCCTATCACTGTGCGACAGCATATACACGTTGGCTCCCTATGTACTTGGCAATGATGCCGAGAGCTGCACGTATGGGTGTATAGGCGGAACGGTGCTTTTTTAAAAGCAATAAAGCCTTTCTTCTTACACTTAAGCTAAGCTATTGACATTGTTAAAATATATATATATATATATATATATATATATATATATATATATATATATATACCTTATGAACCTTATGAACCTTATGTTGTTTCGTGTGTTGTTCGTGTGTGTGTGTGTGTGTGTGTGTTTACTGGTATGGACTGAAACATTTTTGTCCCAGTCAATGCAAGCATGTACCTGACTTTTCCCAATTTTGAGGATCTTCGACTGGTCCTCTTTTTTCAAAAAATATTACAATATTTATTGTAGATAAAACGTGTACGCTGAAAAAGTTTTATATGTACTGTACTTCGAGTGATGTTGGGGTTACGTTTTTAAATTAATAAATTCACAGTAACTCATGCTAAAATATTTACAAGTGTTTGATTAAGTTGGGGTCAAAGGGAACGGAGCCTTCTTGTTAGATACACCTGGTTAAGTCTAGTTTAGGTGAGGATAGTCACGTTAATTAACGTTTTCATAGCAAATAAAATAAAACTCTAAGGTCTCAACTGTGTGTGTGTGTGTGTGAGAGAGAGAGAGAGAGAGGGGGGGGGGGATTCACACCAGGTTCACACAAACACTGAGAATTGAAAAAAACTGAAACCAAAGCGTACTGCTGAAACTTAAACTTTAAAGGCGTGTTTGATTAAGTTGGGGTCAAAGGGAACGGAGCCTTCTTGTTAGATACACCTGGTTAAGTCTAGTTTAGGTGAGGATAGTTACGTTAATTAACGTTTTCATAGCAAATAAAATAAAACTCTTAAGGTTTCAACTGTGTGTGTGAGAGAGAGGGGGGGGGGGGGTCACACCAGGTTCGCACAAACACTGAGAATTTAAAAAACTGAAACCAAAGCGTACTGTTGAAACTTAAACTTTAAAGGCGTGATCCCATTCTGATGTGTGTAATTCCTAGAATGACATTTTCACACACACACACACACACACACACGGAAGAATCGGATAACGTCTCAAATTTTCAGTTTCTTTTGTTTCCATCCTGAATTTTGAATGCTTTGGATTCTGTCTGTGTGAAGAGAGCATAAAAAATAACAACCGAAACGCCCCCTGACTGATTTGTTCACAACTTCCGGTAGTTCCATATATATATATATTATATATATATATAAAGTTTCGGGGACACCAGTTTTTTGACAAAGTCAAAATTTGTTACAAGGATCCTTCCAAGTACAAAACATTTTAAGACATTATTGAAAGTTTCTGCACGTTATCAAATAACACTTAAAAAAATACATTTAAAATGTTTTTCAAAATGGGACTAAGATTATAACGTTATAAAAATATTTTAACGACATTATTGAAACATATAAAAATAAAATGTTATTACAGAGTTTCCAAGACATCATTTCCACGTTGTTAAAACATAATATAGAAAACATTAAAACATGTAAACATTTTAAACTTTAAAAACATTTTAAATTTTTTTTTTAATATCATTTGATGACGCGTGTGCAACCTTTCAATAATGTTTTAAAGTGTTATTTGCTACATTTCATTAATGATGTTAAAAATGTTTAAAATGTTTGACAACATTTTAGTAATGTCATAATGTCATCATCACATTTCTATGTTACCTGGGCTGATTGAACGAAAGTTGGTCACGTGGAAATAACTAACCAACCTAAAACGACCACCTAACCTAGTATAACCAAAGATATTATATATATATATAATATATATATATATATATATTATGTAGGTATATTCTCTTTGGTGTAACCTAAACCGGAAGTAAAACTCACCCTGTTTGATCCGATGTATGAAATGGGCGGCTCACCTAAATCTGGTGTCCCCAAAACTTAATATGAGCCCTTATTTCGCACAGTTAAGTCCCAAGTTGTACCAGAAACGTGTTATTCGAATTACAAATTAAAGCAATCGAGGAGTTTTTTCAGGGTGTTCAAAATGTCCTAAGCTACTTAATGTAAGGAGTGAACAAGAACTAGATTTGGACTTTTGGGACACCCTGTATATACTCTAACGAATGCTTCGACTAAAGATGAATCATCTTCTTTGGAATAAAAGTCGGTGACTGATTTTTTCAGGAAGCGAAGTTTCGAAACAAAAAGGAACAGCGATGAAGTCATCATTAAAATAACAATCACTGAAGGTGATCGATCGAGTGAATCAAAATTCAAACTATTGTTAAATGAATGGAATAAAGACAAAAAAAATTAAGTATCACATCGTTGAGCCTTATTATCTTCGTTCTCTCTCTCTCTCTCTATGTATACATAGTATGTGTGTGTGTGTGTGTGTGTCTGAATATAAAGAGAATGTATAAAGAGAAATATTGCAACAGGAAATTCCTTTTAATAGAATGATAAATGGAAGTAATTTTTCTAAACTGCTGCGTTCTTTTCATATGTGAAGATATTTGAGGTAAGAGAAAGTATTTTAAAGGTGGACGTTGAATGAGGAGTTTTTTTTATAGAAATTCTATGGGGGTTTCTGTCAAATTATTAGGTTTGCTGTTAAGAGCATGAGAAAGCTTACGAGATGAGAAGGCTATAGAAATAGCATCCATTAGTAGATGTTATCAAGTCTATTCTCTAATCAAGCCTTCAGTGATTCATTCAAATGAATCATTCTCACGTGTTTTATACACTCGACACCATGACTATGATAATAGACGGAAACCAGTATATATATGAAAGATACTTATCAATCAAAAAGTAGTGACGGTGACACACACACACACACACACACAGAGAAAGATTTTGTTGCTATGCACTCCTTCCATGCAGGTATCAACATAGTCTAATATATATATATTATACTATGGTATCACTGTATATCATACATATGAACAAAAGCATCATACCTTCAATGAAACACGTCACATAATATATATATATATATATATATATATATGGGATGTATTTCACAATTAAACACGTGAAAAGAATGAATGATGCAAAACCACAGGGAAAAAGAAAAATGATTCCAAGGTCTTTCGTATGTTCAGAAGTACACCTCGTCAGGGAATGACGAGGTGTACTTCTGAATACACGAAAGGCCTTGGAATAATTTTTCTTTTTCCCTGTGGATTTGCATTATATATATATATATATATATATATAAAATCAACGTTCAAGACATGTTAACAGATTAAGTTCAAATTATAGATACATACTGCACACACATAGGGCAGCCCTACATATGTAAAGTTGCCCGCATATGTAATGTTCCTCGCCTCACATTCGACTCCGTATATGTGGCAACGCCGCAGTGTTAGTCAAGGTACACCAATTCGAGGAAGGCGGGTTGGAGAAGGGATAACCGAGTCCAACAACATATAACACAGATATATATATATATATATATCTAAAGGACAATTGAATGTGCAGTCATTGATATACAGGTAATTATAATGTAATGTCTGTGTTCATAAATATAAACAATTAATATGATCATGAACAGCGTTGAACTCCATGTAGTTTACTAGTCTTATAGAGTAATAAGGTTCTATTATGATTACTGTAAATCTATATGAACAGCTACTGCAATAGGAACTTTTTATATACTAGTGAATGCGAAATGTTCGCCTACAGGAAATTTTCTCGTTTTTTTGCGTAGGTTATAGATTATAGTTTATGCGAAAATATCCAGCAGGCGAAAATTTAACAATTTATAATCGAGTTGCCAAAGGGTTGAACCTTGCAATGCTGGTTATATAACATATTTTGGTGTTTATATCATCTTGAGCCCATACACACTGAAGAACAGCCGGTGCCAAGTTGTATGTGTTGAGCATTTTTTTTGAGGAGCAAAGAAAAAACTTGCCTGTTTGTTTCATAAATTGTAATTCATATGGGCTTTATATAAATTTTTGACATCCCGTATTTGTCACATTTATGATCAAAATATGGCTTTTTATTGTAAATGTGGTTTATATTTACACTTTATTAAGCAATTCAGCGATGGTCACTCGAAACTAGGAGATTAAGGGGGGAGCTTATTGAAGTTTTCAAAATCGTTAATAACGTCGATAACGTAAATTTTGACAAATTGTTCACTTTCGATAATAGTAATACTCGTAATAACGGATTTAAGTTGCGTGGCAGGCGTTTCATTACTAATATCGCTAAAAACTTCTTTACGTTTAAAGTAATTGATAAATGGAATAATCTCCCCGCGTCAGTCGTTCATTCTACCAGCGTTAATATGTTTAAGAACCGTCTTGACAGACATTTTAAAAATATTAACGTTGTTTATAATTAAAAAAGAAAGTTAACAGGAGCTCTGGTGGTGGTGCTCGAGGACGAGTCTGTTGACGATGAATGCCAGCTTGTGACATGCCAGCTTGTGACTTGCCAGCGTGTGATGCCAGCAATAAAATTATTAAAAAAAAAAAATAAAAAAATAAAAAAATAAAAAAAAAATTAGACTAACACGAACGTAGATGTAGCTCGTATCGTAAACTAACCCACTTTTTGTTTAACTTTGCCTACTTTTTTACCTTGCATGTCTGTAACTCTCTTTCCTTGCATGTTTGTAGTTTGCTTGCATGGTATGACTGTGAGTTAAGACTGTGTTTGTATGGTTTGTAAGCGTTCTTATTTTACTTCTTTTCATCTTTCACCCCTCTCCTATTCTCTCCGACTATTATTCTGACTTGTCGGCAGTGGCCGGCGGATGATGATGGTGAGTCTTTTTTCTCTTTTTCTGAATGAATGTTAACCCAAGAGTGATAGGTGTTGCTCCTTACTTAACCCCTTATTCTCTTCTCTTAACCCCCTACTCTTTCCTTTCTCTCAGGCTAGCCTTAGAGTGGATCTTAGGGTCTTTGTTAGCCTTAGCTTCTGTAAATCTGTAGATCATCATCATCATTAATTGCGAAGGTTAAAGCACACGGTATACGCGGTCAGGTAGCTAACTGGTTAGAGGAATGGCTTCGTGCTAGGAGACAGAGGGTCGTTGTTAATGGTAGTGAATCGGGGTGGTTGGATGTAGGTAGAGGTGTCCCACAGGGTTCAGTGTTAGGTCCATTGCTATTCGTAATTTACATTAACGACATAGATGTAGGATTGACTAGTAACGTGTCAAAATTCGCGGACGATACTAAAATAAGCGGTAAGGTTGTTAATGAGGACGATAGAAATAGGCTCCAAGACGATGTAAATAGAATTATGGAGTGGACGGATAGGTGGCAGATGCAATTTAACGTAGACAAATGTAAAGTTTTGCATGTAGGTTCTCGTAACAATAATTACACGTACACGATGGATGATAGAGAGTTAGCGAGCGTTGACGAGGAAGTAGATTTAGGCGTACGCGTATCTAAGGATTTAAAAGTTAGGAGCGAGTGCCTGGAGTCTTGCGCAAAAGCTAATAGGATGTTAGGCTTCATAGCGCGTAATTTCGAATTTAAATCGAAGGATATTATATTGCCCCTTTACAAGTCCCTAGTCAGGCCTCATTTAGAATATGCCGTTCAGTTTTGGTGCCCGTATTTGCGCGAGGATATTGATAGGTTAGAAAGGGTTCAGCGTCGTGCCACGAAACTAATTCCGTCATTGCGCAACAAGCCTTATGAAGATAGGATAAAAGAGTTAGATTTGCATTCACTCGATACTAGGAGATTAAGGGGGGAGCTTATTGAAGTTTTCAAAATCGTTAAGAACATCGATAACGTAAATTTTGACAAACTGTTCACTTTCGATAATAGCAATACTCGCAATAACGGATTTAAGTTGCGTGGCAGACGTTTCATTACTAATATCGCTAAAAACTTCTTTACGTTTAAAGTAATTGATAAATGGAATAATCTTCCCGCGTCAGTCGTTCATTCTACCAGTGTTAATATGTTTAAGAACCGTTTAAATAGGTATTTTAAAAATGTTAACGTTGTTTAAAATAAAAAACAATTAGCAACAGGAGCTCTGGGGGTGGTGGTCGAGGATGAGTCTGTTGACGACTAATGCCAGCTTGTGACATGTCAGCGTGTGATGCCAGCAATAAAATTTTAAAAAAAAATTAGACTAACATGAACGTAGATGTAGCTCGTAGAGTAAACTAACCCACTTTTTGTTTAACTTTACCTACTTTTTTTTTCTTATCCTCTTCTTACTTGCATGTCTGTAACTCTCTTTACTTGCATGTCTGTAGTTTGCATGGTATGACTGTGAGTTAAGACTGTGTTGCATGGTTTGTAAGCGTTCTTATTTTACTTCTTTTCATCTTTCATCCCTTTCCTATTCTCTTCGACTATTTTTCTGACTTGTCGGCAGTGGCCGGCGGATGATGATGGTGAGTCTTTTTTCTCTTTTTTCTGAATGAATGTTAACCCATGAGTGATATGTGTTGCTACTTGCTTAACCCCTTATTTTCTTCTCTTAACCCCCTACTCTTTCCTTTTCTCTCGGGCTAACCTTAGAGTGGATCTTAGGGTCTTTGTTAGCCTTAGCTTCTGTAGATCTGTAGCTCTTCGTCATCTGAGATATGAGTCTGGTCCGTATAGGGATTATGGCACTGTTCATGTCCTTGACGCCTGCAGTAGGTGGTACAAGAAAGACTAGCTTCCTTGCAAGAACATGAGTTACGTGAACAGTCATTTTCTGCCCACATCCACAAACTATATCTTTAAGTAGTTCTGGAGGGCCATCTGAGTGACAGCAAACTTTGGTTCTGAATTGTTGTTCACCACCTGCCACCCATAATCCTGAATATTTAGTGTTGGTGGATCCTGGTCTTTTGCCGATTTCCACAGCATGACCTGCAAATGAGCACGAAGAATATGCTGTTGTAATGGTCCTTCTGTTGGAGGTAAGGTCTTAATCTTGGGAGCGTCAGATCTGCTGGAAAATATTTTGTAACACAGTTCATCCATAGTGACGATCCCACTCTTCGATCCATACAGAAGAGAAAAGAAGTGCATTCCAGTCGTAATTACCTCATCTACTCTGCTTTCCTTATTTCCAATGAACTGGAGGTTGACTTTTGGAAGTGACTTTACTCCAGAGAGCTTTCCTTTACCATATGGATAACTTGTCGTGTCACAGCCTGTTAAGGCGTGCACTGCAAAGATATCATTGCATTGTTGGCCAAGCTTTGAAGAAGATGCATTGATATTAATAATAGTACCATCTGCCTTCTTCATGTGTATACTGACATTTCTGTTGCTCAGATCCCACCTCCGACAGTAATATACCAGGAGCAAAAATATATCAGTGTCATCCGATAGAACTTGAAATACATGTACACCACCAAGACTCAACTTCATGTTTAGATAACTGATGATGTTGATATCGGCATCCTCATGACCAAAGACGCAATTGTCCAATCATGTGGATTGTGGCTGAAGTGTTTGAAACACACAACAGCTTGATTACCTGCTGCTTATTGTGACTGTTTTTCATGATGATGTCTCTTGGCGGTAATTCATTGTCCAGTGCGAGATTGTGGTTTGGGTACAGTTTATCACTAGTACGTCGGTTTCTCTTATAGTTCTTTATTGATGATTCTTCATACTTCTCAAATAAAACAATGACTTCTTTGGAATCTCGCTGTACGGCTCTGTTGAAGTTAACTACCAATTGCCTTACTTGTCCAGTCTTTAGCCATGTGATATGGTATAACATTTCGTTCCCATCAACAAAGAAAACATCAGCATCAAGCTGATTGTTTGTAACAATCCCAAGTTTCGTCACTAGAACGGCTTTGGTGGACTTGCGCATTTTGCCAAAGTCATCGAAAAGGGCTGATGGCATAGGAGCAAGTTCGTACTTAAAAACTTATCGTAAATTCAACTCTCTTTTGCGACAAGAAGTCGTCCAAAAAGTTTTTTCATGTCATAAACGGCAGAAGAATCTCCAACACGAAAAACTTTTCTTCATGTATTCCATTGTGAAAACTTCTTTATGCAGAGGCTTGTGAAATCCCTCAAGGAAACCATCTTTAAACTTTGATATCATTTTCTTCCCAATTTGAACGGTATTGTGGACGTTGACCCTGCTGTCTGCAACACACCCATTGCAAATGTTGACAAGTTCAGCTACTCTGTTTGTAAGGGATTTATATGCAAATGAAGCCCTTCTTCTTTGTGAATGTCGTGTTCAGCATCATATTCCTTATCACCTGCATCAAAGATCCGGTCCATCAATAAAGAAACGTTGTTGTATACATTGTTAGAGAGAATCCACCTGGTGACTTGGTGAGGTGAGAGGGTTCTCCGAACTGGTCAGCAAAAACAGAGTTCCAAACATCCTCTCTGTGCCTGCAAACGTGAGCCCCATTCAGGAACATCTTTTCCACGTCATCAGGTAAATCATGTCTTATATCAAGGCAGTGCCACGTTATGTATCTAGCATACTGCTAGTGGCCAGCAGCGAAAAAATATTTAATTATTTGTTCCATGCTGTATAGGTGCAGTACACAGTTCCCTTCCCTCTTTGATCGGATGAACAGCAAAATGATTACAACTGGCGATATGAAGCAGTCTACCCACAATTTTCCTGTTGGGCTTTGGGATGCAGCATCCAGAAATCTCTCCAAGCTGTCAGGTGGGTTTGTTTCAGACAGCACTCCATCATGTAATAGTCCAGTTACAACCATTATAAAAGCTCGAATGGCCCTAGGCCATGCCTTTCCATTTAAAATACTCGCTATACCACCAAAGGCTGCACTGAGTATTTGCTCTAAACTGTCAGGTGGGTTTGTTTCAGACAGCACTCCATCATGTAATAGTCCAGTTACAACCATTATAAAAGCTTGAATGGCCCTAGGCCATGCCTTTCCATTTAAAATACTCGCTATACCACCAAAGGCTGCACTGAGTATTTGCTCTAAACCGGATCATATCATAAGTGTCCCAATACATCCAATGAACGACATTAGTGTGTGCATACCTCCTAGTCTTGGGATTAGATGGCTCCACCGTTTTTGATCAGACCATTGACTTGCATTATGACCTGAAACAACTGCATGTCAGCAACTATGACAATGTGTTGTTGTCCAAGATTCCTTGTGAACTTTTCAATAAAGGACAAGGTTGTCAGTACAGTGTCGGGATGGCTTGGTAGTATCAATCGAAGGTCCAAACATATACCGTGTGCCTTTGACAGAAATACCCTTTTCTCTTGCTTTGTGAGTCATGTAACCAGCCCATTCACAAGTATTGTCATCAGTGTTATTTATAATCGAGCAAAGCCACTCAACATCCAATGTTAAAGCCACAGAAAGGTTATTTTGCAAATTAGTAACATTGATGAGACGATTACAGTTTGATGTTCTTGATGGAGGAATCGGTTTCTTTTGTCCCTTGTAGTGTTCAAATGTCAAGGCAGAAAGTGTGCTTAGTTTTAATGTTGAAAGTTCTGTTTTAGAAAACCGAGGAATCACTTGATGTTCATCTTGCCGACTGTCAGTTGTGTCTCGTGGCTGTGTTAACTGTATAGCTATCGCATGTGTTTCACCATTGCCACTTGGAGTTGTCATATGTAGATCATAATTATCACACCATAATGATATGAATGTCGAACTTTTACAGTTCCCTTGCTGTAAGATCATTTCCTCCAACATATTTTGCAGCAGATGATCTAAATCTCAGTACTTCATCATGAGTTGTTACATACCCATATTCATTCAACAAGGATGTCATATCTTTGGAGCCAAATTTATGGTGAAATTTTATTGCAAGTCCTAGCGTCGTTGGGGTTGATGTTTTGGTAATGTGAGATTGGATTGTCTGAGAAATGCTGTGAGATATCTATGTGACTTTGCCATTCGACACAAGATTAGCTATGAGTGCTAACAACGTTGGGCTGGTTAATTCTAGAGATTTCGATTATTCAAACTGTCCCAAGTCATAATCACGACGTTGCTGAATTCCTTTGGCTTCTTCTGTGATTTGTTTGACAACTCTTTGAACAGGATCATCGGAGTCATCATCACCTTGAAGTATTTTGTATGGAATATGCTGCCTGAAGGTAATGAGGCTTGCACAACCTTGGATTTCCATTTCCAATGTCTCACTGTCAAGATATTCAATCAATTGGTTGATAAACTGGCGCTTTGACAGGACAGATTCAGCCGGCTTAAGGTCACTGTAAATGTCATGGAGTTCAACAGATGTCTACGCACGTTTTTTGTCTTTCCTCATGATATTTGCTATAGTGTTGATGCCTTCATGTACATGTATATTTGAACTCGTTGAACTTTCTGAACTGGTATGTATATTTTTTTCGGTCATGAATTTTGTGTAGCTGACCTGATGATACTGACCATCAGCTGCATGAAGGCCTGTTTCCATTTGCAGGACAACTCTCCCATCCACACCGCCAGGATTGTTAGAAGGTGGTTCGAGGAGCAACGAAATCTAGACCTACTGGACTGGCCTAGTAAGGGGTGTGACCTCAGCACCATTGAGAACGTGTGGGGGAATGTGGTGAACTCGTGGGAGCATGGGCAGAAGCGGACCAGCCGCCAGCTGCTGGATCACATTATGGCTGAGTGGGAGATGTTCCGAAGGAACCCACACATCATATATAACCTTGTTGCAGCTATGCCACACAGATTACAAAATGTAATAGACAATAATGGGGGATGGACCAAATACTAACTATGAACCGGGTATAGCTGTGCCATTTATGTTTATGGCAAATTGAGAGCATTTTGTATGATAAACTATTTAGTAAAACATTCTCAACCACTGCATATTTGTTGTAATAAAGAATTGGTGTTTTATTGTATATACTGTTTGTATATATTTCTTAAGATCTAATAATATCTCCACATTGATAATGCAACAGGAAATCTGGAAAACATTAATGGGTTTATGTGTCCATCGTGATTAAATCATTATCTCTCCGCATTGATAATACAAATACAATCTGGAAAACACTATTAATATAATAGGTATCAGCCACAAACCGGTGGTGATATCCTGCTTCATGTAACCGTCACCTTACGGTTTCCACTAACACGCCAATATGTAGTCTCTCCTGGACGGCGACAGCAAGTAACCATGTCAACACCACGGTTTGGCCCATCAACGTCATTTCACAAACATTAGTATAATATTGTATGAATTTATAAGTATATATAAACATGTTTATGTTAGTATAACCGTGAATTATTCTTATGTGATTTTGATAATCAGTTGCTGTTATTCAGATCGAAACTGTTAACAAGTTCTTTGTGTAACAATCGATAAGCCATTTCACACTAACTCTCTCCGCCTCTCTACCTCGCGACCTCTCACACTGTCTCAATCTTTTTCTCGCTCAATGCCAATACATACATACATACATACATATATATTTAGTGGTGGACCGGATGTCAGTTTTTCAACATCCGCGGATGCGGATCTTTAATTTCAATATCCGCGGATGCTGGATATTTAGTTAATCTATCAATATAATATAGAATTATGAATATATGACATAATTTTTCAAATTTCGTGATATTATCATTAGTGATGTAGGTCACATCCGCATCCGCGGAACATCCGCACATTTTATCGCATCCGCATCCGCACTTTGGACTGCGGATGTCGTGCGGATGTGGACCGTTGAGATAAAACGTCATTAATAAGCGGAAATTATCAAATTCTACTATAATAATAGAACTAGTTCATTGTGCGCAAAAATGATGCAAGCGACAAGACGAGAGGCTGTTCTTGTATGAAGTTACTCTCTTGCAACCTACTTAGATCCACGTTACAAAGCTAAGTTATTTTCACCTAGTACATTAGAACGAGTTAAATCATCACTTGGCAAAGCAGTTGAAGAGCTTCAATCTCTTGAATCTGTCGCTTCGCCACCCACCAAAAGAATAAAAGTTTCAGTGACAGAACCAACACCTTCAACAAGCAAATCTATCACAGAATCTCTCTCTCAGTTTCTTGAGTCAAGCAGCGATGATGAGACCTACGCGATGTCAAAAGATGTAGTAAAAATGATCGAGAGCTATCACCAAGAAAAACGCCTGGCTGCATGTGACAATCCTATTAGTTGGTGGAAAAATACGCAGAATATCTATCCACACTTGAGTAAACTTGCAAGGAAACATTTAGCACGTCCTCCAACAAGCGTACCAAGCGAGAGATTATTTAGCAGTGCTGGATTAATATATGATGAAAAGAGAAACAGACTGGCAGCAGAAAAGGCAGAAAAATTAATGTTCCTTAAGCATAACCTTCCTATAATTAAGTTTGAATATTAAACGATGAACATCTTAGTTTACTTTATTTTAATTACTCATTTATAAATATGCCTAATAAAACTTTAAACTTAATATAAATAGTTATCAAGCTAATTAAAGATCTCTTTCTATAAGGGTGGAGGTTGGGGAAAGAGGTCGGGTAACACAATTATGGTTTCTAATTGTGGCTGAAACTCAACAAAATATAACGAATTTATTTGCAGACGAATTCACTAATTGATTTCTATATTAGTTAGATGCTTGCTATTATTTTATATGTTCAGGGAAAAGTACAGCAATTATTGTACAATTAATCAATTATACTACATTATAGCTACAGCTCTCTCTATATAATAACTTATTATATACGTTAAACACAACAAATCTCGAATATATCCTAAAAATAACGAAAATGTAGACATCCGCATCCGCGGATGTTGAAATCAAACATCCTCATCCGCATCCGCATCCGCGGATGTGAAAAAAATGACATCCGCTACATCACTAATTATCATACTATTATGGCAGGCAATGCATAAGAATTAAAATTAATATTAATGTTTTCATTATGATAAAAATAATAAGTTTCTCAAGAGTTTCAGCCACAGAAAATTCAATGAAACAAGTTTCATTCAATTTTCTGTGTTACCAGGTATTTATATTTTGAGGTTTATATATGTGTTTGTTCATTAGTAATTAATACTTTACATGAAATGTGCATGACTGGGCCTTATAAACTACCAGTGTTGGGCACTAAAGCGTTAATCCGACAACAGTTAATTAACGAAGTTAACTTTTTTTAACGGACTATTAACGGAAGTTAATTTCCATTTAGCGTTATCGGACCAGTTAACTTCCGATAACTCGATATTTAGTCTGTTAAAGTCCGTTAACACGTTAACTGCGAGGAGTCATTCACGGAAGATCACCGCTCCGCGAATGAATTCAAACCGCCATAACTTCAGTCTGCCAATTCCGTCCTCTGCCGCAGTGGAACGGCTCTTCTCTCTCGGCAAGGACATCCTGAGGCCCAAGAGGTCAAGACTGGCAGTTGGGCCTAACTTTGAGAAGTTGGTCTTTCTGAAGGGCAACCAGCACATTGTGTCATAGTCTTTAATAAATGTGCCTAAAATTTAATTTTACCTTTCAGTTCCCGCCATAATAATTCTCTGGTAAATTAAAATTTAGTCAATGGTTAGTGGTTACAAGGGTTTCAAAACATGTAATCAGTACATTTTTTATTAAAAATAAAAAAAAAGTTATTAAGCAAAAAAGTTGCAAAACTTGATAAAAATACAGTTAAATACCTATTTATTGTTGGATTTTGCATAAATAAACATTTTCTATGGGTTTTAAAGCTTTTTTCCTTGATTTTTTTAAATGTTAGTAAAGAAATAGTTATCGTTAACGGATTATCGTTAACTTCCGTTAACTTTGTAGTAAAATTATCGGATTATCGTTATCGGAGTTAAAAATTGGGGTTAACGGATTATCGTTATCGAAGTTAACTTTTTGGTTAACGGTGCCCACCACTGTAAGCTACTTTATAAGCTAATTTAATTGTAAATTGCATAATTTATTAGAGGTAATATCCGCATAACATCCGCAGTCAGAAGTGCGGATGCGGATGTTAAAAATGATGCGGATATCCGGTCCACCACTAATAGATATATATATATATATATATCCCCGCAAGGGGGTTCTAAGCTCGTGCTCTTGAGTGCTCTTTGTGCTCGTTTGTACGTGCTTGTTCCTGGAGGTTTCACGTGCGCCCTCCCGGCCCTAGCACCCAAGGATGATGGGGCTCGACCCTGCAGTCCTTGTCATCCTTGGTCTTTTTCCACTTAGACTGTCCCCTCCACCCTTTCTTTTTCCTCTGTCGTTCCTCTCACTTTTTCTTTGTTTTTCCGCTGAGATATGCGCTTTTAAATAGAGGCGAATCGGTTCTTCCCGATATATATATATGAGGTGACGTGTGTGTATATATGTATGTAGTCTAAAGTCACTAAAGGGAAAAATCACTAAAAGGAAGCTGAATGGCAACACGAAGGGATAAACAGAGCAACGCGGGCTGTTCGTTGGTTTTTGGCAGGTTTGCCAGATTGGCCATTTCATGGCCAAATTAGACAAATTTGGCCATTTTTGAAGTACTTTGGCCATAGAAAAATAGATTTGGCCATTTTGGGAAATCCGGCCATATTTTGGCCATTTCTGAAAAAGGTGCTGACCCACGGTCGGTCATATCACAATGAGTAAAGTTCATTATAACCAAGGGTGCAGTGCCAATTTTATAGGTGCCGGAGCTCTGGTGGGCCTGACAAAAGCCTGCCATTTCCTATCCTGTTTCTATATATGCCACACGATGACTAAGTATTTCGTGTTTGCACTCACTCACTAAACTGTTGATAATTAATGGAGGCAATTTTTTTGTTGCTTGTTATGGTAATTCCTCCAAACTTCCTCTTGCAGAGGTGCCGGAGCGGCGCTCCGGTGAGCTCCGGCAGCACTGCACCCCTGATTATAACCCACTGGTTTGGCTCCACTGTAGATGAACGCTAGGTTTGTATGAAAACAGAATGCATTATACAAGGTGGCCCGATATACGATAATTAACGTATAAGCGCAACAATTTATTATTTTATACGATAAAGAATAACGTCCATACCCTATAATAATTTTACGTGATAATTTATTTAAAAATATGACAGCGTTTAATGTTCAAAATCCATTAATATATATACAGTATATATAATTTATTTCTTAATTTTTATTTATTTATTTATTAAATATGAATAAAGTATAAGATATATTATATGCTCCTATATTATTTTTTATTAATTTATTACACATGAATTTGCGATCCAGTTTTTGTCGGTTATGCTGGAAAACGTAATTATACGTTATTACGTTATTATACGTAAATAACGGAGAGGAATATGAAGACGAGACTGGCTTTCTTGAAGAGCTTCTTTAATTTCTTACACTTGGAGGAATTTGTTGGATCTGGGGCTTTAAAAATGATTAATCTTCTAATGTAAGTATTATTTAGCATTACAATTATCATTTATTGTGTCAAGGTGAATCTATTTCGTGATATTAAATGTTTTCTTATAATTACACCATCATAAAATTGTGCAGAAATTCAAGTACAATAAAAGCTGAATACGTTTTTTTGTTAGAAACATTTGGCCATTTTTGGCCATTTTTTTGTGCCTATTTGGCAATTTTCGTTAGAATAAATCTGGCAACCCTGGACTTTTTGGCTGGACTAGAGCATGGTTATTCATATCTGACTAAATCGTTGGTGCTAAGTTTAATTTGGTGATGTTTCTAAGGTGACAAATGAGGTAGAAAGTTGTCAGTAAATAATAATAGTTAGGGGTAATGTCTATAGCTTCTAAATTAGTAAAGTTAGAGAGTTTAGGTAGACTGCTTTGTGGGACGCAGGAAAACTATAGTAGGCCCTAAAGAATATCTAATTCAACGCACCGGTAAGTGCCTTTGTTTGTTGTTTAGAAACCTAGTAACTTAGCGGGTCACTAACCCCAAGCTATTACAATAAATAAATAAATAAAAAAAAAAAATATATATATATATATATATATATATATATATATAAAAATCGTGTAGATTTGTAAGTTAGTAAAGGTTTAAAGCTGCACACGGACTCTACAAACAGCTTTATTATTGTTACATAATGACTTGATATACGCGAGACTGGTGGGTGGGGAAGGGGAATGAGGGAGTGTGGAGGATGGTTGTGTAATGTCTATTTCAGGTTCAAATTTACTAGTATATAAAAAGTTGTATTGTGGTGTCTGTTCATATAGACTTGCAGTAATCATAATGGAACCTTATTACTGTATAAGACTAGTAAACATAAAGTTCAACGTTGTTCACGATCATATTAATCGTTTATCTTTATGAACACAGACATTATATTATAATTAGGGGCCGTTCAAAAATCACGTAACACTATTTTTGCTAAAACTTGACACCGCAGATCCCCCAGGAACGTTCTGTAACGCTAGACCAGGCACCCCCTAAGATGTTATGTAACACTTCCCCCACCCCACACCCAACACATTACGGAACGTTACAGGGCTGGGTGTCAGGTTTTATAAAAAATAGCGTTACATAATTTTTGAACGGCGCCTTACCTGTATGTCAATGTTATATGTTGTTGGACTCGGTTGTCCCCCCTCCACCCCACCTTTCCCCAGTTAGGGTACCTTGACTATCGCTGCGGCATTGCCACATGTACAGAGTCGCCTGTGAGGCGAGGAACATTACATATGTGGGCAACTGTACGGTATAACCTAGGGCCTTACTGTATACATACATAACAATTCATATTTAGCTTCAGTTAAAGTAACACAGAAGGGAAAAACTGTATCAAGTTACACCATTGCCATTTTTGAGAATTTGGTGCTCAGAGTATCTCAGTTAATCCAACTCAGTCTAACCTAGCCTGAGCTAGCTCAATCTAACCAAATCTGACTTAACGTAATCCATCCTGACTTCACCTAACTCACACAATATGTGTCAATGAGAGGTCTTGGCCATATGTATTTCCAAAACAGGACTTGAACCTGGCTCATCTTCAGTAACAGCATATTCTCCGTCAAGGAAGCTATAAAGAATCAAAGGTAACATAGTGCTTATATTTTATTTAAAACATACTTTTGTGCCACTATACACTGTTATTTGCATGAGCTTAGATACAGCTTTTATTTTGTTTCATTTAATATGAAGACAGAAATACAATAACCGCACTAGATAAATTAAGATAGGAAACATTGATATTTATCCGTTTACATCAATCGACCAGGGAAGTACAGTACCTTGGGGGAACGTTAGGCAGAAGACAGGGAATGCTGGCACTCCTGTTTCTCCTTTTACTGTCCTCCTTAGCTTCAGTGATGTAGTCCAGGGCCGGATTAACCAATAGGCTGAAGTAGGCTATAGCCTACCAGGCCACTATTTTCGGAACAAATCCTGCACATGCCAGCGAAAACACCAAAAGGTGTTTGAAACACCTTTTCGGACGTTTTTTTAATCACAATGGGCAATCCCTTCCCCTTTTATGTTTTATATAATCTTTTGAACCAAAATATATCCAAAGGTTTTGTCTCACATGTACAGACTACAATAGTAAATTTGTTCGTTTCATTGTCTTTTCTTGAACAATACTATGTTGTGAACAAGTGTTGTAACTTGTAGCTGCCAATACTGAGTGTACATACCATAGGTTATTTTGTAGAATTACCAAACCTGAATGTCTAGGCAGATGTTAGCGTGAGCCTAGACATGACAGGCCACTTTTACGATTCGCCTACCAAGCCTACTAGGGTTTAATCCGGCCCTGATGTAGTCGAGACCACCACGGCTGAGACCATATGCAATTTTCGCATGTACTCAATATTGTGTAATGCCTAATTCCTAAGCAGTAAAGATTCTAAAGAAGTTATCAAGTGACAGTTGCAAAATTTACTCATAATTTATTCATAAATTCATAGTTTGTGACGTTTTTCAGCAGTTAACGGCCTACTGAAAACAAGATAAGTGCTCGTTGCACTTGACAGAGCCGGATTTAGACGTGTGGAGGCCCTGGGCAGCCTCCATGTGGAGGCCCCCCTACCTTAGGGGAAGACATAATTGAAGTCATCCATAAGATTCATAATATAATTAACATACATACACTTTCAAAACATCGTGCACTCTTGTGTCTGTCCATTCCACTCATTTCTGCAAAAAATGAAAGCCTCGGGTTACTCGGGTATTCCATTATAGTGAGAGTAGGCCTAAAAGAGTAATAAAAACAAAATAATAATCAGTACACAACAAATAGTAATTGGTAAAAGTTTATGTACTACAGTGGTATTGGATGCGCGTGTTTTTTTGTTGATCATCTATCGGGTTTTTCTAGTTTCGGTTTTTTTCTATTTTGATAATGGCTTGTCAATATGTGGAGGCCCATGGGCAAAGGTGGGCACCCGGGCCTCAAAAAGGACCGACGGTCCCGGTCCCGGTCCTTGCCTCAAACTGGACCGACGGTCCCGGTCACGGTCATTTCTGAAGATAGGACCTAGGAACGACTCGGTCCTCGGTCCTTATATATAATATAAGTGAAAAATTTGATTAAAATGAAAAATTGCCGGGATTGCCGGGTTCAGTTCTTCCGCTAGGAGCTCCAGTTGCTTGACTTGAAGTTGAAGCACTAACATCAGTAGATTCTTCGTCTCCTCCAGGTGTTGAAACAAGTTTCAGTTCAGTCTCAGTCTCTTTCTGAGTCTTCTGGAGGAAACGATCCATCTTCTTTAGAACTTCAAATAATCACTAAACACACTAAAATCACTAAAAAAGACCGTCCGGACCAAAATCACTAAAAAAGACCGTCCGGAATTGCTTAAAAATGGACCGTCGCTCCTCATTTCGGTCCTCACTGAGAAAAGGACCGACTTTCCCGCTCACGGTCCTTAAAAAGGACCGAGTTCCTGGAGTTCGGTCCTTTTGGAACTCGGTCCTGCCCACCTTTGCCGATGGGCAGCTGCCCACTTTGCCCACTCCTAAATCCGGCCCTGGCACTTGAGGAACATTAACATACTCAGCAGTGATATAGGCGAGACCACCATGACCGAGACCGATGTAGGACCGGTCTCGAGTCCTACATCACTGCTTAGCTGATCTTTTTCCGTGTCTCATCTACCCTGTCAGCAATCCTGCATGCTCTCAAACACACATTTCTCCCGGTGCTACTATAGCGTGCGGTCTACAAAAATATCTTTAGTCTACAAAAGAATTTGCGCTGAAGTGACCTGACCTGACCTGAATTTGTGCTGACCTGAAATGACTTGCCCTTATCTTTGGGGACGAATGTGGGGTCAAGGCGGACTATAAAAGGGGAATCATGAAGACAAATATTAGTTCAATTACATTAAAACAAAACATTTAAAGGACAAATAAAACAAACAATTCATTCTATGGAATATAATGGAATATGGAATATATGGAATATAATTTTCGTTAGTTTTAACGAAAATATCACAACTTAACCTAACCAATCGTCAAGGACATACAGTTGACCTAACCGGGCATTCAGTTAACCTAACCAAGCATTATATCCCATAGAATGAATTGTTTGTTTTATTTGTCCTTTAAATGTTTTGTTTTAATGTAATTGAATTTGTAAATATGTTGTAGACCGCACGCTATAGTGTAAATATCTTTGTAGACCGCACGCTATAGTAGCACCGTTCTCCTTCTATTCCTCACTACACAAGTACACATACATGCATCTTACACTCTACACAATCTTTTCAAAATTAAAAAAAAAGAAAAATTGACTGAGTAACAATTTTTGTGTTTTGGCTTTCTTCTTTCTATATGGGAAGGGAGGATTTGTGGCATTCGCCCTTGAACCCTCTTTTCTGCATAAAAAGGTGTATAGGGATTAGGGACCACACACACACACACATATAATATATATATATATATACACAGTGTATATATAATGACATGTGGGATGAAGCAGCTTCGGAGAGGAGACTGCCAACTACAGTTACAAACTCTCCGGTTTTCGTTGTCAGTCTTCAGTTTTATTTTCAAAGTAAAAGTTAAATATTGTTATCAGTTTATATTAAAAATAAAAGGTGAAATTTTCGTTTTTAGTAAGGCGATGATAATTCAAGAACCGAAACTACAGGCAATAAACGTCTGCAAATAATCAAATTACATTGTTCAACTGCTACCAGTCTCGTCGACTTGGAGGTCGAGCCTAAAAGCCCTAAAATGAAAATAAAAAATTTAAACTTTAACCCTTTAAGGACTGAAGGTACAAATTGCTAACGTTTGAAATACAAGCATTCATAACTTAACCCTACAAAAAATTCAGGGCTTAAAGGGTTAAGTTTAAAAGTTGGCAATCCTGCTGCCAACCCTAATTCATATACTGATTCAGAGAAATATTTCCTAATAAAAATCTTCAGTTGACGTCTTTAAAATGTATTGATATATTTTACTCTTTTTATTGAGACTCGGCTAATGTTTTTATCGTTAACTATAATGGTGTACAGTAATCTATGGTAATTCCTTTACACTTTTACTGATCATGTTTGTGCCAATTAATATCCATATACCAATATTGTGCTAACATACCAGCAACCGTTTCGCTGAGAGATTATCGTACATCGTGCAGTATTTAAGCTGTGAATTTTTTCAAATTTAGAAGTTTTTCTTTTTTACTTTTTTTTGTAAGCCAAATATTTGTCATTTCTAAATTTGGGGGAGAGAGAAATTGGGGTTTTTAACCTCCCAAAGCGCGAGTGAGTGGTGAGAAAACTAGTTAACCGCCAAAATCTGTTCATTCTTTCTCACTGCAGCATCCTTGTCTTTATTATTCATACATCATCGGATTGAAACTCGATTTTCTTCGTTTAAAATATTAGCCTGTTTTCTGAATCTAACAGAAATATTGCAACGGCTACTTTTTAATAGTTGCACCATTTGCTTATACAAGGCCGTAGCTAGGGGGGAGGGCTCGATCGAGGCCCCCCTGGAAAAAATATTTTCTCTTTGAATGACAGATGTTAGTGATATTTAAGTTTTTAACGAGGGAATTTAAAAATTTCTTTTATTTTAACCTGCTTTTTTTATACATTTTCAACCTCTGAATAAATTTTCTTTAGCTTATTATTAATAGTTAAAAGTAAATACTGCTGCCGATATTTTTTGTGTAATTACTTCACTTATGACAAAAGTGGGTGTGATATATATAAAATAAGATCTGAATTCAGGCATGATTACGCATGAAGGAAAGTGTTTAGACGCCCTCTAGGCCCTGACGATCTTTGTGTGCGACATATTGTTTCCCAGTTTCCTTCTCTGTACCTTCTCACTTCACTTTTGCTACATTACCATAAAATTCGAGCTCCCCCCTGGGAAAAACTGGCTATGGGCCTGTTTTATATATATATATATATATACACACCTTGGTTAACCTTGGTTTTGCTTCCGCCCGAATTGTTCATTATGATGAAGGTCAAGCTTGTCACTCCACCTTAGACCTACAGTTTAATGTGGAATCCGAACCACGCCCCACCAGCAGGCCAGCGTCTTAACCAATAGGCTACCCATTTATCTACAACCAATTTTTATTGTGTGAAAGGATGAACAACTTGGTTTTGTTGCACGCCGCCTGCCATCACCGGTTCTCGATCCTGGGGCTGATGGATTCGTAGTCAGCAACGCGAACCACTACACCACGTAGGCGCATATATATATATATATATATATATATATATATATATTCTACTGGGAAGACAAACAGTCGGTGTTAATTGTATTTTGTCTTTCACACCACCTACCATACGTTCGATTCACTTCAAATAACCGAATCAGAAGTGGATCGAATCGGATCAAATTTCTAACTTTTTCATACGTGTGTGATTCAAAATCTGTTTACACCAGCATTTCCCAAACTATGAGGCCTACAAGAACTACTGAAAGGTGGAGGATCGGAAGAAGACTAGCAACGGAAAATTACGAATAGAAAAGTAAAAATCTAGATATTTTAAATTATTTTATTTACTCTCACTATGCCCGGTTTGATTTGTAAAAATTGATAAGTAAACACGGTATTAATAAAAATGAAACATTCATTTTTAATGGTATTTCACACTGATTATGGTACCAATAACTCGCACGCCATGAATGCCAGCTGCAGTTGAAATAAAAGGGACGTGAATGATTGATTTCAATTTGAAGGAGACATTGGGTAAAAAAGTTTAAGAACCGCCGGTTTATGGAAAACTACATGCTTCAACTGTAAGTAGGCAACTCGACGCCATATCCATATATGGCGTTGGAGCATTCTTTCTGTGACTACGCAGCTTGCAGGAAGGAATTGCTCGCTTCAAAATTCTTGAAAGGTCATGCATGGTCACAGTGGCGGATCTAAGAATATATAAAGGGGGGACGGACCACTTTAGGGGCGCCGTCAGATCCAAAGCTGATTATACCTTTACAATACCAATGCTAAGCCAGAAAACACTGTTTTACATCGGATTGGGCGTGTGTTATTCAGACTGATGGGGGCGCCTAAATAAGTACCTAGAGCCAAAATGGGGCGCCCCCCCTCTCCCCCTAAATCCGCTACTACATGATCATATGAAAATACAGTACTACAGCGTTTCACTTTTAAGTGTACAAATTCAAATGTTCCTTTCTCGTCAATAAGGAATACATAAAACTCGGTATGTTGTTTATTTTAATGCACAAACGACATTTAACTCAATCGATTAATTATCAATACAAAGCAAATGAATTGATACATTTTTGCACTACTTTTATTTCGACATTTCTGCAAATTCGTCTCTACGGATGATTTTTCTTTAAATTCTCCATTTTTTGACGGATGTGCACAGTCTTTTGTTCATATCATAAAAAGAAGTCTGCGGGTGTTAGACCACATGATCTGAGGGGCCATTACACAGACCTACATCTTCCTAACCAATGCTCTGTTAAATGTTCATCCAATTAACCACTTACTGAATGAATGCACGCTGTTATTTGTCAGATATTCATTAACCCTTAATCCAGTGGTTCTTAACCCCCGAGTCGCGACCCAAAATTGGGTCGCCAAGCCATTTTGATTGGTTCATTAAATTGTCATTTATCATTTATTTATGTTATCCCTAATCATTTTACCATTAATTATTTATTCTCATACATTACAAGTGAACTGTTTGAAGGGATGGGTCGCCGAGCTAGCCTCGTGACTAGAATTTGCGGCGCAGCCTAAAAAAGTTAAGAACCACTGCTTAATTCCTACCCATTATAAAAGTTACGCTAGCAATACCCGGAGTACTGGAGTACACCAGCATCCCGGGTAGGGTTTAAGGGTAACTGGTACGTTTTTAAAAGTTTTCGTTTGAGGGTCCAAAAAAAAAGGATAATGTAGTGGCCCCACTCAAGTATAAGAAACCCGTGTCATCTGATAACTTAAGAATCTAAATAAAAAGTTTACAAAAGGAGATACTAAATTAAAAGTCTGTTCTATTTTCTTAATTTTTAAAATTATTTGTAAAGTTATTATTAATGCAATAAGTGCAATTATAGAAATTTGCGCATTTCCCTTGCAGGTAATACCTCTCGCTGAGTCTCGCCCCCTACTTTGAGAAACACTGATAAAAACTAAGATAACTATTGCATTTAGTATTGTATAAATTCATCGTTCGCCGATATCGCACTGTGGAGACACGTAAGCAGTTAGGCCTATCAATCATTTATATATGAAACCTTTTTTTTTATCACAACTACTGATTGAAGGTGCTTCTGAACTTAACTGTCGTTTCTTTTATCTCAAACCACAAAATTTATCCTGACATTGCATAAAAAACATTAAAAACTATAAATACTTGTGAACCTTTAGTGAATGTTGTTTTTACTTTGACACCAACGGAACTTAATTAACACTTTCGATGGCATCAACAACTTCTAATTTGTTTTACTATTTTAGTACTGAAAGTAGATATGTATAATTATTTGGGAGCAAGTGTAGTTTACGTTCCCCTGACGCAAAAGGGGACACAAACTACACTAGGATCTTCAGGAGACATTTTTTAAATGAATCCATCAAATAAAACGTTAAAACTAACGAAAATATTAAGACTTAACCCAACCAACCTGGGGGGGAGAGCACTCCTACCAGGCGCGTCCCTCGGGTGGCGGATGAGGGAACCCTAGAACCTTCGTTCTAGGGCTGCTCCGAATATACAGAATAAGGAGCCGTGGACCAAACAAGCAGCAGAGGGATGGCAAACCGGCTGCTTTATTTGCCAAGAAACCCTCTGATGATGGCGCATACCGCGTTTGGGCGAACCGACGCACCTTCCTTCCTGGTTTACAGGAGGGAGGCGCAAACAAGAAGACCCTGGAGCGAAGACGCCATCTGGGGGACCCGACCCGGCTTTAAGCCGGATGGGATATAAGTCAAGTAAGTCAACCCAACCAATCGTCAATTTATATATATATACACACACACACCTTTAGTTTGCTTCCGCCCGAATTGTTCATTCTGACGAAGGTCAAGCGTGTCACTCCACCTTAGACCTACAGTTTAACGTGGAATCCGAACCACGCCCCGCCAGCAGCCCAGCGTCTTAACCACTAGGCTGTCCAGGGTACTCATTTATCTCCAACCATTTTCTTTATCGTGTTGAAGGATGAACAACTGGGTTTTGCTGTGCGCCGCCTGCCGTCACCGGGTCTCGATCCCGGGCCGATGGATTCGTAATCAGCTACGCTAACCACTACACCACCATATATATATATATATATATATATATATATATATTGACAATTGTTTAGGTTAAGTCGTAATATTTTCGTTAGTTTTAACGTTTTATTTGATTAGGTATACACGGACAAAGTTGGGGAACGCAAACTACGCTAGGATAATGTAGGGAAACGTAAACTACACTAGGCACCACAGGGGGGACGTAAACTACACTTGCTCCATTATTTGTTTATATATGCAGTAAAAAGAGGATGTGGAAATCAAATACAGTACTCATATATGCGAAGATTTGCACAGAAGTGTTACCAAAACAAAAGTATTAATTAAATATTTGTTATATTTGTTTTAAATTACTCAAACTCTTAACAGGGATAGAAGGTATATATATATATATATATATATATATATATATATATATATATATATATATAGAGAGAGAGAGAGAGAGAGAGAATCATCGATGCATGTACACTGTACAGTATATTTAATGTCTGAGTGCATAATTTCCGTAACAGCAAAGTTCATGTGACAAAAGAAACCTACGGCTTTGCATGGGATTCGAAACAGATATATATATATATATATATATATATATATATATATATATATATATGTGTGTGTGTGTGTGTGTGTATATATTCTGCCAATAATCGCAACTTAAACTTTGTTCACGCATATTATTGGTTCTTAAAAGCATGATATTCGTTAAGTTGCTTTGTTACTCCAATGTTTTTTTTTAATTCTTTCCTTCATATAAGGAAGGACGTTCATGAGATGTCGAAACGCCAGAAAAAAATGGTAAAAAATGAACCGAAGTATCTATTTAATGTTCTCATTAAATTAAGAATATATGAAACAGTTAAAGTGAACTCAGGCTTTGACATCTCTCTCTCTCTCTCTCTCTATATATATATATATATATATATATACCTTTCAACCTTTCAAAGGTTCCGTGCGATGATTCCTCATTTCACGAAGGTCAAGCTTGTCGCCCCTCCTCTCGAATTGGCCTGGTGAAGTAGTGAGTTGGTTTCTTGTACTCTCCACCTCACATAGCCAGGTACGCCCGGATCATCGGGGATTGTTCTGAGCCAGGCGTCTAATCTTCTTTTGAAGATGTCCACTGCAACACCATTCGTGTTCCTTAGGTCTTTGGGCAGCTGATTAAACAGTTTTGGTCCTCTCGCAACAAAACTATTTTCTTTCAGGGTTAAGGATGTTCCCTGTCTTGCCTTTAATTTGGGAACACGACACATTCTTCCTTTTCACCGTTGTTTGGGGAGTTACAGGGTTCAGAGTAAGATTAGGGACTAGTTTCTCCATTATTTTCCAAGTGTAAATAATGATGTATCTCTCTCTTCTCCTTTCCAGTGAATATAGGTTTAATTCGCGTAACCTTTCCCAGTAATTTAGTTCTTTGCACCCATTGATCTTGGCTGTGAAGCTTTTCTGAATTCCTTCTAGCTGTCTAATGTCTTCTTTTTTTATATGGGGATGTTAGGACCGAGCAGTATTCCAATTTGGGTATAATCAGTGTTTTCAGTAGAGGAATCATTACATTCCTATCCCTTCGTTTAAAGGTTCTCAATATCTGCCCCGTTATTCTCTTTGCTCTGTTTACTGCTATCTTATTTGTGTTTTAAATTTCGCATCATCAGTCATTACAACCCTTAAATCTTTTGCTCTAGAATTTCTCTGAATTTCCTGTCCATTTTGGGTGTAATATTCCATGGATTTTAGGTTTTCTCTTTTTCCGTACCGTAACAGCTGAAATTTCTCAGTGTTAAACTTCATATTGTTGTCTTCCGACCACTTGTAGATTCTGTTCATGTCGGTTTGTAGAGAACCTATATCTTCTGGGTTTCTTATTTTTCTACTGATCTTTGTGTCATCAGCAAAGGATGTTACTGTACTGTCTCTGGTAATGTCCTCATCTATGTCAGTTAGCATGATTCTGAAGAGTAGTGGAGCTAATAACTGTTCCTTGTGGTACTGAGCTCAGGACCTCTGATTCTGATGAAGATACTCCTTGTACTGTAACGACTTGCCGTCGCTCACTAAGGAAATTATATATCCATTTCCCTACTTTTCCTGTTATTCCCATATATTTCAGTTTATGTATTATGATTTCATGGTCACACTTGTCGAACGCTTTGGCAAAGTCTGTGTATATTACATCATAGTTTTCATTACTTTCAAGTGCATCAATAATATTGTTGTAGTGTTCCATTAGTTGTGATAGGGATGATCTGCCTGACCGAAACCCATGTTGGTTATCATTGAATTTTTTCCGAGTTTCCACAAAGTCAGATTTTCTGTTTAACTATTCTTTCAAATATTGTAGTGAGATGAGATGTAAACGACACTGGCCTATAGTTTTTGGCCTCGGATCGATCTCCCTTTATATATTGGGACTATGTTCGCACTCTTCAAGATACCCGGTATTTCTCCCGTGTCTAGTGATCGTCTCCATATCCAATATAGGGGCTCAACGATTGCATTCTTGCAGTTTTTGATCAGTGTGGCATTCCATTTATTCGGTCCTGCCGCTGAGTGTGCTTTTAGTTTCCCTATAGCTTGTGTAATATCATTTGTCGTAAAGTCGAAGTCCGTTATACTTTCCCCTTACGGTTCTTCTTCAAAGAACGCGTTTCTATCGCATATCAGTTTATCATTTTGTCAGTTTTTGGGATACTGAAAGATGATTCGTACTGAGCTCTTAATATTTCAGATATTTCTGTTAGATCATCAGATAAAGCACTGTTCTCGCTTTTCAGAGGTCCGATAGTCGCATGGTTTTTCGATTTCCTTTTTGCAAAATTATAGAAGTACTTTGAGTTAACCTTTATCGCTTCCTTCGCGTCGTCTTCTTCTTTTGTGTATGCTTCTCAATTAGTTCCTGTATGACGCCATCGATAATCGATTTTTCTGATATTGTTATCTTTACAGTTACTTAACCCTTTAACACCGAACGTTTTTGTAGGGTTAAGTCTAAATGCGTGTATTTGAAACGGTACGTATTCGACCCAGTCGGCGTTAGAGGGTTAATTTTGCAGTCACTCTTTTTCTCTTTCGGAACACTGACCTCGTTTGTCTCTCGAACCTGCTTCTCTTTCTTATATATATATATATATATATATATATATATATATATATATATATATATATATATATATATATATATATATGGTGAGTCAAAAGTCTGTTAACATGGGAACTATGCTTTTCAGTGCAAATATACATATATATTTGCATTGAAAAGCATAGTTCCTATGTTTCTATACTTTTAACTCACCCTATAGGATATATATATATATATATTATATATATATATATATATATATATATATATATATATATATATATATATATATATAGAGAGAGAGAGAGAGAGAGAGAATCAGTAAACCCACATCCACATTAGGAAAAAAAAGTTTTGTTCCTACGCCGCGTTAAGAAGTTATCCACTTTGACCTACATTTCCTAACGGTATGCATAGGCAGTATTAACATTTACCTACTAAGTAATTGGGGTATTTATCGGCATCAGGCTTACATTTTAAATTCCCCAATTCATGCAACCTAAAATACATTATATAAATCAGTGTCTCGTGTTACAATGATTATATTCCTTATATTTACTCTAAAATAGTTAGTTTGATAACTGTTATTACCTTAAATACGCTTTGACTACTATATTATTACTGAGAGCCAGTATTAAAGTATGGAAAATATGTTCAGCTAGTATGAAATTCTTTCATGGTCAGCACAGCTGAGAGTTGAATCTGTATAAGCGGTCCGTAGGCTAGGCAAGATTTAAACCGGAGTTGCCAGTTATGAATTACTCCCTTTAGAAACGTATATTATATCGCAATAATAATTCAGTACGATATTTTTTGCCTTAATAAATTAATCTATTTGCGTTTACAAAGTTTTTGAACAAGTACGAAACTTGTTGAAAAATATTAACGCACTTAATGTTTAGATGTGGCAACACCAGCTCGATGCAGCCATAACAATAATAAGCAAAATGGCTTTTCTGTGTCCAGTGAGAATCAGAAGAAACAAGAGAAGAAAAGGTAAACAAAAAGAATACATTTATTTAATTTATTAATAAGCAAGTTTGTGATCGTAGCAGCTTTTTGAGCTTCGAGTTTAATATTTTAAATTCAAGCATGCACGTTGTTTACGACGAATGGATGGTTTGTTTACATTCGTTTTGTCTCTTCTCCCAAAGGACCCAAGACTGATTTCATATTTTGGGCTTAGGCTAAAGTGTGGATTCAGTTAATCTTGAAGTCGCATATAGCTTTCCAGGTACTTCAAGTTATTAGAATGACATTCTTTAAACTCGTTCAATTGGAAAGTGCATCAAAATGACATTAGGAAATGATTTAATCGAATTAATGCTTAAACTTTGAGAATAGGGTGTGAAGGATAGCCGAGAGGGATATATTTCATGGATGAATATTATCATACACAAATAAAGAGCAGGGGAGTCATACAGTAAATTTTAATTGAGAGTAATTGTATCGGATGATTTCTATTTTATATATAATAATTTGATTTATTACTGATAAGATTAGATTCTAATCAGTGAGAAAGGTGCTCAAAATGGATTGGTTCTTGCTGTACTATTAAAGTCTCTGATATATATATATATATATATATCAATGTATGTATGTATGTATATATATATATATATATATATATATATATATATATTAGTAAATAAAAGTAGATTAAATTTGAAAATGTTTACATGTTTATATGAAAAAACTTATAAGGGTTACTTTGCAATCGCAATACAGTTCCTTAGAATAGTGCCTGGTTTGGTTACATTGAATGGAATCAAAGTTAGATTTAAATTATAATTTTACTTATTAGATTGTGTTGGAAGCCTTTTTATAAAAACTTATAATAGTTACCATTAATTATGTTAATATTACACAGAAATAAACTAAGTTCCTGATCCAGTTTGTGTAGAGCAAGCTTAAAGTGATCTGAATTGCTTAAGACTGGAACAGGTACACTTGTGTTGCCTTGGTGAAGAAACATAAATTTGCAATATATCTTGCTCCTGAAGAATCATGCACCTGGGGGGCCAATAAAGGCGGGAGTGTGTGTAATGCATAGGCACAACATAGGCATGGAAATGAATATGAACTTGCCTGTTCATTTAATTATAACACAGAGCATTGTTGTTTCCAGTTGACCCTCTGTGTACTTGGCAATAATACTGCGAACTGCTCATACCCTGATTAGGTGTATGGATGGAGTGATGCTTTCTGACTTACACTTAATCTTTTAACATTGTGTGTGTGTGTGTGTATATATATATATATATATATATATATATATATATATATATATATATAAGCAAACACCACAAGGAAAAGGAAACACATTTTCTGTTCCTCCTTGATAATGTGAATATATCACGAAAGCACTCAGACTTTGTGTTTCCTTTTCCTTGTGGTTGTTTACTTATTAATAAGGTCACGTGTTATTTTGTGATTTTAGTGCATATATATATACACGGTGTATATATATATATGATAGCTAATTGCATTACATGGGATACTTTTAAGATTGAGTAGATTACATTTTATATCCAATTATTTTTTAGTTAACCACCAAATTGGAGTAATAATCTATATCAAATAATGAAGAGATATTATGCTTAATTTTACTTAATCAGATAAGCTTATAAGTGAATATAAATCTAAAATCTAAATATGCCTTTTGTGCATGAAACTGATAAAAATTAAATTATTAACACTTTCTTGAAGGAGAGATATAGATATAGTGTGTGCGCGCGCGTGTGTAAAAAGATGTTTAACTCTTTATACTTCCACTTAAACTATGAATGCATTGATGATTATATACAATATATGTATTGTGTTTTTAGTAATATTTCTAAAATTTCAAATAAAACGAAATGATTGTACTAACTTGAGGCAAAATATTAATACATAATCATTGCATTTAAAAATTATTTCTGGAAAGAGTTTCATCCTCCCCACTTAAAAAGAAACAAACCCTAACCTTTCAAACAACCTTAAAATTACTAATTAGTAATTTTTGTTTTTTTAAGAATTTTATTTTTTCTGCAAATTTCTTTCCACAGTTTACATAATTCCTTAAAGGTGTAAATTTAAAGTATGGTAATAATTTGTATTCTTAAAAGAGAAAGAATGGTGTTATTGATAAAGTGCAATATTTCAGTATTTGGATCAGTAAAATTATAGAGTTCGTTCATTCAGGAGGAAGTGGTTATGCTTCAGAGGGAGAAGAGAAGGTGGTTCGCCCTGGGGGGCTGGGGCGCATCACAGGATCAGCCTCCATCGAGACTTTGGTTCGAGTAGGACTTGAGAAGGAAGCTGGACTCTCACCCGATAGCAAAATGGTTGTCCTTCAAGATTTTACACCATGTGTTGATGATGAGCTGGAAGTGAAACGTGGAAGCGTAAGTACAGAAATATAATGGGGAACTTATTGTTCTCCCATATATATATATATATATATATATATATATATATATATATTATATATATATAAAACACCTTACTTTACAACCTTACAAAGGTTCTGTGCAATGATTTCTCATTTTGCAAAGGTCAAGCTTGTCGCCCTTCCTATAGATATATATATTATATATACAGGCCTGGATTTAGGTATAGGCGAACTAGGCAATCGCCTAGGGCCTCGCGCCAAAGGCGGCCTCACTCAAGCCATTTTGCGCATTCTGTTCAAGTGATATTAATGATTTAGAACTCTATGAAGAACTTAAAGTACTTTGCAGGTTTATACCTGAGAAAGCAGATCTCGGAAATGCCCTTGTTTATATAGTGCAAAAACAACTAAGTGAGATTTATCCTAATGTTTATGTTGCACTTCGAATAGTATTAACCATCCCAGTTACTGTTGCTTCGGCTGAAAGAAGTTTCTCGCGTCTCAAACTTATTAAAACATATTTGCGTTCCACCATGTCTCAAGCGAGATTGCAATCATTAGCTATGTTATCAATAGAAAATGATATAACAAATTCATTAGATTATTCTCAATTAATTGAAGAGTTTAGCTCGAAGAAAAGTAGAAAAGCATTGCTGTAATATTCAAGGAGCATCTGAACCAAATATTGAAGCATTAATATTTAGCCTGATAAGTCGATCGCTCACTATTATAAAAAATGAAATGTCAACATCTCTTATACATCGCATATGAAAAACGTTTGTATACTATGGAAAGTCATTACCTATAATATTATATAAATCTTAGAAATCATTCTTATATTTTCAATACAAATCTTGATTCATATTATAATTTATACTTACTGTATTTGTATGGTTTATTTATATTTCTTATACATTTCCATGCGTGATTATTTTGGTTTGGTTTAATTTTTAAGTGCTGGCATAGTTCTGTCTATGCGGGGATTCTAATATTGCTGGTATAGTACCAATAATTAAGTCCATATTTTCATATATATAGGCCTAGGGCCTCGCAACTTCTAGATCCGGCCCTGTATATATATATATATACACACACAGGGGTTGGGCAGAATGATGGAAACACTTGCATTTTCGATGCTGTATTTTCTGGTATCATTAATGGCATTATGTACTTTATTAAATTAATATGTAACTGCATATAATATTGAGAACATCTTCTCTTTTAATATGCTCATATTGTTTTTTCATGTTCTTGTAAAATAAATAAAAATCTGGCACTTGGAAAAAATGTTACTGACTGTGAAAGGGGCATGCTAGTAGCAGCCTGTTTGGTTGGTGTCTCAATATTAAAAGTCACGTGATTGTTTCTGCACCTTGAGAAACAGTCCCATAGTTATGAATACATGGAAAGAAATTAAAAGAACTACACCACATAAGCACAGAATTGTTCCCATAATTCTCCCTGACTCCAAATTCATTAGAACTTTGGTACTGGATAGTGTTAAAATAGGCTTTACTACAGTTCCCATAACATAGTTATGACTGACACTGGTCTTTGCAAACTATTGTTAAATTTTGAACAAAAAAGTTTTGATGCAACAGTCTTTGATTCTTCACAGCTCATAATTATCATATAAGGTTCTTCTGTCGCATTCTGTGTGTGTTGCTTTATGCTCACTATATTCCTTATTTGTTCTTTTATTATTATTTTTGCATGTATTCATAACCTTGAGGACTGTTCCTCGAGATACAGGAGCAATTATGTGACTTTTTACTGAAACACCAACCAAAACGGGCTCCTACTATCATGCCTCTTTCACAGGCAGTAACATCTTTTCCAAGCGCTATATTTTTCTTTATTTATAAAGAACATGAAAAACCAATATGAACATATCAAAATAGAAGATGTTCTCAATATTATATGCAGTTACATATTAATTTAATAAAGTACATAATGCCATTAATGATACCAGAAAATATAGCATCGAAAATGCGAGTGTTTCCATTATTCCGTCCAACCCCTGTGTGTGTGTGTGTATATATATATATATATATATTAAATAAATTAAATAAATAAAAATCAGGGATGTCACGCGTTGTGTATCTCCACTGATTGGTTTTTCGTGAGCGGCTGTAGGGTATATTGGGGGATGGTTATAGGAATTTTGGGGGAAAAGGAAGTGCCTTGTTTCAGTCGTATGGATGGGCACCTACCCCCCCCCCCCCCCCCCCCCCCCAGATGGAACTAATCGAGTCAAAATAATTTTCTTTGTTTTACTTTTATGGTATATGTCGTACTTTCACCACTTAAGAAAATATTACTTTGCATACACTAGATGTTCACACATAGGTGGCACTTCTCAAATGATAATTTATTGCTAGATTTTCTCTATTAATGAACTTTTATACGGAATTTGATCGAAACACGTGTTACCGCTGCATAGGGCAGGACTATATATATACAGTATATATATAAGTTTCGGTTATTGCTGTATAGACCTGGCATGCATGCCTTGCATGGGTAACAAATTTTGGTTTTTGCTTGAGACTCGGATAAATTTATTTACATTTTATAATGAGGTTAAAAACCAAAGTATTTTCCAAATTAATTTTTTCTTTTACTTACGCGAGATTGTAGGTTACCTCAGGGATTAGTGTTAGCTTATATATTTGTAGTCGGATGGCAGTTCATACAATTTAAATATTGCTGGATCTCAATTCGGAAAAATAGATGAAACGACTAAAACTCATTTTCCTTTTTTTTTTTTTGTATGACCGCGTATGAATAAACTAAGTCGGGTGGTCTTGGATAAGTTAATATTAGGAAATTAAAAGTGGGTTACGGCAGTATCGCCATACCTCCGTAATCTGGTTTATTTTGGCTTGGTTTTGTACAAATTGTCTTAACTGTCCTTTTCCTTTTTTCAGGTAGTGAACGTGTTGTACCAGGAAAATGATTGGGTGTACGTGATTGCGGACAATGGACAACAGGAAGGATTCATTCCACAGTCGTACTGCGCTCCTTATTCCTCTCAACTTGGAGAACTTACCATGAATCACAAGGTAGAGTTAATGTTATTGTCGCATAATTTCCGCACATCAAAACAGAATCGGTATAAATTTTGTCGACGGAGAATGTCGTCGACACTAATAACTTAATTTAATCCCACTTAACCTATGCTAATCTAACCTAGCCTAACTTAACCCGATTTACCTATGCTAATCTAACCTAGCCTAACTTAACCCGATTTACCTATGTTAATCTAACCTAGCCTAACTTAACCCGATTTACCTATGTTAATCTAACCTAGCCTAACTTAACCCGATTTACCTATGTTAATCTAACCTAGCCTAACTTAACCCGATTTACCTATGCTAATCTAACCTAGCCTAACTTAACCCGATTTACCTATGCTAATCTAACCTAGCCTAACTTAACCCGATTTACCTATGCTAATCTAACCTAGCCTAACTTAACCCGATTTACCTATGCTAATCTAACCTAGCCTAACTTAACCCGATTTACCTATGCTAATCTAACCTAGCCTAACTTAACCCGATTTACCTATGCTAATCTAACCTAGCCTAACTTAACCCGATTTACCTGCGCTAATCTAACCTAGCCTAACTTAACCCGATTTACCTGCGCTAATCTAACCTAGCCTAACTTAACCCGATTTACCTGCGCTAATCTAACCTAGCCTAACTTAACCCGATTTACCTGCGCTAATCTAACCTAGCCTAACTTAACCCGATTTACCTGCGCTAATCTAACCTAGCCTAACTTAACCCGATTTACCTGCGCTAATCTAACCTAGCCTAACTTAACCCGATTTACCTATGCTAATCTAACCTAGCCTAACTTAACCCGATTTACCTGCGCTAATCTAACCTAGCCTAACTTAACCCGATTTACCTGCGCTAATCTAACCTAGCCTAACTTAACCCGATTTACCTGCGCTAATCTAACCTAGCCTAACTTAACCCGATTTACCTGCGCTAATCTAACCTAGCCTAACTTAACCCGATTTACCTGCGCTAGTCTAACCTAGCCTAACTTAACCCGATTTACCTGCGCTAGTCTAACCTAGCCTAACTTAACCCGATTTACCTGCGCTAGTCTAACCTAGCCTAACTTAACCCGATTTACCTGCGCTAGTCTAACCTAGCCTAACTTAACCCGATTTACCTGCGCTAGTCTAACCTAGCCTAACTTAACCCGATTTACCTGCGCTAGTCTAACCTAGCCTAACTTAACCCGATTTACCTGCGCTAGTCTAACCTAGCCTAACTTAACCCGATTTACCTGCGCTAGTCTAACCTAGCCTAACTTAACCCGATTTACCTGCGCTAGTCTAACCTAGCCTAACTTAACCCGA
Organism: Bathynomus jamesi; assembly: GCA_023014485.1. Classification (NCBI taxonomy): domain Eukaryota; kingdom Metazoa; phylum Arthropoda; class Malacostraca; order Isopoda; family Cirolanidae; genus Bathynomus; species Bathynomus jamesi. The sequence continues at coordinate 502,623 of JAJOZX010002212.1, forward strand.
TTTACCTGCGCTAGTCTAACCTAGCCTAACTTAACCCGATTTACCTGCGCTAGTCTAACCTAGCCTAACTTAACCCGATTTACCTGCGCTAGTCTAACCTAGCCTAACTTAACCCGATTTACCTGCGCTAGTCTACCTAGCCTAACTTAACCCGATTTACCTGCGCTAGTCTAACCTAGCCTAACTTAACCCGATTTACCTGCGCTAGTCTAACCTAGCCTAACTTAACCCGATTTACCTGCGCTAGTCTAACCTAGCCTAACTTAACCCGATTTACCTGCGCTAGTCTAACCTAGCCTAACTTAACCCGATTTACCTGCGCTAGTCTAACCTAGCCTAACTTAATCTGACCCTAAAAACTTTCAGATAAAACGTTAGGTCGATCAAAACGTGCAGCTTCGTAAATCCACTTCACACTAATTCACATTCTGTGATTATGCTTTCGCTCTATAAGTGCACTTTATTATTCAATTTCAACAATCTCTAAGCGTCGAGTTTGATCCTGTGAGGTCAGAGCAGATACTTTCTACTTTCGTCATTCTGAATTAAACCCCGTTGAATGTACTTTCTAACAGTGTTTTGTACAAAAAATGCAAAGCGTGTTCCATATAACTTACCTGAATTTAAAAGATTGCAGATAATTTTTTTTTTAAAGAATTATTTGTGACCTAACCTGTATTTCTGTATTTATTTTCATCCACTGTCTCTTTTTCTTAATTTAAGGTTAGGCGTCGGAGCTCGTGAACCAAAAATAAATGTTTGATGGTGTTGCTTAACCTCCTTCGCAACATCTAAGGATTGGTATGGTGAAAGGGACCTTACTCAGGATCGGAACCACGGGTCGCTACATAATCTGGACGTGGAGGATGGTCCCCATCCAACTACAACTCAGACCCGATGTCGCTTAACTTTGCTGATCAACGGGAAGCGGTGTTACAACATTGTTCACGACGTAGCCCGATATAAATATGAAATCACTTAAAATAATAACCACATACGTACTATTATTAGGGTTATGAATAAGAATTATTTAAATTGGTATCTGAAATATATATATTACAACCTGTTATAATAACGTACAACAAATATTAACTATGTACGAATAGAAGTCTCAGGACTTTTGCGAGTAAAATATTTTGACCGACGGAAGTTCTCGACACATTTTGAGAAATCTTTCTCGAATGCAAATTTCCTCAACGAAACTGTTAGGACCTTCATTAACAAAGACAACGAAATATTAAATTAATATCAACCAAACACAATCAAATTTTACCTAATTTAACCCAAAGTAACCCAACCTTAACCAACCTAACCTAACCTAACTATACTGAACCTACATTTACAAAGACTACATTTAAAAATTTGCGAGAGAACAAAGACAAATACCGGGTGTGTATAAAGTAACGCGAGTGAAGAGACAAATCCGATTTGAATTATATTAACGCGAGTGAACATGGACGAGTAGTATTTGTTATATATATATACTTTATAACAATTGTATATTATTAAGTACCGTCTCGTACTTCAAAATTTGAATTCGGTGGATTTTCCTGACACACGCTCTATAATTAAATAAAGAAGACATTGAAATAATATCTCTTACAAATTTTAATGTTGATGTTCTAGTAAGTAGTAATAATAATAATAACTACGAGTAGTTTAAGCCAATTCCAATCAGATTTGTCTCTTCACCCGCATTATTTTATACACGCCCTGTATTTCTCTACAACATTTCGCAAAAAATTTTAGTCTAGTTTTATGTCGTTTAAAGTGTAAAACTCCCGAATAAAATGTTAATTCTAAATTATGCTGATGGAATGATGTTGAAAACACGTAAATCGGGTAGATCATTTACTATGTAGTGAGTTATGCTCATAGACATTATAAATAGATTGTATCGTATACGTAGAAACCCCAAATTTTAATATGGTCAAATCAGGGACTCACGATTAATATATATTTGCAGAAAAAAATGCCTAGAGACCGAGCATCACTCGAAGTTATCGGTGGAGGAGACACGGAACATAATACTACAATTGGAACAATGAATTCAGGTAGTGAAGTAAAGCGCTACACTTTTAACTTTAAGTTACGTATGTTTTGTGTGTGTATAATATATATATATATATGTATGTATGTAATAATAATAATACACAGACTGCATGGAACAAGGACTACTCCCGGGATGCTAAATCCATTATGGCCCGAATAAGTAATAGTAAATGGCAAATACTCAAGTTTTTATTTTTCATGATAGAAGTCTAACCCGGACAACGGTTTACCACTGAGTTGTAGCATTCATATTTTATAAGAGACGTCTTTTCGTGGCTTCTCTTTCATTATTTTAGGTTCTCTACTGTATTGACGGGAACCCAGCCCCATCTCGCCCGATCTCCGACCCCGTTACGCGTAGGGAGGTGGGGATTGAGAGAGTTTATTCTCTTCAAATTTCTTTTACTCGAGTGTTGTTTGGCTGCTTAAGCCCAGACCATCTACAAGAAAGAAACTTAGAAAAATGACGCTTGTTTGCATTAGGACTCCTATTTTCCGAGTACTGAAATTCGGCAGTAGTCGAATTTGAGTGTGAAAGGATATCTGTTCGCCCCCATGAGTCCAGGTTAATTATTCCGCTGGGAAATTATCAATTTTGTAAAGTTTTTAATATTGTTATCGCGAACGCAAGCACGTGCGTGTCCAGCCTTTCACTATTACAGATTCGTTTTTAATTAATAAGAACGAAGCATTGAATATTTAAATGTATCAAACTACGCTTAACCTAACTTTTTCCTGAAATGAAGCTTTTTGAAAATGTTTTATTCCTCACGATAGTCTGTCATTTGAATTCCTTTTCGCTTCCTAATTCTTGAAAGAAATTAAAAATTTTCCTCGTTTGTGTTGCGAGTTCGCCGTTACCAAAATGCCGCAGTAAATCACGGGAAATGAAATCGCAAAAAGACTGTACGCGATTTTTATTTTGCATTGAATTTATTTAATTAGAGGATTTTGATTTAATGTGTAAACGCGTCTTTTTATTTGATTAGAAGATCATGCAAATAATAAAACGAGCCACGTTAGCCCTGTTCAAAAATCAACTTTTTCTTATTTTCATAGGTTTCTGTACTTTTTCCCATGCTTTTTGACCTGAAAAGGCCGAAAATCACAACCATTTTGACCTAGGTTGTTGGGAAGCATTGCCGCATGGAGCTTTAAGTTTTCTGCCTTGAAATCGGCCAAAAGCACCAGTTCCGGGGTCCTTGAATCATGTTTTGCACTATAACTTTTTATCTAAACAAGATAGAGCAACAAAATAGGCCCCAAAATAGGCACCAAATTAGTGTTTTTAATCCTCTTTCTAACTTATACAATTATGATAGTCTTGGAACAAGAAATGGCACATTGGTACATACAAAGATTTCAGAAATATCACAAAATTCGTTTTCTCACACTCAAGGCAGACAAGGCGCCTTATTCATGACACAAATTTGAGATTAACATTTTGTCACAAGTCTAATCGATCAAGAAGTGAAAGCATTACATGATGATTAATTTCATAATGACATTTACACAGTCAGTTGTTGAGAGTTTGTTTCTTGAAGCTGTCAAAGCGGCGTCTGTTGAACTCCACAGCTTGAAGGAGATATTCCCTTTGCTTGGCATCTGTTGTTATGACATTTGCAAAGTCGCTCATCATCTTGACACCACGTTCAGCAATGTCATTCACCGCTTTCAGATTCTTAACATAGTCCAACGCTTTTCTGTAGTCCTCATTCTGTGGCCAAGACGTGACAGGTTCCAGAAGCCACTCGGATCCAATGTTCAGTGTGTCCAGCAGGAAATGTGATTCTGGGCCAATGAGATCAACCAGGGTGGTCTTAGCTGTGACACTCTGGAATAGAGGCTTTCCTGTTCTGAAGCTGTCTGGCTTCTCAGTGGCATGTAACTGGGCAGCAATGTCGTGCTTCAATGTGTCACTCAATCTACTGCTGAACAGGGCAAATGGCACGACTTCCTGCGTCAGGTACCATTTGTGGTTTTCCATCTTATTAAGTACTGCATCAGCAAGCTCTGGGTCAGTTTTCTTGTACTTCAACATGTCCTGGATTAGACTTAGATCATTCACGGGAGCATCTGCAGCAGACATTGACATCATCCATACAGGAGTGTAGAACAGCGCAAGGAAGGTGTTGAGTCTTTCCAGCTTTGATACAGTGTCTTCGTCGTACTCAAGTTGATCTGCAAACATCAGCATTTTCATGGAGTACAGGTTTCTGGCCATCCATCTGGCCTGATGAATGGCGCCTGGTCGACTCCAGTGAATACCTCGAGGAGGCGTTCCTCCAAGAACAATGACTGTCAGTTCAGCCATTTCCCTGTAGTCGGCTCTTGGAAGCCTTTCTGCTGTTAGAATGTCTTGGAGTATTTCTTCACTGTTCTTCTTCTTTTCCTTCAGCCATTTGCTGTTGATAGCCAGCATCTTTGGGTTTTCCTTGGACAAGTCCGTCCAAACATCCTTCAGATGCTCAAACCAGGGATTATCTGGCCCCTTCACCTTCCCAAACAGCTTCTCCCAAACTGCTCCTACTAGGATTTCCAGGATGTGATGTCGACAGGCCAGATAAAACACCTTTTTGTTCAGCATTTTCTCTAGCAGTTTGGCAGCTCCTCTGTGAACTCCACTGTTACTGGATGTAGTGTCAAAAACAAGGGCAGTAACATTATCCGTAAGTTCCCATGTCTCCAGTAAATCCATTGAAGCCTCAGCCTGAGCTGTGCCAGAAGAATTGTCGATGACAGGTACTCCCAATAACTTTCCTTCAGTGTATGAAGGTGGACCAGACACTAGCACAGCTAAAGTCTCTGAGGTACTTCCAGGTTCACTGCCCAAGACATCTTTGAGCAACTTTCCATCCCAGTGTAAGGCAGCGTACTGTGGGGGTTTTTCACAAAACTTGGACATGTGACTCTGGCTGATATTATACCTGGACAGCATTCTGTTGCGACGTGTTGTTGAGGTTGAGATGACGAAGTTATCCAGATCAGCCCCTCCAGCTTTCAAGGTGGCAGAAACCATGGCAGTAACTTGATTGTCTGATAAACCAAGACGATCAGCTGTATTGCAGATGACATTCCATGACCTTCCTTGGAAACGTCAAAGTCACACTAGTCACCGTGTCTTGATGGTGAGAACATCCAGGACGAGGCTGATGGTAATCCATGTCCTCTGTGTTAGCGTCGTTGTCAGTTGAGTCACCCCAGGTAATGTCATCCACATGAACAACTGCCTCTTGTTCTGCTGCAGCTGTAAAATAGTACAACATGTTAAGACAGTAATTGTTAAGTACATGCTAAATATCGCAATGGAGTAAAACTTAAAACTTTTTGTAACGTTCAAAGTAATTAGTTTTACCTTGTTCTTGTCTATGCTGCAGTCTTTCATTCCTCGCTGTTTGCTGCAGGGATCTTGTCTCAAAAATCTTGTCATGACCAGACATATGACCTTTCCTCTGTCTTTTGGTCTTCGTAGAATCTGATATCCTCATCTTTCTTCTCTCTGGATAACAGTCTGTTGTTCTGTATTTCCTGGATTGCATCTGGAGCTCCTATATCGAACAGGCTGTCTAATTCCAGCACAAATGCTCCTCTTTTTCCTCCAGGGTTACTTGCTCTTCCTTTGCTTTTCACCAGAGCACGATGTTTCTCATGTAGTTTCATGAAGAGCTTCATTGCGTTATACTTGGTCATTGTCTTGATCCTAGCCATCTGCCAGAATGGGATGATAGATTCAACTGTTTCATATGCAAGGTCTTGAAACATGGGCCTCCCTGCATTTTCCGGTAAATTCTGAAGATTAAGGAAATACTGGAACGCCTGTCTGTTGGTGGGAAGCTGGGAACCACTGATAAAAGCTGAAGGGTATCCAACCAGGAAAGTTTCAGTGAGAGATCTGGTAGATGGCCCAGTTGACACCTGCCTGTGGACAGTACGTGGAGGTTCTGAGATATCAACTATGCGCCCACGGAGCTCCCTCAGCTCCTTGCTTAATGCCATTGTGAAGTTGTAACTTGTAGATGGTTTTCTAGATTCTGATTGAGTTTCTGTTGTTTCCTGAAAAATGATAAATAATTATTATTATTATTAATTATTATTTATTTATTTATTTATTATTATTATTATTATTATTATTATTATTTATTAATTTTATGCTCTCTCATTTGATACCTAATTTGTTGCTCTATCTTGTTTAGATCAAAAGTTAAAGTGCAAAACAATTCAAGGGACCCCGGAATTGGCGCTTTGGCCGATTTCAAGGCAGAAAATTTAAAGCTCCATGCGGCAATGCTTCCCAACATCCTAGGTCAAAATAGTTGTGATTTTCGGCTTTTTCAGGTCAAAAAGCATGGGAAAATGTACAGAAACCTATGAAAATAAGAAAAAGTTGATTTTTGAACAGGCCTAGCAGCCACGTGTTTAACGTCATTTACGGATGACGGCGCGAGAAAATTTTCGTTCAGGGAATGACTAAGACATTTTTCATTCGATAATTTAAGTTTAACAGTTATTTTATTGAAGGCGTGAACTACGTTCTTGCTATTGAGAAAATGTGCGTGATGCCATAATATAATTCTGCTTAAACGTATATTTATTATAATTTTTTAATATCAAAGAAAGTAATCCTGCTATGAACCTTAATTTAACACGACCACTTCCGTTCCTCACGCAGATAATGCCGCTCTTGTTAGTTCAAACAACGAAAGTTACGGAAGCAAAGTGGCGACGGGGTCAAACAACAGAGCATCTGACACTTCTTTACAGAGCGAGTCCACTCAGCCAGACATTCACCCTTTCTTTAAGGTGAGACAATTCGTATGCCTGAAGTTTTATCCTAGATTAATTTGGTAACTTTGCGCTTGAGAGTGAGATGTTGAGTTTTTTCCCTGTAAATGAAATTGAGTTTTTACGAGACCAAAGTTAGTTTTAGTTCATCTAACAATCTAACTCTCTGATCGTGTGTGTGTCTAAAATTTTAAAACGCATCTCCGGCTTTTGGACCAAAAAACCTTCTGTTCGTTTAACTGGAATGTGCCGTATGCTATTGAAGTGGTATTGGGTTACCGCAAAATGTTTAGTGATCATGGACTCTGAGGAATCTTCATAGTCTTCTGTCAAGAGGGATTATTTGTTTGAAATACTGTACGTAAGCAGTGTCAACAGAAGCACGCTTATTCTTCTCTATGAGTGGGTCCTTCGTTAATCGACTGAACACCAAAACATATTAATGAAATTTATTTTGACTTTTAACTCTTAATCCTTCCTCCAATTTGACCTCCATGATCAGAACCCAGCCGGAAGATACATCGTTCTGTACACCTTCATCGCCCGCGATGAAAATGATGTGAGTGTGGAAAGAGGAGAGTTTGTCACCGTGCTGAATCGAGAGGACCCCGATTGGTTTTGGGTCGTAAGGTCTGATGGACAAGAAGGATTCGTACCTTCTGGATTCGTTTACCCCGCTGACGTCATTCAGGGTAAGTGGAATGTAGTTCCCTGAGATAAATAATTAGGTAGAAAATGCAGCTCTTAATCGGGCTATTATTTCCTTGCACTTTAGGCGAGAAACGGATGTAGAATATTTTTCTACCTGCTTTCAAAGACATTTTGCGAAGTAATCGCCGGTGAAGGCTTATTGTAATGGGAAACTTGGAGCTAGTAGGACTCAAATCCCCGTCACGCGGTTTCGGAGTCAGCGCGCTACCGATCACGCCATCCAAAACCCCCCCCAAAAAAGGTTCGTTCAAGCGAGCCTAGTATTTACGCTGTTTGACCATGTTCACTCTTGGAACCACGCGACGCGGGTTCGAACCCCATTAACTCCAAGTTTCTAACTTTATTGCTTCTTTCCTTTTTCATCTTATTTCAGTGCGGTTATTGTCTTTAAAATGCATTCATGTAAAACGATGTTATTTTAAAATATGAAATTATAAATAGTCAAATTTCAAAAAATATTTTGTCAAAGATTTTAAATTTTCATTCATATATGTATATCATCAACAACAGATATATATATATATATATATATATATATATATATAATATATATATATATATATATATATATAAAATATATTTTAGATCATTTGCAAACCGGAGGAGCAAACCAAGGGGTAAATGGAAACCATCAAGGGAATATATTAGGAGGAATGACCCCCCATCAAGGAAATTATGGAGGCTCTCAACAGCATCACTTGTCCAACCCAAATAATGACGATATGAGGCTTCATGGCACTGAACTCGTCATGTTATATGATTATAAAGTAAGTAAAAAAAGTTCAGAGGCATCGGATTACATCAAACAACGAATCGGTATTACAGCTTCACTTTACATTCATAACCCCAAAACGTTGGTTACATCTCCAATTTTTGAGATCTTCATCTTAACGCCAACTATTTGGCCGTGCACTCGCCACGGTAGCTTAGTGGTAAAATGCCGGGCTCTTAATTTGAAGGTCCTGGGTTCAAGTATCGTCTCTGACTTAAGATTGTAGCGATGAAACTACTTTTCTAGGTTTCCTTAGTAGGGCAGTGGATTGGTTCGGGTCCTACCTAAAGCTGTAATTCCCCGTTGTTATATGACCTTAGATATCTCGAAGTAGGTTAAACGATTCCAAACATTATTATTTGGTCGTAGCGATTCCCTCACCCAAGATGGGGAGTAATGCATCATTCTATCATGATGTAAATGTTAATAATTATCTGTAGTTCACGGGCGGGCAGACAAACGAATCAACATTGGTAACCAAAATGTTGGGTTTGTGTGTAGTAACTTTTAAAGACTAAGCTGTACGTAACTAGACAGAACGAGGTTATGGCATTCCTAACTATCAAAAGTTAATATTTACAGAAAAGTTTTACTCACAAATTGATTAATGTAGTATTAGGTTACTATGATGTCATCATGATTCAGGTTAAAGATCGAGGAGAACAATCTCGTAAACTTTTTCCAGTTAACCCTTTAACGACGGATGGTACCTTATAAGGTCCACCAGAAATAATAATATAAATTGTACTACAATGCCTCGTTTCTATAAATGTTTCTACGTGTTTATATATAGATGTCATTTAGTTGTCGGGAAAGGAATCCAAAATGTGTATCATTTCAGTGACTAGTTACTAAAATATTTAGTTTTCAATAACAATAAAACCTATACGTTCTGGTAACAAGAGTGACCGCATATGCTGCGGACTTGTCCGTAAAGGGTTAAGGACGAGTCCGCAGCATATGCAGTCACTCTTGTTACCAGAACGTATAGGTTTTATTGTTATTCAAAACTAAATATTTTAGTAACTAGTCACTGAAATGATACACATTTTGGGATCCTTTCTCGACAATTAAATGATATCTATATAAACATGTAGAAACATTTATAGAAACGAGGCATTGTAGTACAATTTATATTGTTATTTCTGGTGGACCTTATAAGGTACCATCCGTCGTTAAAGGGTTATAGTGTATTAAGTACCAAAAGTGTTCATTTTGTCAGTTAACCCAAAGAGATGCAAATAAAAAAACTAAATGAAAGTAAGTATATTTGAAAGTTGTATGAAACTTTAGGATATGAGAAACAACAACAACAACAGTAGTAGTCGAAACACGTCATAACAAATGTTGGAAGTGTTCACCGTCACGTTTATTGCACATGCGTGCACGACGAAGCATGTTCTTTGACATAAACTGTAATATAACACCTCTCGCTGAATGTTGGCAATGTTTTTTTGTAACTCTTTCAAAGTGTGGGAATTATTCGCGTATGCCTTGTTTTAATTTGGCCTCACATGAAGTAATCCGGTGATGATAAATCAGGTGACCGCGGAGGCCATAATCCCTTAGAAATTATGCGATCACCGAAAATGAATTCTAACTCTGACATTGTCTCGCTAACGTATGGCTTGTTGCATAATCTTGTTGGAACCAGCCATCGTGGATTTCATCCTTTGATAGGCATCCCAAGAACTTGTGTGTCAATGTAACTTCCTGACATAATCGTGTCGTGGAAGAAGATGGCCCCACAATCCAACATCTTGAAAAGGCACACTACACTTCCACCTTCTCGGGATGAAGTGGGGTTTCATGAATGATATGTGGGACCATATACGCGTGTTTTGTACATTCACATATCTGGTGGGGTGAAACCATGCTTCATCCGAAAAACATAACATCCAAGACGTCAGGCTGCTGTTCCATAATTTGAAGAACCCATCGACAATACGCGAGTTTCCTTTCACTGTCTGGTAGGTGCAGTTCCTGCATTACACACACCTTATATGAATGCAACGTCATTGGTTTCGCTGTTTTGGCACAACTTCCCAATGCTACTCAGGTTTACTGTGACAGTTTGCGGAAAAATTTGGAAGAACTGCGTTGCATTATGTCTTGTACTTTACGGACTGCCTCTTCCGTAACCACTTTGCGCTTTTGCTCCATAACGCTGTTAGTTTTTAGAACCGTTGGACGATGTTCCATATCTCAGGATTGGTGAGAACGTGTCCTACTCCAAAACATTCACTAAATTCATGCTGGCACTGTTTGAAAGACAGGTTTTACGTAAGTTTCCGACACGCTGTTCCAGGCTTAACGCCATCTTCACAAACCTAATCCTAGGCTTAGGGTGGGTTAGGCTAGGCCAGGCCAGTACGTTAAAGTGTCCAGGTTCATCATATTACCAAGTTTCGTGTATACATCAGAATTATAGTTCCTTTTATTTAATTTTACATTTCTTGGGTTAACTGATCAAATTGAACGATCTGTATTTCATCTACCACTCTAGGTTTGGAATTTCGTGAAAGTCTAGGACTATACAACGCATAGCTACTGCTCAAATTAGAATGAAAAATCAAAGGCTATTTTTTGTCACCTATTTGTGGACTGAAAATGTAGAAAATTTTAGTGTTGGTCACACGTGCGTGAAAGAAAAAGTTATGTTCAGTTTCGGTTGGCTTAACCGTCTTGATGGTTTTCAAGTTTATTTTCTTTTATTCTCCTATTTTCTAGTTTCTTTTTTATTTCTATTTTATTTATTCAGTATTCCACATCTCGCTTAAAAGATAATAATATGCCCCTCGGTGGTGTAGTGGTTAGCGTCGCTGACTACGAATCCATCGGCCCCGGAATCGAGACCCAGTGACGACAAGCGGCGCGCAGCGAAACCCGGCTGTTCATCCTTTTACACAATAAAAATTTGGTTGGTAGATAAATGGGTACCCTGGATAGACTAGTGGTTAAGACGCTGGGATGCTGGTGAGGAGTGGTTCGGATTCCACGTTAAGCTGTAGGTCTAAGGTGGAGTGACAAGCTTGACCTTCGTCAGAATGAACAATTCGAGCGGAAGCTAAACCAAAGTCCAAAATTAATAAAGAAAATAATTCACTTTTGCTATAATAAAAATAATAATTGATTGACTGACTGAATCTTTAGTAGTAATTAACTTATATATATCTCTCTGATAGATAGATAGATAGATAGAATTTTCAACTGAAGTCTAGTATTAATTTATGTTTGAAGGCTCAGGCCCCCGATGATCTTTCTGTGCGGCGGGGTGAATGGATCTACGCTGACCTTTCCGACCAGACTGTGGATGGATGGCTGTGGGCATACGCTCCCAAGACGCGAAAGTATGGCTTCATCCCCAAGGCTTACGCCCGTATTCCTGCTATGACGTCACTGTGATACCTTTAAATGTTTTATTTATTGTCGTTAAATAGAATATATATATATCAAAGGTCATAGAGATAGGAATTTGTAGAACTGCTTATAAAAAGTCATATTTCTTAACATTTACATCTTATTTATTATCTCCGATAATGGAGTGAAACTTCCTCGTTAAAGTGGCATTCTTTTCTGAGAAATGTGTATTTGTAATATTAATATAGACTCAATGGTTAAAAGGGGTATCAGTAAAACAAATTTCATTATTTTTACTAATAAACGGAATGTACAGTAATCCCCCGATTTACGCCTAGGTGCGTTCCTAAATCTTCCGCTTAAATGAAATAAAATACAATTATAATAATTATTGTCTGTCAAAAAAAATTATTAAATAAATAAATACATAAACTCATCCGTAAAAAAAGTAAAAATTAATAATATGTAATAAATAAATAAATAAAAAAACCTCACTATTAGGGTGTCTTGGAGCTGGATTCTTAACCACCAGTGCCTTTTTATTTATTTATAAAAAAAATAATTGAATATTTTTTGGACCGTGTTAATCCGAAACCGCGTAAATTGGGAGGTTACTGTACTCTAACAAAACTTCTTGGTGTAATGGAATGATCATGTAAATTATACCTCAAAAAAGATTTCAAGGAGCATTTCTATAATGTAAACTGTAGTCCCTAAACTGGTTTTATGAATTGTATCATACTCTCGTTATTCCTTATATAACGTACTTCACCCTTTGTACGGGGAAATTCGGTTAACAACGCTTTAAACTATCTTTGTCATCCAATAACGAGTAATAAGTTTATTATCTGATGCTGATTTTCGTGATCATTCTAGTGCACTAATTATACTAAAGATCAAAGATGTACTCAAACTGACACACTTTATTTTCATTTACAAATATAAGGACAAAATCATTAACTTACAATGGATGAATAAATATTTTGTAACTCATTAAGAAATTCGGATCTTTTCCGTTTGACTGCCGCCATTGAAACATAATTAAATTTTTTGTATTTTGTATTTTAACTGAAATGTCTTGATACAAAATAAGTTACTTTATAAAAAAGCTTTTCTTAATTTCCCCTTCAAATTTTGTTTCTTAGGTTAGGTCGTGATATTTTCGTTAGTTAGCCTTATAAGGCTAAGTAAAGAAGGCTGGGGGCACTCACCTCTTATGTTTCAATGGCGGCAGTCAAACGGAAAAGATCCAGAAATTCACTTATATCAGACTAGAAATAGATCACAGCATGTTAATCCTCAATTTAGATTGTCTTCATCTCAAAAATCACCAATTTCCATTGGACTGAAACTATGGAAGGATTTAAATGCTAATATAAAAAAAATATTTCGAGCGTAAATTCGTTTAAAGCCAAGTTGGAATCTTAATTAATAATGGAATACTAATAAAAATGTAGGGTTAGATGTACACTTGTACCTTACTTTATTACGCGTTCATTTCTCATGTTTATCAATTCTTTGCGCTTTACTAGTATCATATCTTCAGTGATGACTTCCTATCTGTTTCCTATCTACAATAATAACTTAAACTTAATATATAGCTACTGCATTTCCACTATTAGTTCGTTCGCGTATTAATCATAATTTAAACGTGACTCGTGTATCGTATGTCAGGATCACCCGAGCCAGAGCAGAAACGGAGTAAGTGGCCAACTCGACTCCACCCGATGCCAGGGGCTGGGAGCAAACTAGCGCCACGCCGCTCGGAGTCCGTCACCGTAACCACCGAGTTACCGGGTGCCCTTATTATATTTCATCTCTAATTAATCTGAGAACCCATTAAAGCCTAAAGGTTGAGGGCCAAATTTTATAAAATAAATAGTCCAATTAACAGTATTATTGTAACATTTATTTTATAAATACATTTATAAATATAAATAGATAAATAAAAAATAAATATCTTCGTAATTACATTAATAACTTAACAATGATTTAAAATCATTGTTCAATTTTTAACAATGAGTTCTTTTATGTATTTGAAGTTAATTAATAGTTTTAATCATATGATTTATATATTATTAATCATAACTACCTTTGAAGTGATATTTTATCTTTAATTAAGTTAAAAATATCGTAACGACCAAAACTGTAAAACTTTGGCACTTTCTCTATGTTCCTTAACTTATTAGTGGTGATGTAGCAATTGTGAGCGGAAAAACGCGTTTACCGCTGACAATTGTCACAACATCAGTAAGGAACAGAGAAAAAAGTATTTAGACAAAAAAATAGGAAAAATTCCATAAATTAAAAATGATGATAGTGCTTTTTTCCATGAAACGGTTTCTTTTTGCACAAAATGCATAAAACCAGTTTTTTTAAGAAGTGCCAATGTCAGCCCTCGAGCCAAAATCACCCCATATTACGGTATTTATTTTAATAAATAAAAGAATTATTCATTCATTTATGGGAAAAAAACTCTGGGGGTGCCACATCAAAAAATTTAGTTAAATCCTCAAGGTCAACCAAAATATGACCTTTTAATTTTCTTTCTATTTCACTGGACTTCTTTTAATCAAATATTGTGAGAAAATTCTACAAGTTTCGTATGGAAGGCATTCCTCTAGAATCTCTTTCGATATAAAAATAAAATAGAAAAATTCACTCACTTTTAGCGGATGAAGCGATGGTTTTTCGACAAGTGGTTTTAAATACCAGGTTTTTTTTAAGATTATACAAAGTGTCCCATAAGTTGTCTCGGGAAAATTTAACTTAAATTAAATTTACAAAGGTAATACATTAGAACTAAAAGAAATGTTCAAATTGACGTCTTGTTATGGAAGAGAGTTACACTAATAACTCTTTTCCATATTAGCCATTGCGTATTATTCTACCTGCAGCGAAAAAAAAGTCCCAAAACAAGAGGTCAATTTGAACATTTGTTTTAGTTTTGTAAATTTAATTTAAAATAAATTTTCCTACGAGACCGAACTTACAAGGACACTGTATAGATATATATAGTAGTTGCGACGATCATGCAGAAAGTTAAAAATATGTATCTTTTGTAATTACTGTAATATATATATATATATATATATATCTGTCGTATACTACGAGTGTATACCAGAAAAATATTTGCCAAATCTTTTTTATTATAAGTGGTTTTTTGGTTTTCGAAACCATGCCATAATATTAGTAGTTATATTTTGTTGTATTGTTTTTCTCTGTTTCAACGTTTGTTGCTAATTATGATTGTCAAATATGTAAATATTATTACTCTTGTAATTATTTAAAGTTAAAATATTGTTATTTTCAACACCTCTGAAGAATCATTGCGTACGTAAACATTACCCGAGATACGTTAATTAATATAATTTATATAATTCATATTTGTATAATTCATATTATATAATTTATATTACATAATTTATATAATTCATATTATATATTAATTATATGATTTTGTTAAGGCATATTCGAAGTTCAAGACTATCTGTGACGTAATATTTTTAATATGGATGTTTGAGAATTTTGTATTTTGTTGATAATTTAGTTCCAATTATTTGTGAAATTCATATAGAGGGTGGGTAAAAAAAAATGCTAACACTTAATTGGAATAATCGTATCTTAATATTTTAAAACGTAAAAAGGAGGTAAATTTGTTATCCCACTTCAATGTGCCACAGTTTCAACAGGTTGAAATTGTGGCACTTTGATGCGTGATAAATTTATTTAAGCGCTTCTCTTTAATCAAAATAAGCTCTAGATTAGTTTAAGAAATTCTTTAACTTTGGGGGACTAAATTAGCCATTAAATGATGGAAGTAGCTCCACCACAGTTTACCATTGTCCCGTTGTTAAATTACATTATGAAAACCACCTCTGCGAAGGCCAGATTTTCAATCAGTTAGGTTATTACGTATGTATGTATATAATAGCGCGCTTATAAATAGTGTTAAATATAATGTATATAACGTAAAAGTTAAGAGACGTACGAATGTAATGATAAGAAGCGTAGTGGATGTTATCTAATCCTCTTTAATTTTATTAAAGTATATGAATATTTTTCTACGAACTCGTTCCGCATTCTACTGTTAATACTAATATTATAGGCTTTTTCTTACTCCGTTAACACTCGTTACAATTCATTATAGCTTCGCTATAAACACACGATTTAGTTCATTAACTTTTTGCCACATAGCGTGTCATTCGTATATAAAAAATTCAGTTGTTTTAATTAACTGAATTATTTTATCGTTTTATACCGTTTAGGCCAGGTCGCACGCGGGATCGTCTCGTGACTGACGACTCGGTTCGTGACGACTCGAGTCGCGTGTGAATTGACATTGACAATGGGAAGGAACCCCGCACACCACCGACGGCGACGCGATTCTCCAGAATCGCGTCACGGTCGCTGCAGTGTGCGAGGTTCCCATTATCAATGTAAAATCACAGGCGACTCGATTCGTCATGACCCCAGTCGCGAGACGATCCTGCGTGCGGCTGGCCTTTAGTTCTGCGGTTACGCATCGTTTGTTTCGTCAGTTTATTCCTCCGTAAAGAGGCGTTAACTGAAAACATTGTTCATTCCTGGATCTTTATTATTTTTGTCTCGCTGAAGTCTACATTAGAAATTTATTACAGTTTAAGAAATTTTTATGGTTTAAAGATAATAAAATGGAATTATTTTGTCCGTTCAATTAGGTGTATAACTTTATTTTCTTCACTCACTCCAAATGATAAATAATAATCTACCCCTACAACTGTATGCGCTTTGCGGGTTACGTCGAGGTCACGCGGGAACACCGCTTCCCGTTTGTTCAGTAGTTAGACGGGGGACGACCCTCCACGTTCGGATGAAGTAATTATACTTAGATGGCTCGAATTGCACGTAAAGCCTCGGGGTCCATTTCGCCGCGTGACCTTTGCCGTTACGAAGATTAAACGGGTTCGAACGTGATTATTGCGCTTCGTCTTTTTACTTCAGTAATGCGCGTTCAGATTACGTCAATGCGTACCGTAGTGTACATTAATAAAATTATAGGCCTATTATTTATATACAATGCGATTTACGTATTAGAAAAATCATAAAAATGCGGCTAACTTGAACTAAGAAATATTAATGGAACGACCTTTAAAAGATCGATACTCAAAGTATTATTGTATTTGTACTCGTGTATATACACCATATAATATTCAGCCGTTGATACGTACGTGTACAAATTAATATTACGTACATTAAATACTTTTTTTGTAAATTAACGTGTAAAAACGAATTCGGTACATTTTCATTTGAAAGATGTCAGCTTTTAAGTTTTGTATTATACTTAATAAAATTTGTACATTACCTTTCGAGTGTTTTATTTACGCTTTTCTTTCACTTCTCAAGCACTGTGCGTGGCCTAGGATGAAAATTAAAGCGTTAAGGTTAATTATCAGTTTTTATTAGGTATTTAATCACAATTCGGTTCGGTTTACAAATCCGAAAAATATTGGGTATTAATTTATTTTATTTTGAATGAAAAGACTCAATTTTTCTTTAATTTTAAACTTTTTCATTATAATATAACGATTTCCAGAAGAGAATGAAAATATCTAAAATGGGACCTTTTCCAGTTTGTGTACCGTTTTTCATATAATTTATTTTTGAGAATATTTTTGTTAAAACTAACGA
Source organism: Bathynomus jamesi (assembly GCA_023014485.1). NCBI lineage: Eukaryota > Metazoa > Arthropoda > Malacostraca > Isopoda > Cirolanidae > Bathynomus > Bathynomus jamesi. Next base: position 519,970 of record JAJOZX010002212.1, read on the forward strand.
AAATATCACGACTTAACCTAACCAATTATCAAGAGCGTACAGTTGATCTATTAGTAAATACTATTCCAGAAACAAACAATGTTATAATAGATCAACTGTACGCCCTTGATAATTGGTTAGGTTAAGTCGTGATATTTTCGTTAGTTTTAACAAAAATATTCTCAAAAATAAGTTATATGAAAAACGGTACACAAACTGGAAAAGGTCCCTAAAATGTAATCAAAATTTACTTAAGTTATTAACATAATTGTTTAAAACTAATTTTGAATTTTAAAATAAGATTTATGCGTTGCTCTTTTGTATTTATAGTTGATTAACACGTTGGGTGTTACACAACCCACCAGTGGGTCGTTCTTCTTGCAGCGCTAAGGTAGTGTTCGGTACAGCAGGGTAAACGGACAAAACCCGGTTGGCATCCAACGTGTTAAGGAGTTTCATTTATGTAAATCGGTCAGTTTTATTTTGGGTGAGACTGAAAATTTTATTTAGTCATTTACTTTTAACAGTCACTGAACTGTGAATGGAATGCTGATCCGATAATGCCACGACCTTATTGTCATTCTCAATATCTAAACCGTTATCTATTTTCGTCAATGATACCGAATCAAAGCAATTATGATTGGGGTATCAAAGTGATCATTTTGGAAGGGAAGTTCACTTTCTGATCGCAGAATTCACGATAAAAACGTTATCAGTTATCGCTCATGTTTGTAAACAAAGAAACTAAAGTCAACCAACCCTAAAGAGTTAAAGGTAAAAATATGATTCGGAAGTAATTGCAGTGTAATTGAGTTTAAGGTCACTACATTTTTAAGATAATTAACTAGGTTAGTTCACCTGTTACGATAGAAATTATTTATGAAAGCTCATGATACTTATTAGGCCTACTTATAATAGTTTTGGTTGAGCAAACATTCGAATAATAAAATGGCTCGGTGTAAACGTTAAGTTTAGAGGCTTAAATTATTGTGCCGTCTATAACACCTGTCCAATTGTTTTAAACCATACCTGTTTTAAACCATTACGCACTTGAGACTGGTTAGGTTAAGTCCTGATATTTTCATTAGTTTTAACGAAAATATCACAACTTAACCTAACCAATTGTCAAGGGCGTACAGTAGACCTAACCGGGCATTCAGTTAACCTAAACAAAAAGTAATGGTTTAAAACAATTAGACAGCTGGGATCACCTGAAGATCAGGGTCCCTACCCTTCTCTAGTTAGCCTTATAAGACTAACTAACGAAAATATCACGACCTAACCTAACCAAACGTTAGGTCAACTGTACGTCCTTGACGATTGGTTAGGTTAAGTCGTGATATTTTCGTTAATTAGCCTTGTAAAGCTAACTAAAGAAGGCTGGGGGCCCTGATCTTCAGGTGATCCGACAGCTGTTATGGACGACGCAATAATTTACGCCCCTAAACTTAACGTTTACCTGCCTCGGAACTGGTTTTGGTTTCATTATAACCTCACAAATGCCATACTGGAATAGGATCTTTTCCAGATGGAGGACCCCACGGGATTTAGCTGAAAATTTGTATACTAATAAATTTTTATATTCTATTAACGAAAATTACATTATTTCCCCAGAGAAATATGCGCAACATATGAAAAAAATTGCATTTATATGCGCACTAGTTTGCATGGTGCATGACCATTATCTAAATTATGAAGTGTTATGTGGTGGGTTTTACAAAATAAAACGCAGATAATATCCTTTATTTATTAAAATTTGCAATATTTAATAATATTTTAATAAATAAATCTTCATTTGCATACCTTTTTCTCCATACGAACTTGCATAAACAGTAATTTTTGTTGTTATTAATGTTTATCTATTGCCTGGTTAGACCTAGTTTAGTCTAAATATTATTGTTGTAGTGTGAGCATATGATAATGCAGTGCTGTGATCTATCTACTTACGAGTTGTCTCCGGTCAAGGGGGTACAGTTGACCTAACCGGCCATTCAATTGACCTTACCAAGTTACCGGGCATTCAATTAACAGGGGTCCATAAAGCAACCTCATATCTGGGCGTTATGAGCGGTGTAAACTAGATAACGGTCATGCGCCATGCAAACTAGTGCGCATATAAATGCAATTTTTTTCGTATGTTGCGCATCAATATTGATCCAAGAAAATATCATTTTCATTATTAGAATACAAAAATTTATTGTATACAACTTTTCAGCTGAATCCCTTGGGGTCGCCCATTTGGAAAAGATCCTCAGAATATTCTGAATTTATCTTAAATATCTTAAATAAATTAACGAAAACAGGCCTAATTCTTGGCTAGGCTACGTCGCTAGGGTCTAAGTGGTAGGTTATGTAACTAAGGCCTAGCCCTAAAGCTTACATAATTCATAGGCCTATAGTGTTGTTTTTATAAAAAACAAAACGGTGCTACTGTAGTATGCGGTCTACCTACGATTCGGCGGTCTACCTTTTAATTATAGCTTCTTATCTTCTTATTATTTTATTATTAGGTTAATTGTACGCCCTTGACGATTGGTTAGGTTAAGTCGTGATATTTTCGTTAAAACTAACGAAAATATCACGACTTAACCTAACCAATCATCAAGGGCGTACTGTAGTATGCGGTCTACCGTTAAGTATGCGGTAGTAGTTTGTTTTTCTTTAATAATTCCTTAATTGTGTAAATTAAATTATAATTCATTTTCAATTCCTTTTAAATATTTTGAACGGTAGACCGCATACTACAGTAGAAACTTAACGGTAGACCGCATACTACAGTAGCACCAACAAAACTTTCCTAATCAAACTTAGATCAAAGCCCAGGTCACAAAATAAATCTATTCATGCAATCCTTCTATTTGAATGTTACACGTCTGCTGAATAATTCTGATGCACGTCTACAAAATAACCTTATATTTTAGGGTTGCCAACGGTCCAGGAATGGTATAGTGTTGTTGAAGAAACATTTGAACTCTGTTCTGGACGCCCAGTGTCCAGATTTTACATATTATTGGTAATGGAAATACGTATATCTTCGCCTTTAATAACACTTCCAGTATCTAACTCTTACTGGGACAGGGTATTTAGTTTAATGGGGATACTGTGAATTGTTGGAAGAAACATAATGAATGTATGAATTAGTGAAGTCAGAGCTGCATGTGCGTCTTAACTTTGATATGACCTGTGGAGACTTGTAACTATGCCTTGAACAACTAAAACCTTCTAGTCTTCTAGGAGTGTCCGCAAAAACAGCTTTTAAAACACTTGTGCAGCGTTACAATTTCTCTCCAAGAATTCTAACTTACAGAGTTGTCAACCTTACCTTAATATTCATAGTCTAAAATTAGTTTTGATGCCATGTTTACATTGGATTTTAAATGAATAAAAATTTAGCAAATTTTAAGAAACTGGACAGCTAATTCAACTCATTCATTGCAGGTTAAGCAATATAAGTTAAACTTGGTCCAGATTCTGGTTGTTTGTAAACTAACCATAAATCAGCCGATTTGTGTTCTATTTGGTCACAGGTTTGACGCAATCATGATCGTGACGAATAGATGACTGTTACTGATGACAGCTCTAAATAAAACAAACACAGGAGCACTTTTGCGTTGTCTATTAAAATAATTTAATCGATAATAATCTTATCAAAAGACGAAGAAACTATATTTAAGTCTACATTTCTAAAAAGACGACACACAAAGGTTCATACTGGTCGTTTCATGCCACGCAGATTCATAAAATCTTGCAAGAATTTAACTTTCAAAAAGTTTTTTGTTATTGTGCAAAATTTCTATTTTCCCCTGGAATGATACAACTTTCCTTTAGCTAACCTCATTACTAAATTATATATATATAATATATATAAAATGCATAAACGTGCACGATTTTCCATAATTGAAAATTATTCCGCCAGGATTCGAACCCATCACCTTTTGCGTTGAAAGTAAGGATACTAGCCATTCCACTACGACGGGATAAAAGTTAGTACCACCTGACGGATTTTTATCGTCCGAGGAACCCCATATCGCTTTCGCACCCAAAGGCGTTTTACACATTAACCCTCCCGCACTAGCATTTCATTTAAATTATCTGGTACAACGCTGTAGTCCCATAGATGGAATATCATGCTTGAACGCTCACGATTTTGCATAAAGCAACTTTTATTCCGTCGTAGTGTAGTGGCTAACACCCTCACCTTTTACTGAAGAGGTGAGTTCGAAAGCTGGTGGGATAGTTTATTACATATATATACGAGGGGACTTCAATAGAAGGTAACTAGGTAACGAAATTTCAATATAAGCCCTGTTACTTATTTATTGAACACGCTTTGTATATACTAGGGGCACTCAATATATTTTGCCCCACCCTTTTTTCTTAGCTAAATAATAGGCCATGGGGCTGAAATGTCTTTTGGGCAGTAAGTTTCAACTTTCTGCGCTTCACATAACCGGATTTTTCCTCCTTGTATAAAACCGCTTTTAAACGCCCTTTTATAAAACCGATGGTTAACGCAGTTTCGAAAATGGCGTCTGACAGTGATGTGCGTCGTAAACAGAGAGCTGTTATCGAGCTCTTAACCGCAGAGAAGGAAACAGTTGGAAATATTCACAAACGTCTACAAAACGTTTACGGAGATGCTGTTGTTGATCGAAGCACAGTTGGACGCTGGTTTAAACGTGAGATCATCGGTGAGAGGGAGAGCCAGCCTCGATGATGAGCCACACAGCGGTCGCCCGGCATCGGCTGTGACATCTCACACTGTGCAACGTACTAACAGTGTAGTGCCTTGCACCACAAGAGTATTCTTTATCAGTGAAAACTGCCACAAATTGGCATGAGTGAAATATTTAAATCTAAAATAAATAAATAAATAAATAAATACAAGTTAAATATGTCCAGTGATCAAATTTAATTCTTAAGAATTCAGTGTGGTGTGACTAGACATGAATGGGTTTTTAAGGATTATTTTGGCTGGTTGGTAAAATTGTTAAGTAAAAACAAACTTGTGTGCAACGACAACACAAAGGACGCCAAAAAAACCATTATTATTCGAAATCACCCCGCCAGCAAGCAAAGTTCCTTTGTGGTATGTTTTGTATTTATAATATTTATTCTTTACTATTTCATATCTGTATGCAATACCGCATACTGCAGATACTAACGCCTTATACCGTTTGCAATTAGTACTAAGATTCATACTACAAATAGTAATGTAAGATTCATATAATAAATTACTTAGGCTAAGTTAGGTCTAGGCTAAAGCCAAATTGTAACTAGCCTAACTGAGGCCTACCATAGTCTTTGTTTTAGATTAACCTCAGCTCAATATGTTGAAGAGGCAAAGGCCTGCCTATTAAATTTCATAGTATATTTTACTTTATAAGCCTATTATGTTTCACGTTATTTTCTTAGCAGATGGCCTACTAATCATTTGTAGCCTACATATTTCCTTTAGTCTTCCCATTCAACTTAACACAATCCCATAACCAGAATTAACTGTAATTTATCATCCACAGGTTACTGGGGCCTATATAACCTATATGTATTTTAATTATTAATTATTGCCATTTTTATTATTCTTTTTCTCTGAAATATCACTTACAGTATTCTTGTCTATCTCTTTGCAGACAAGGTTGTCATTGTGGCTATTATCTTTGTTATTATTATCTTTTAGTTATTATTGATATTATCTTTGTTATTATTATCTTTTAGTTATTATTGATATTATCTTTGTTATTATTATTATTATTACTATACTATTATTTACTGTATTATTATTCATTAATATAATCAGTATTATTTGCAGACTGTTATATATTAGCCAAACAGGCCATTATTTAATCTCACCATTATAAGTCCATCAAAGTTGTTACGGGTAAAAATCCCCTTTGCATATACTTATTAATTGTTGTTAATAAAATATAAAAATTCATATTGATTTAATAATCAGTCCTTCCCTTCATTTATTAAAATTAACTTTGCGCCGCAGTGCCGGATGCCAATCTAGTACTTGGGCGCTGGTGACCCTGGCATATAGTTAATTATCTACGTAAACTTGTAAAGGTCTAAATAAATAAAACCGGACTCTAACAATTGGTAACCTCCTGGAGTGACCAAACACCGTAATTTATGCAAAAAAAAAAAAATTCTAAAAGTTTTTTCTCAATTTTTGTCAATATATTCAGTCTGCATCTATAATTTTATTAAATTCACTAGTACAAAGCACTCACCTGTACTGGAAGTGTATTCTATTGCAAAATATATTCCTTTTATTTTACCTTTTTATAAATTCAGCATTTCTAAAGTTTTTTTATGCAAATTTACTTATATTTTGCAAACAGCCTATACGCAGACTATTTTTCTGCTAATATTGGGCTACATCATAAAAAAATTTTTTACTTATATTTTGTAAACAGCCTATACGCAGACTATTTTTCTGCTAATATTGGCTACATCATAAAAAAATTTTTTTACTTATATTTTGTAAACAGCCTATACGCAGACTATTTTTCTGCTAATATTGGGCTACATCATAAAAAAATTTTTTTACTTATATTTTGTAAACAGCCTATACGCAGACTATTTTTCTGCTAATATTGGGCTACATCATAAAAAAATTTTTTTACTTATATTTTGTAAACAGCCTATACGCAGACTATTTTTCTGCTAATATTGGGCTACATCATAAAAAAAATTTTTTTACTTATATTTTGTAAACAGCCTATACGCAGACTATTTTTCTGCTAATATTGGGCTACATCATAAAAAAAAAAAAAAAAAAAAAAAAAAAAAAAAAAATTTACGTAACTTTTTGTTATTGGCATTCATAACTCAAATTGAGTCTCATACTCAACCAAGCTTACCTGAAGCCATTATTTACATTCAACAACATTTGTTGAAATCTTGTTAGTTTGTGACACATTTTAAATTTTTTTAGTACCTTGTAACAAATAATAGCCACAATGACCAATAACAACCGAGGGTCATCCAATGGTGGTACTCCAAATTCACCACCTATAACGGACTTTCTCACAATGTATCAGCCTACCACTCCACAATTCACCGCTGAAGAGCCTGGAATCTTTGTGAGTCAACTGCGGGATTATTTTGAGATAAAAGGAGTTACGGACCCACGAACCAAGTTCCTTGTCACAAAGAACCTCCTGCCTACACAAGTATACAAAGTAGTGCGGGATGTAACTCTATTGCCTCCGTCTGACCAAGCTTTTGAGAGCCTCCTCAGCGAGTTAGTCAGGAGACTCGGCCAATCAGAAGAAGAGCGACTCAATGCTCTACTCAAGGACCAAGTTCTTGGGGATCAAACGCCAACAGCCTTCCTGAGACATCTGCAAGACCTGGCTGGACAGACCAATGAAGACGATAAAAACTCACCCTTAATGCGACGCCGCTTCCTCAATGGTCTCCCTACTGCCCTACGGCCAATGCTCCGTTGTATGCCAGATGATACAGACCTCCTCACAATGGCTAAAACAGCTGATAAGATGATGATTGAAATCCACCTTGGCCAAGTAGATAACCACACCCATCACCTCCAAATCTGTGCCACGCAGGACGACAATCTGAGTCCGGCTGCACAAGGTCTTAAAGTATCCAACGAAATTCTACAAACACTTAAAGATGAATTTAAAGCTCTCCGAATAGAGCTAGCTAACAACAGGGAACGAGAGAGAAGTTCTTCAAGACGAGGACGACCCTCTGGTCCAATTAGAGCCTCCCAATATGAACCTGGACAACGCCTCGTTCTCCTACAACCACAGCCACCGCAAACAGGTCAGTTGGTTGCTCCTAATCCAAATCTATTAGCCTTACCTCATCCTCAATCCTCAATCCTCAATCCCCACTACTCAGCCCCATTCTCAACCTATTTCCTTACCACAGTCTACTGTTCATACCCCTCCTTGCTGGTATCATGAAAAGTTTAAAGATCGTGCAACGCGCTGTCTCACACCTTGCCCATGGACTCCTAACCCTCCTTTAAACTAACCAGGCTGGTGTCACAGGCGTCTGACGCTACAGCCTCTCAAGCCTCTCCTCCTATCCTTACTTCAACTAACCCTACCACTACCTCATTTAACACTGTCAAACCAACACCTACGTACGCAAGTAAAGTTAAAGAATCGCAACCTACTTATTCAACCACAGCTAATTTAATACCCCCAACTAATTCTCCAAATACAACACAAACTCCTTCCCACAGCAATACTAACCTTCTTCCACAAAAATTTAATGATTCACAAACTACTGCACCACCTGGTCCAACATTCACCTTGCATGATCCACTTTCAGGCTATGCATTCCCAGAGCTGGGCAGTATTTAAATACATTTGTATTTAAATACGTATTTAAATACATTTGTGTATTTAGAACTGTATTTATAAATACATTGTTTTTCATGTATTTAAATATAGTATTTAAATACTTTAATGAGTATTTAAATACAATGTATTTAAATACTCAAAATATAAAAATGTAAATACTTTTACTGGTTTAATACACGTTCTGTACTAGCACAGTACGACGCGTCGACAGTGTAGTACAGCATGGTTCATGTTTCAACGTGTCAGTTCAATCAGTTGTGTCCACTCTTAGTCGAAAGCGGTTGATTTCTTTATCGTGTGCGTGTCATGGCTTCAACAAGCAAATTTGTATGTATTTAAAATGTATTTACAAATGTATTTAAATACAATTGATGTATTTTGTATTTAGTATCTAAATACATTCGTAAAATGTATTTAGTATTTAGTATTTAAATACATTTCTCCCATGTATTTAGTATTTAGTATTTAAATACATTCAATGTATTTATTGCCCAGCTCTGTGCATTCCTTATTGACACTGGAGCTCAATACAGTGTTATTCCTGCAACAGCCGCAGACCGTGCAAACGGACCTTCTCCTTTCATTTTACGTGCAGCTAATTCTTCATCTATTCACACTTATGGACCGTTCTATTTCAGTTTCTCTTGGACTTAGACGTGTTTTCCGCTGGATATTTCTTGTCGCGGATGTATATACTCCAATGTTAGGCTCTGATTTTCTTTCTGCTAATGATTTATTAGTTGATGTTCGTAGAGCACAATTAATTGATAATGTCACACATCTTTCAGTAATTGGTTCTCCTACCGTGCACCCCTCTTCATTATTGGCAAGTTCTCTGCCACAGTGCTCACCTGCTATAGAGCAGCTCCTAAATGAATTTTCTTCACTTACTCAACCCTGTTCTAAGGATACCCCTATTAAACACACTGTTGTCCACCGTATTGATACGGTAGGCTCACCTGTTTTCACCCGCCCACGTCGCTTAGCTCCAGATCGTCTTGCAATTGTGAGACGAGAGTTTGAACACATGCTTGAACTCGGTATTATACGGCCTTCAAGTAGCCCGTATGCCTCTGCTTTACACATGGTCCCAAAACCTACACCTGGAGACTGGCGTCCATGTGGAGATTATCGTGCTTTGAATGACAACACGATTCCAGATCGCTATCCCCTTCCTCACTTACACGATTTTACTTCTGCTCTCCATGGCACCACAGTATTTTCACGCCTTGACTTGGTGCGAGCCTTTCATCAAATTCCTGTACACCCTGATGATGTACATAAAACTGCTATAACAAACCCTTTTGGGTTATTTGAAATGACAAAAATGCCATACGGACTGCGTAATGCAGCCCAAACTTTTCAACGCTTCATTGATGAAGTGTTGAGAGGTCTCTCCTTCACTTTCACATATGTCGATGACATTCTCATCGCAAGTTCTTCTCCCTCAGAACATATTCAACATTTACGCTTAGTTTTTTCTCGGTTGGCAGAATATGGTGTGTTGCTAAACCCTGAAAAATGTGTCTTTGCTGTAGATGAACTCACCTTCTTAGGACACAAAGTTACTTCGAAGGGCATTTCTCCTCTCGAAAATAAAGTATCTGTCATAAGGTCTTTCCCACAACCGCAAACTCAAAAGCAACTTCGCCGCTTTTTAGGGATGGTAAACTTCTACCATCGCTTCATTCCTCAGTGTGCAAACATTCTTGCACCCATAACCTCTCTTCTTCGCCAATCAAAAAGGGGCAGATCCACTGCAGTTCTGTGGAACCCCGAAGCTACCAACGCTTTTTCACAAGCAAAAGAGGCTATAGCACGAGCTACATGCCTTGTTCACCCTCAACCAGACGCTCCTCTGAACTTAGCCACTGATGCCTCTGACGTTGCCGTGTCAGGAGTGCTCCAGCAGCTTGTTTCAGGCGTTTGGGAACCTCTCGCATTCTTTTCACGCAAGCTCTCACCTTCACAAATGAGGTACAGCACTTTCGGTCGAGAGTTGCTGGCGATATACCTCTCCATCCGTCATTTCAGGTCATTCCTGGAAGGACGTGACTTTAGCATTTTTACGGATCATCGTCCGTTAATATTTGCTCTCCATTCTCAATCAGACTCTCATGCTCCTAATGAGCGAAGATACCTTGATTTTATTCTTCAATTTACTTCAGACATTCGACACATTTCAGGTTCTTTGAATGTTGTGCCGGATGCGCTGTCTCGCATCTCAGCAATTTCTGACCCTGGACACTCTCACATCAACCTTTCAGAGATGGCTAAGGCTCAGTCCACGGATACAGACCTCCAAACTCTTATTAATTCACCCACTTCATTGCAAGTCCGCTCTTTACCAGTTGAACCCAAGTCAGACTTACTAATTTATGTGACGTCTCGACTGAGCATATTCGACCATTGGTCCCACAAGGGCTGCGAAGAGCTGTTTTTGCTAAACTCCATTCCCTTTCTCACCCGGGAATTAAGGCCACCCAAAAATTAATTGCAGCTAGGTTTGTATGGCCAAGTATGCACAAAGATATCCGCAATTGGACTCGATCTTGCCTTCAATGTCAGCGTGCCAAAGTTCACCGACACACAAAGTCAGAAATTGGTACCTTTCCTTTGCCAAAGGCTCGTTTTGAGGCCATACACCTAGACATAGTCGGCCCCCTCTATTCTTCTCGAGGTTATACCTATCTTCTCACTGTCATTGATAGGTTCACAAGATGGCCAGAAGCTGTTCCTTTGACTTCTTGTACTGCTTCTGCAGTAGCTCACGCCTTTGTCTCATGTTGGGTTTCCCGTTTTGGGATACCTGCAACCATTTGCACAGACAGAGGTGCCCAGTTTGAATCGGCCTTATGGAAGGAACTCATGCTCCTTCTTGGGACTGAGCGCATCAGAACAACAAGCTATCACCCGCAATCCAATGGGGTGATAGAACGCTTCCATCGTCAACTTAAAAGTTCCTTGCGAGCCACTGATCCATCTACTACATGGGTGGACAGGCTACCCCTAATCCTACTCGGAATTCGTACTGCTCTGAAGACTGATCTTGCATGCTCTTCAGCAGAATTAGTTTACGGTACCACACTCCGGTTACCCGGAGAATTTTTCACACCTACACCCATTAACCCCGCATGTGATCCTGCTTCGTATGTTAAGACATTACGCTCTGTTATGAAGCAAATTCGTCCCACAGCACCTAGAACTTCCACTTCACAAACTACCTTCGTTTCCCTGATTTACAAACTTGCACACATTTTTCTTGAGACATGATGCTCACCGCTACCCTCTTCACTGTCCCTATGATGGTCCCTTCCGTGTGCTAGACCGTAGACCCAAAACTTTCATCATTGACAAGGTGGTAAGCGTGAAACCGTTTCTGTGGACCGCTTGAAACCAGCATACCTTGATTTTTCTCCAACAAAAGATCCTATCCTTCCTCAATCTTCTGTACCTCCACCTCAAATACAGGTACAGCAACCTATCCCTCCTCAATCTTCTGTACCTTCATCTCAGATACAGGTACAGCAATCTACCCTTCCTAAATCCTATGTACCACCACCTCATCCGAGGGTACAACAATCTATCATCCCTCTTCCAATTCTCCTTCATTATCGCAACCAACTGTCTTTGAACCAGCCAGTGGCTCCATTGCACAGGCACCAAGAATCCCCTTCCCCCAATGTCCCTACTGCACCTGTAGCACCATCCATGCCTTCAGAACCAGTGCTGCAGGATATTGCCATCCAAAAGCAAACAACGACTCGTTTCTGGAAGAGTCATTCGTAAGCCAGTGCGTTTTGACATTTAAGTGTTTTTTTTTTTTACCCCTGACAACCATGTTTTTTGGGGGCAGTACTTGTAGTGCCTTGCACCACAAGAGTATTCTTTATTAGTGAAAACTGCACAAATTGCATGAGTAAATATTTAAATCTAAATAAATAAATAAATAAATAAATACAAGTTAAATATTCCAGTGATCAAATTTAATTCTTAAGAATTCAGTGTGGTGTGACTAGACATGAATGGGTTTTAAGGATTATTTTGGCTGGTTGGTAAAATTGTTAAGTAAAAACAAACTTGTGTGCAACGACAACACAAAGGACGCCAAAAAAACATTATTATTCGAAATCACCCCGCCAGCAAGCAAAGTTCCTTTGTGGTATGTTTTGTATTTATAATATTTATTCTTTACTATTTCATATCTGTATGCAATACCGCATACTGCAGATACTAACGCCTTATACCGTTTGCAATTAGTACTAAGATTCATACTACAAATAGTAATGTAAGATTCATATAATAAATTACTTAGGCTAAGTTAGGTCTAGGCTAAAGCCAAATTGTAACTAGCCTAACTGAGGCCTACCATAGTCTTTGTTTTAGATTAACCTCAGCTCAATATGTTGAAGAGGCAAAGGCCTGCCTATTAAATTTCTTAGTATATTTTACTTTATAAGCCTATTATGTTTCACGTTATTTTCTTAGCAGATGGCCTACTAATCATTTGTAGCCTACATATTTCCTTTAGTCTTCCCATTCAACTTAACACAATCCCATAACCAGAATTAACTGTAATTTATCATCCACAGGTTACTGGGGCCTATATAACCTATATGTATTTTAATTATTAATTATTGCCATTTTTATTATTCTTTTTCTCTGAAATATCACTTACAGTATTCTTGTCTGTCTCTTTGCAGACAAGGTTGTCATTGTGGCTATTATCTTTGTTATTATTATCTTTTTTTGTTTTTTTTTTATTATTATTATATTATCTTTGTTATTATTATCTTTTATTATATTATATTATTTTATTATATTATTATTACTATTATTATTATTATGTATTATTATTCCTTAATAATCAGTATTATTTGCAGACTGTTATATATTAGCCAAACGGGCCATTATTTAATCTCACCATTATAAGTCCATCAAAGTTGTTACGGGTAAAAATCCCCTTTGCATATACTCATTAATTGTTGTTAATAAAATATAAAAATTCATATTGATTTAATAATCAGTCCTTCCCTTCATTTATTAAAATTAACTTTGCGCCGCAGTGCCGGATGCCAATCTAGTACTTGGGCGCTGGTGACCCTGGCATATAGTTAATTATCTACGTAAACTTGTAAAGGTCTAAATAAATAAAACAGGACTTCTTACAACAGCATCATTCGATCAAGGAGCTATCACTGGAGCTAGGAATTAGTGAAGGAAATGTGAATACGATAATTCAACAACTAGGATACTCAAAATTGTGTTCACGGTTTGTTCCTCGCCAACTGACTGAAGATCACAAAGGCCAAAGAAAAGAAATTGCTTCTGAGTCGTTGGTTCGATACGAGACAGAAGGGGATGGCTTCCTTTCACGAATTGTGACGGGATGAGACGAGACTTGGGTACGCCACTTTGAACCTGAAACAAAACGCCAATCCATAGAGTAACATCACGCAGACTCCCCACGCAAGAAAAAGTTCAAAATGGCTCCCTCTGCAGGAAAGGTTATGGCCACCATCTTCTGGGACATGAAAGGGGTGATTCTGATGGACATTATGAAGAAAGGACAAACAATCAACTCAGAGGCATATATTGCTACCCTACAGAGACTCCAGAGACGTATGAAGCGAGTTCAACCGGAGAGAAAACTAGAAGACGTCCTTCTTTTACAAGATAACGCAAGACCACACAACAGTTTGCAAACAAGAGAGGCCATCACAAAAATGCGCTTGACTGTGTTACCCCACCCTCCATACAGCCCGGATCTGGCACATTCAGACTTCCACTTGTTTGGGCCAATGGAGGATGCTATTCGTGGAAGAAAGTTTCAGAGTGACGATGAGGTTGTTGAGAAGGTTAAGAGGTGGCTCCAGCAGAACCCAGCGGACTTTTACCAGCAAGGAATAAAGGCCCTTGTTTCGAGGTGGAGGAAAGCCGTAGAAAAGGATGGAGACTATGTGGAAAAATAAAAACTTGTACAAAAGGTAACTACTCGTGTACAAAATTTCTGGAACTTACAAGGAAACTTGGAAACTTGGGCAAAATATATTGAGTGGCCCTCAAAAAAAAATAAATAAAAAAATATATATATATATATTACCTCATTTTTTCATTTGTTCGTTCTCCCTCCTCATCTTGCGCGGTGTGTTCTACACAAGCGTCGTTCTTTACGTTAATTATCCTGCGTGTTCTTTGCAGTTGAAATGTATATATATATATATATATATTATTTATTTTGGAGCAAGTGTAGTTTACGTTCCCTTGACGCAAAAGGGGACAAATTACACTTGGTCAAAGTTGGGGAACGTAAACTACACTAGGATCTTTAGGAGACACTTTTTAATTGAATCCATGAAATAAAACGTTAAAATTAACGAAAATATTACGACTTAACCTAACCAATCGTCAATATACTGTATATATAAATTGACGATTGGTTAGGTTAAGCCGTAATATTTTCGTTAGTTTTAACGTTTTATTTGATTAGGTATACGCAGACAAAGTTGGGGAATGTAAACTACACTAGGATAATGTAGGGGAATGTAAACTACACTAGGCACCACAGGAGGACGTAAACTACACTTGCTCCTTTATTTTTTTTTTATGCATTCGTGGTTTAAGTGGAAGTATGAAGAGTTAAACATTTCTTCACACAGAGTATCATTTCGCCCATACACTCATTTCAGGGTGGCTCGCAGCAGCAGTGTTAAGCAAATAGGGGGGTCAAAGTACTTAATAACGAGGTTTCCATACGTGGTTCATCACCAGTGAAAGCAACAATATTCTATTAGTCTAGTCAGAAGAACATCCGGGATCGAGACCCGGTGACGGCAGGCGGCGCGCAGCAAAACCCAGCTGTTCATCCTTCCACACGATAAAGAAATTGGTTGGTAGGTAAATGGGTCCCCTTGGTAGCCTAGTGGTTAAGACGCTGGACTGCTGGTAGGGCGTGGTTCGGATTCCACGTTAAACTGTAGGTCTAAAGTGGAGTGACAAGCTTGACCTTCGTCAGAATGAACAATTCGGCCGGAAACAAAACCAAAGGTTATATATTAGGTGCAAATTTAACAAGCTCTATAATTAGAAATAACTCACGTAGAAAGTAGTAATGGTTAATTATCAATCGACCGGAAATTGAATAAAAAACATCTTTTCAGGAACTGATATAAAATGAATAGTTTAGTTTGGAAACAGCGAAAACTAAGAAATATTTGAACGCCAAAACCACCCTAGAATTCGGGTTTCGTTATGATACTTAAACTTAATTAATTAAAACGATATATTCAGTAACATAAGATAAGACCTTTAATTAACATATATTTGAAAACCAAAGTCACTCCTTAATTACAAAACTGAAAATCGAGCTTTAAAAATACACAAAATTCACTATTTCGCCCATCTGCTTTGTTTTGAAGATCAAGACGAGCCCTCTTCACGTAATTCACTTGGGAGCAATCCAAAAATAAGTACCCCAAAGTCCCCAATCCAAGAAAAAGCACCCCAGTTAGACCCCCAATCCAAGAAACAGCACCCCAGTTCGACCTCAATCCAAATTAAAGGATTTTAACATATAAAATGTAAAAAATATAGTACTATATTTTAATGTTTACGAAGGATATTGCAATAAAAACAAATTAGAACAACATAATTAAAATAATAATATTGGAATAAGGTTAATTGAATGCCAGGTTAGGTCAACTGTAGGCCCTTGATGATTGGTTAGGTTAAGTCATGATATTTTCGTTAGTTTTAATGAAAATATCACGACTTAACCTAACCAATTGTCAAGGGCGTACAATTAACCTAACCGGGCATTCAATTAACCATTTTAGAGCAATTAACTCCATTTTAACTCCATTTTATAGCAATCCAAGAATAAGCACCGTCGTTCGACCCCAATCCAAGAAAAAGCACCCTAAATTGATTTGGGGTGCTTATTCTTGGATTGCTCCTTCATTTGGCTCGATCCAGTTCTCTATTTGAAGGGGGCTTATTTTTACAAATTGTTCGCTTTACTGCCCATCTGGGTGCCCTCAGATGGACGAAGAATGTAAAACGGATCAACCAACCAACCATGTAAACTGCAAAAATAGGGGTTATGTTATCAGGACAAGGAATTGTTCATGTAAAAGACAATGTTATCGTTCAATTATTAACTTAAAATAAGGAGGCAACATCTTAAAAGTACGAAAAGAAGGATTAATTGATAATACACAGATCTTTGCAAGTTTTTAAAATGAGACATGATTATATTTACGAGGACGTAATAAAGATTTCTTTTTGCGGTTTTTTGCGGGCTACGTGGAAGTTACATCGCAACGCTACTTCCCGTTAGGTCAAGGACGTTAAGCGACGTTGGATTCCACGTAAAGCTGTAAATCTCCCCACACCTACTCCACCGTCGATTGACCTTTGCTGTTAAGGAGGTGGTAAAATATGAGTAATTCCAAACATTACACTCTTATGTGTAACGTTAATACTGTGCTTATTTTAGTCTGAAAATTTCGAGAGATGTAAGTTAAGCAGAGTGAAGATATATAATGAAGACTGTACTAAGTTAATTAAGAGGAACGCCAACAATTACAATCTTCATTTTTCAGAAAAAAAAGGAGCTTTCCATTTTGAGAGACTGCAAAGTAAGCTTATTCAGTTTTAAATTAATTACAAATAAGTGTACGTGAATGCTAATAAACATAAACAGCTTTATAAAATTGTTCCTAAAAATAAAATAAAACTCTTCCCACTAAAATTGGCACTAAAAGTAGGCCCCTACTTTAATTTTTCGTTACGAAGCGCAGATATTTTTTTTAAGTAAGGCATCTAGAAAAGGTAATGGCTCACCTGAAGATCAAGGCTCCCAGCCTTCTTTAGTTAGCCTTATAAGGCTAACTAACGAAAACATCACGACCTAACCTAACCAATCGTTAGGTCAACTGTACGCCCTTGACGATTGGTTAAGTTAGGTCGTGATATTTTCGCTAGCCTTATAAGGCTAACTAACGAAGGCTGGGGGCCCTGATCTTCAGGTGATCCAAGGTAATGAGTCATTGTTTTCTATTTCGTGTGTAGTTTGAGGGATATATAAAGGGGAAACAGATTAGTGATTTTATTAGGTACACTGCAGGTTATATGGCCGTCGAAAAAGTATCATACAAAGAATCATCTAAATAACGAAATAATTTACATCAGGAATAAGACTTGGACAACCTCGATAGGCCCCAGTGGCTTCATGTTTTCCAAATGAAATGTAATGTAAAAAGTTAACAAAGCAGTGATTACACTGGTGTACAAGGATTTTGTTTCCTCAACGAAATTATGGATTCCTATAGATCAGTGGTGCTCAAACTTATGGCAATCATGTGCTATTTTATGCCATTTTTCCAAAATGCAAAAAGTAATGTGCCACTATGACTATGTCTACTAGACCTAAGTTAATATACTTTTTTATATTGTACAAATAAATTGCATTATTAGTAAAGCAATAAATGTCGTGTGTATTTTAGGTTCTTTTGCATTATCCTCCCAACACTAATTTTTTTATATAATGTTGGTTTGGTTTTGGTTATGGTACTTTATTTTCCTTCCATTATAAAAAAAATTAGTGTTAGTATTAGGTTAGGTTTGGTTAGGTTAGGTTACGGTAAAAACAGCACGCCGCAGGCGTTAGCCGTTATAAAAAAAAATTAGTGTTGGGAGGATAATGCAAAAGTACCGTATTTTATAACTATATTTTACATACTTGTGTACTTGCTTCCCTCCAGCCAATTTGTCAAATATGACGCATTTAACACATGAATGATTATTCAGTAACTGAATTTTAAATCTTATTGCGCAAGCGCTCCAGGCAGTCTTAGAAGAGTTGCCAATTACCACTCCGAAAATTCTCAAATTTCTTGCTTACGCAAGGACATTCTGAATTCAGGCTGGTGCAGCATTATAACTATTGATTTTTTATTTGCCTTGATGAGTGTCCATGTGCCATCGTCAGAGTCACAATGTGCCAGGTTTGGCACATATGCCAGGGTTTGAGCACCCCGGCTATAGATTTTTTAACGCTGATTACAGAAATGACCTTGAAATTTTTATATCACGTATGATTTTCGAGAAATTTTCTATTCCTTTATTTCATTATTATCAGCTTGAGTTTTTGTAACTTTTTTTTGAAGTAGTCTAATGGAAATATCATTAGACTTATTACTTTCCAGTTTTTGAGGTGCTTAAAAATTAAAATTCTTTGGGCGCTAAAATTTCACAATCTGGCAATCGTGCTAGTAAGAGGATGCAGTAGTGACCACTGCTCTTCGTTGTCTGAAAAACTGTCGTTAGTTGTGTGGTGGTTGTCGTTCAATGTTGCTGTGTGTCAAAAGCCCTAAAAGGCCATTATATCTCTCAAATGTGTTAACAACCCTGATACTTTCTGTTACGTATGTGGTGAGTTCACTCTCAAATCTTAAAAGAAGAATATCACTCTTCTCATTAAAAAGCATACGAACTCTATTTCGGATGTAAAATATAGGACCAAAACAAAAGCTGGGTTCTTCATATTTGTTGTACATCTTGCGCAATAAATCTCAGGGCATGGTTAAAAGGTACTCGCCAATCCATGACATTTGCTGTTAGCCTGTTCCCATGGTTTGGAGAGAGCAGAGAGATCACGTCATAGACCAGCGGTTCTTAACCTTTTTCGTGTCATTTCCTCCTTCGACCATTTCGCCCTACCCGATTTCCCCCTCCATTAGGATACGGAAAAAAGTAGCCTCGAAGACAAAATTTAATAACATTAGCAGACTTATAATGCACACTAATTATATGATCACCAAACAAAATTCTGCCGTAAATCCCCCTTGGATTCCTGAAATTTCCCCAGGTTAAGAAATGCTGTCATAGACTGTTACCTTTCTTTGACGAATGTTTCTGGATTTTCTTCTAAAATAAAAAATTCGATTAAATATTCAAATCTTCTATCGACAAGAAGACCAGTGCCACACGGTGAAAATCTTCCTATACCAGAACGGCCACAGACGTGGACTTTAGAAGATGAAACTACGTAGACAAGCCTCTGGAATTGGAACAAGACATGGACCCAGATTTTCAACCACCTGAGTCAAGAGAGCCTCACTTACAGGGAGGAGACTGTAGTCACCAATCGATCAGGGAAGTACTCCACGGAGAGGGGGAACGTTAGACAGAAGATAGGGAGTGCTGGAAATCCCGTTTCTCCTGTCATTGTCCTCCTTAGCTGATCTTTTTTCCGTGTCTCACCTACCTCTCCTCCTCTAAACCTCACCTTCTCTTCCTCACTGAGACTCAGGTTGTCCGAGATGACTGACAGCAACCCCTTTTCTATACCTTCTTACTTTCTCTATACTCAATTTCACTCCAAAGGTGGATGGTGCGTATATGTACTCAATGACCTAACTTGTTCTCGTATTCCCGAACTCGAATCCTCCGAATTCTATACCCTCTGGCTACGGCTTACATACCAATCTCAAGCTAAATACATCTGCGCTGTCCACCTTTCTCCTAATTCTACTGACTATCCAAAATTCTTTGACGACCTCACTTCCAAAGTGGAATACATTCTATCCCGCTCTCCCTTTGTTGAAGTCTCCAATTTAGGAGATTTCAATGTTCATCACTACTACTGCTGCTTTCTTTGTGAGTGGGATAATTGGGCCAGAGATTCTCATTATGTCATTGAGGAGTGGCTACTTCGTCAAGCTTTAGTTCCTGGGCTAATTGCACATAAACAGCTGGTTGATCCCAAGGAGATATACCTGCCACCTCAGACTAATGAAAAACTTCGTGAAAGCGATGAACATGGAAGGTGAAGGATTTCGATATTGAAAAGAGAAGTTTCTGCGAATAAGTGAGGCGAAGATGAAAGGTGTTTTTGTTGGTCCACAGATCAGAGAAGTTATGAATGACAGCAGTTTTGATGAAGTCCTAAACGGAACCGAGAGGGTTGCATGAGAAACCTTTAAAGCAGTTTAGGTAAGAACAAGACACCGAACTACAGTACGTGCAATTGATTGAGAAGATGCTTGAAGCGTTTAGGTTAATGGTGTGCAAAATGTCCTTAAAGGTACATTTCCTGCACTCCCTTTTATACTTTTTTCTGATCAACTTTGGTGATGTTAGTGACGAATGTGGGGGAAGATTTCACCAGGACATTTCTACAATGGAAAAATGATACCAAGGCAGGTGGGACCCAACGATGCTGGCTGAATACTGCTGGACATTAATCAGGGAAGCCCCAAATGTCGCCTACAAACGTAAATCGTTGACAAAGAGACTTTAGGGGTGGTTAATATAATGTTTGTTAGAACACGTTCTCTACAATACAACATATACAGTTTTGTATACTTTTGGGTAAAACTTAATTCGCAGTTTTCTCAAGAACCATAGTAATACAAAAATTCCAAGGTCAGATCCATAATTAGCGTTGAAAATTCTATCAAGAGCACAGAACCTCGTTGAAGGAAAAAAAAAAGGTAAAAATTTGTTTACCAGTGTTATTTGAAAGAATTTCATGATCAGGTAAGTTAACACAGGAGAGAGGCATTATCTCATCTGCAGTCATGAGCGTTGTTTATAGAGTTCATTATTGAAGCACTTATCATCAGCAGCGTTTAGGACAGATAGATGTTGCTAATTGCTAACTGATTTTTCTGCAGACCTAACAAAGGGTCATACGACAGAATGAACCTACATTTTAACGTTGTTAGAAAATCTAGAAGAGGAAAAGCCATTGTTGTCCCAAGGCGATATGATGACTAAGCTGATTGATGCAGCATTGCTTGTATATATTAAGTTAAGTTGTGTATATATCCATCTCATAATTGTAAGGTTAGTGAAAAATTCACTTAATTTAGAGCTAGCAATTTTGGGCTCTTGTGGCATTACTGTTTGGGCACTCTTGTGGCATCATTTTTTTGGGGCGCTGCGCGTCCTTCCTACTCGTTTGTTGAATGCGGCACTTACAGGGCGTGGTCTTATAGAGAGCTCTCTTGCAATTCAGTTTGGTTGTTTAGATACAAGATTGTTGCATCGTGCAATGGTGCAGGTTGTGTTGTTGTTGCAAGGTTTAGAAAGAAGACCATAAATAGTGCCCCTTTTGTTTTTTATCTTAATTTTATGCAACTGAGGCCTAAGGTAGGCCCACATCGAGTCAGCAACCCTGAGGTAGGACCTAATAGGACCTCCAAGTCCGTAAGTTTTTAGTCTAGCTTAACTTGGGCTGTAGGTTAAACTGGCCCTTCAGAGCTTGGCCGTTCACGGCTCAGCTGGGATTCTGAACCCAATAAAATAATAAAAAGAAAATAACATGGTCCTTCGAAATCGGATTCTAGCCCAAGACTGAGTCAGTAACTATTTTCCGGCAAAGTTCTGATTGTGCAAATTGTAGCCCAAGTTAGGCCTAGACGGGTTGAGCATAATTGAGTTAAGGTCCCAGGGTAGAAAGTTTGGTCGCCCAATTGCGAAACTTGGCCACTCGTCTGTCGTTGTTTAGGGCGAACGTTGCAGACTTCAGTGCGCTAGTTACTTGGGTGGAAAATTTGATATTCCATACTGGTGGTTGGTCAGTACCCCACCCAGCAATTCAGTTTATTTGAAAAAAGCAAAATTTGAGTTTGATCAGTTTGGTTAAGTATTTTTGCCAATTCAGCTTATTTGGTATTGAGCCCAATTGTTGTTTGCATTGAAGATGAGTGCAGCTGAATTGAACAAGTTTAAAAAAAAAGAGAAGCGCCTACCAAGCTCTAATTACAAAGGTCATTGCCACTATAGATTCTGCCATAGAGCAAGAGGATTTAAGCTTAGTGACTGCACAGCTTTCCATATTAGAAACTAAAAAGGTTGCTTTAAGCGAAGTAAATGTTAAAATTGAGGCTCTTATAGAAGAGGATGAAATAGAAAATAACATAATTTACTTTGAAGAGATTATTGATGATATAATTAAAGTATGCCACAGAGCAAAATAGTTTAGCAGCTCAGTACAGTTAGAGACCAGGTCTAATAATGAAACACAACCCTCAACAAATAGTGTTTGTGAAGTTAAGGTTAACAGATCTGCAGTTCAATTACCGAGGCTTGTACTCAAAACATTTTCTGGGAGTATTCAGGAATGGCAAGGATGGGCAGACAGTTTTCAATCAGCAGTTTATTCTAGTCAAGTGTTAAGTACGGTGGAGAAGTTTAATTATTTGCAGTCCCTCTTGGAAGGGGAGGCAGCAAAGACAATAACAGGATTAACATTAACAGAGGCTAATTATAATGTGGCTTGGGATATATTAAAGAAACGGTTTGGTAAGACAGAGATCTTAATTAAAAGCCACCTCCGTGAACTTTTAGCTATACCTCCTGATAATAATCCTAATAGTGTCAAGGAGTTACGGCAGTTACATGATGAATTTGAAGTTAGAACTAGGTCCCTGGACAACTTGGGTGTAGGAATGGAAAGGTATGGTATAATGTTGGTTACTATACTGGAGTCTAAATTGCCTAGCTCAATTTTGCTTGAATTAAGTAGAGGACACTCTACAGAACATGTGTACATCCCCCTTCAGCAGATGTTAAGTCTTTTAGGCACATAATTAGCAAGACGAGAGGGAACTGAGTTTGCAAAGTGGGATGTTAAACAAGGGGACAAAGGCAGGCACAACACCAAAGTTTCTACAAAAAGAAATAACCCAGGTACAGTGTCAGCTCTACATGCATCCTCTGAGAATAAATTAAAGGGAATCAAGGAATGCGTATTTTGCGAAGGCAACCACAAGTCATATAAATGTGAGGTGGCTGAGGCTTTACCGTTTGAGGAGAGAAAGGGTAGGGTAACTAAGTCCACAGCATGTTTTAAATGTTTTTTGAAAGGTCACAGAGCAAGGTTTGTAAGTTTAAAATTTTGTGCAAAAAATGCCATGGCCGGCATCAGCCATTATTGTGTGAAAACACTCCTAGTAGGCCTACCCCCAGAAGTGGAGACATCAGTGGCACATGCCACTGCTATGAAAGGGAGTGAAAGTAAAGGGGGGATTATTGAAAACAGCTGCAGCATTATTAATTGGGAATGATGGAGAAGCTACTGTAAGAGTGTTGTTTGATAGTGGTAGCCAGTATAGCTTTATTAAGACCAGAATTTCCAAAAAATTGAAGTTTAAAGAACTTAAGAGGGAAAATTTAAGAATTTCTGGGTTTGGGGGTTCCGTTCAAAACCAAACCAAAGTTAAGAAGGTAGAAGTTCTGGTTAAGGGGTTGTTACCACAAGGTCCCACTATCAAGGTCCAAGCTGTAGAGATTGAGGAGCTTTGTGCTCCAGTCACTACTTGTTTAGATATGGCATGTGTCCAAGAATTGCGAGTTAAAGGAATTAATTTGGGCAATACTAAGTTTGAAGGAACAGAAGATATTAGTCTTTTGATTGGAGCTGACTATTATTGGGACTTCATCACTGGTAATATTGTCCGCACATCTCGAGGCCCAGTAGCTATTGAAAGTAAGCTCGGCTGGATGCTGCATGGTAGCTATTGCAATGAAATGGAGGTTAAAGCTCTTTTTGTTAAGATTTAGGAGAACAGCTATGGTTTGGAAAGGCATTTGAAAGCGTTTTGGGAACTTGAATCCATTGGCATAAAGGACAAACAGGAGAAGCAAGCGAGTACAGTGAACAGTGATGTTTTAGAGCAATTTGAAAAAGGGATTGGGTTTAGAGATGGTTGCTATGAAGTTGGCCTCCCTTGGAAGGATTCTTGCAAACCCAGTTCAAACCTTCAGCTAGCTAATAGGAGGTTGGAGACTTCATTGTACAGGCTAAGAAAAAATGAGTTGTTAATTGAATACAATGAGGCCATCCTAAGCTATGTAAAGGAGGGCCATGCTGAAAGGGTGCGGATAAAGTTAAAACCAGAGGACAGAGATGCAGTAAGGTATCTGTGGGTGGATACGAAAGACTTGTTGGAAAATGAACCTAAGGTTCAAGTATATAGAATGAAGTCAGTGTTGTTTGGCCTCAGCTCTAGTCCATTTCTGTTAGCAGCTACTATGCAGTACCATTTTAAGAAATATTCTGAAGTCTATCCTAACACTATTGAACACATAAGGAAAAATTTTTATGTTGATGATTTGCTGTGTTCCGTGGATAATACAGAAATGGCTAAACGGATATTCATGAGGCTAGAGCTATAATGAGGGAGGTTGGCATGGAGCTTAGAAAATGGCAGACCAATCATTCTCAATTACAAGAGTTTATGAGTCAGTCCTGTGTAGGACCTGATGCAGCAGAAAGTATTGAGGATTCTGGTATTAAGGAGTTGTGGGCAATAGACACAAAGGTGCTAGGCATGGTTTGGCAGCAAGGAGAGGATTTGTTTACTTCCAATGGGAAATCTTTAGTAGAGCTGGCTGAGAATGAGACAAGGTTGACAAAACGTACAGCTCTTAGTTTGGCTTCGAAGGTCTTTGATCATCTTGGATTCCTGGCTCTATTTGTGATCAAGTAAAAAATTTGGTTTCAGAGCCTCTGGGAAATTGGACTTGGTTGGGACCAAGAGTTACCTGATCATATGGTGGTAAGGTGGAAATATTGATTCAAAGAATTGGCACATCTTGGAGACATTGAAATCCCAAGATGGTACTTTGGAGAGTTGAACAATAGTCGAGACAATTTGGAGCTGCACATCTTTTGTGATGCAAGTGAGAAAGCCTATGCAACTTGTACTCATATAAGAGGCACATTCAAAGAAGGAGTAAGTTGCAGGTTGGTTGCTGCAATGAGCAGAGTAGCACCTCTGAAAAGGCTTTTTATTCCAAGGTTGGAATTGATGGGTGCAGTTATTGCTAGTCGGCTTGCAGTTACAGTACAAAAGTCTTTGGCCATCTATGAAATTCCAAGCTATTATTGGACAGACTCCACTATAGTTTGGCACTGGTTAAGAAACCAGGCAAGGAAATGTTATAATGTTATAATGTTTCAGACCAACAAAGACCCTAGGATCCACTCGTGGCTGGTCTACCTAACTGTGTTCGTAATTGTGTATTGTATATGTCCTCCGTGGTGGCGGAAGGGACCTACAATTTTACGTGGGTTCCGAACCACAAGAACATAAGAAATTTATGTAACAACTGCCTGTACATTCGCAACGACCAATTTTTGCAAAACTAAATAATTATCAATTAAAAACTAATTAATTATCGATTTAAAACTAAAGATAGAATCTCTGGATCCAGAGGATCAAGTCATAATAGACTACTATCCACAAATATGTTACACTCTATATCTATTTATAACCGACATGCAAATATATCAGATCCAAAGAATCCAGTCAATTTCATTATGGTATCCATCAATACTAGTACCTTGCCCAACGAAAAATAAGTCACGGTCCATATCGATTGCGGACGAAGTCAAAATTTACAACCATATACATTACAATATACATTAGGGTGTACCATTTTTGGGTCATTTTCAAAAAGTCAAGGTCCAGGAGTCTAGCATTTTCTAATCCGACAAATTTTGAATCCCCCCCACCCCCCCTTGAAATTTTGCGTATCCCCTTTTCCTAAAAACCCCATATATCTCAAACACTATCAACTTTATCGAAAAATGTTATAGAATAAAAATGATTTAGAATCAAAAGTTCTATTAGAAAAGTTCATCAAAATAGAAATTTACTTAATTTTGAAAATTTTCATTTATTTTTTAAAAATTTAAATTAAAAAAATTTTGCTTGCAGTGCCTTCTTCTTAAATAAGGTGTTACCGCCACCTTTGAAGCATCACCCCAATGCAGCTTCGCGGCGATGTGCTTTGTATTTGCTAGTTATAATGCAAATCATAATTAGTTTTTATTATAACTAGCCTATACAAAGTGAGGACAACCTCAAAACTATATACTGTATATATAAAATAAAGCTAAAAATTAACACTTTATCTATAGTTGTGAGGTCCCATCGTTTTTTTTTTTTTTATTCAACACTTTCCTCAAAAAAATAAAAAAACAAGTTTCCTAATTAGAAATCATTGATATAAGAGCTTTTTAAACATAAAAATAAGAAAAGACAATTTATGGTATATTTAATAACAAAAAAAAATCAGCCTCTTCTAAATTAAAACAATCTCTGCAAATAAAAATACCTAATCTATCTGTTAATGAACTATTCTTTACTGAGTTTCATTCTTTTAAGAGTCTCTTTACTAGGATCAGGAATTAGTCTTCTATTCTCTTCCACAATTTGCAAAAGACCTTGAAATTCTTCTTCATTTTGACATTTGTCATGAAAGTCTTGAACCAGCTTGATTCCTCTTTCAGCGGTATCATTGACTACTCTAATAGATGAAAGAATGTTTTTTAGTTTGTTGTAGTCATCGACCTCTTCCCATGTTGATGCTGGTTTCTTTATCCATGAGTCTGGTTTTGACCCACAGCATTGAAATAAATGCCATGAAATTGGACCTACTAGCTGATGAAGCTTTGTGTCTTCCTTTAAAATGGGGAAAACAGGTTGCCCACATACATAATTTTCTGGAACTGGATATTTGTTTAAGGATTTTGCGATCCTATCTTTTTCATCATTACTTAGCGATCCAAAGAAACTCAAAGGGACCACTTCCTCCGTCAAATACCAGTAATGATTGGCAAAAGATTTCAAAGCAGCATTTGCAACTTCCCTATCTTCCTTCTTGTAATTCACCAAATCATGATAAAACTTCAGATCATTAGCTGGACTATCTAGTGAATTAGAACATAAAAGCCAGTATTTTCCATAAATTAATGCATTAAATAGACACATTCTCTTTAATTTCTAATCAATGATTCATCATATGATGCTTGGTGGGCAAAAGCATACATTTTATTTGTATACAAAATCATTGCCATCCACCTGGCACGGTGCATTGCACCAGGTTTCCGCCAATGACTGTTTTCTCTGGAAACCTCTCCTAAAAGCATTAAAGTTGTTTCAGCAACTTCCTTATAGTCATCACGTGGAAAGCAGTCAGATTTTCTTAAACATTGGGTCATAAATTCTACACATTCTTCCTTTAGGCCTCTTTGATACCTTGATTTAACATCAAGAACATTGTATGTAGATTTCGTATTAATTTTCTTCCATTTAGACTCGCGAAATTCTTTGAATAACTCAAACTCAGGAGATTTACTTGGGCCAAAAATGGTTTCATACACAGCACACAAAACTCTTTCAGCCACATGATGGCGGCATGCTAACCAATCAATTTCTTTTGCAAAAGTTCTTCAAGTAACTTACAGGAACCTTTCATCCATCCTGAATTGGATGCAGTGGTATCAAATGATACTCCAAAGACATTTTGCTTCAAGTTCCATTTTCAATACTTTGAAATACAGAAGTGGCTTGAGACAATCCAGTGGAATCATCTATTATAGAAACTGATAAAAGTTTTTCTACATTTGGGTATCCAGTAACAAGTATTGCAAGGCGGTCTTCTTGTTCTGAACATGATTTAGTAAGCAGCTTGCTATCCCAATGTACTAGGCAGTGATCAGGAGGAGTAAAATCCTTGATGCAAGTTTCATATTTTCGTTTTCTTGTCTTTCGAGCGGCTCTTGCAGATGTGGTCCTGGAGAGAGACAGTTTTTCAATATCCTTGCCACACCTAATGGCTACTGCAGCAGCAAAAACAGTCCGTTGTCCAATAGAGAGATTAAGTCTGTCTGCAGTGGAGGAAACCAATGGCGAGGCAAGAATATTTTTGGGGCTGGAAGCATTTGAAGGTCCTGCTGTAGGTTCTGTCGGAAACTCTTCATAGCTGTCTGTCTCAGAACTGGTCGTGCTAGAAAGAAGGGTCTCTGATGTTCTGGCTGTAGCACTCACTTGCTTCACTGATTTATGTTTCTCTTTGCGTTTCTTCTCTTTCTCTAATCTAATGTACTTGCGCTGTACTTTTGATGCATAATCTACATCTAGCAAACCTAAACATGTTTCTCGTTTTGTTCTTTGATCTTCTAAGAATGAAACATCATATGCTTTCTGAGGCTCAGTTCTCATGCGGTCTTTTTGGATTAATTCAACGGCATTTTGAGAAGAGATGTCAAAAAGGGAATCCATAATTTTCATGAAATTAGAGAGTTCATTTTCAAAGCTTGCTCTTTTTTGTGTGCTTGATTAAATTATTATGCATTTCTTTTAGATTTAACAGCATCTTCCTGCCTTTAGGGTTTTTACTAATATCCATAGTAGGAATGCATGCTTTTTGCCATATTATTAGTAGCTTCTGTAGAACTTCATTAACAGTAGAATCTTTTGTAACTTTTGGACCCTTATACTGCATTCTCCGTAAATAAATAAAATGGCTTAGAACATCTTTATTGGATGGTAAAACAATTTTAGATGAACTCATAATATCAGCCTGCAAGCGACCAAGAATAAAGTCATGCTGTTTTGTAGCTGTTTGACTCATTTTTTATTTATTTTTCAAATAAAGCAGTCTGAAAAGAAACAATAAGAGTAAAAACAATGCTTGTTTATTAAAATTCAATGTAAAAAAGGATTTTTAAATTTGGATTATACTCACAATATACTCATAAATAATGTAACTTAAGCACCTTATTTTATATTAATACAATAAGGTGCTCTTGGACAAAAGAAAATGAAAATTTTCAAAATTACGTAAATTTCTATCTTAATGAACTTTTCTAATAGAACGTTTGATTCTAAATCATTTGTATTCTATAACATTTTTCGATAAAGTTGATAGTTATTTAGATATATGGGGTTTTTAGGAAAAGGGGATGGGCAAAATTTCAAGGGGGGTGGGGGGGATTCAAAATTTGTTGGATTAGAAAATGCTTGTTAAATTCGTGTTTAGGACATCATTTGGCACAACATTAGACTCCTGGACCTTGACTTTTTGAAAATGACCCAAAAATGGTACACCCTAATATACATACTTAGGAGGAAAAGTGTAGGTGTGGCTGTAAAGACTGTACAGTAATGTAGAAATGTGTGTGCACCCATTTTGGGTCTCCCATTTAAAGGTGTTTGTGGGGCAAGTGAAGATCATGAGTTTTTCAATACCTCACAGTACTATCGGGGGCACCGCTCGGCAGAGTTAAATGGGGTGTGTAAGGACAGAGCGTATCCCCTAACCCAAGCTGCTGCCTCCCTATATCCCACAACACTTGTGTTGAGCTGTGGGATCTATCACCACAAAGCCTTAATTTTACTACCTTAAACTATACCCAATCTATCAACATATGCTTCTAATCGACTTTTAAACATGTTTATAGACGTGCTACTAATTACTTCTACCGGCAAACTATTCCACCTCTTTACTATTCTATGCGTAAAAAAGTTTTTCGCAACTGCTGTCTCGAACCTTCTACTTGTCAACTTACACCCGTTATTTCTAGTCCTATTATATTGAGATATTTCGAAAAAGCTATTTCTATCTACGTTATCGAACCCATTCATAATTTTGAAAACCTGGATTAAATCACCCCTTAGCCTCCTAGTCTCGAGTGTTGTTAATTTTAACTCCTTAAAGTCTGCTTGAGATTAGGAAAGTGAATTCGAATTAAGTTTAATGGTGGAATAAAATCACTGGAAGACAACATGTCCAGTCACTGTCCATGTTCTGTATATTGGTATCTCCCCATATCTCTAACCAAAACAACGCATTTATCATTATTTTTACATTTTGTTTTACTCAAATATCTCCAAACTTTAATTGCCAATACCGCGTTGGATCTGCTTAATGATACTCGAGGAAATTTTCTTTATTCTTCTTACTAAAATAATCAAATGAATGGGGTTAAAAGTAGGACGAAAAGAGAGGCCAAAACTCAGTGAAACCTTTATATGGAAAAATTGAAAACGTTTCAATTAGAAAGTAAGTTGTCTATCCGATTACAAACTCGCTAAAAGTGACATACGCATAAACAAGATTTGAATGAACGGTGAAAATTATAATTTTTTTTTGCTAACCGCGTTTATAACAACTCTTAAATATTGTGGGCGTTATTTATAAATGTTTTAAGATGGGTATCGATGAAATTTTCATAAGAGTCGGATGATGCTATAGTTAAATCATTAAACGAACATCTTATGGAATGGAGACGGCAGTCTGGGGCCTACTTTGTTTCTTAAACCAATGAGTTTCTCCTTAAAAATTTCTTGTTGAACAACAGAAAACGGTTTTTTATTTAGGGGAAATTATTGAGAAGCAGAGATGGAGGGCAAACCTTGGGCAAACCTTACTAAATCAACAAAAAGGGTTTCATAAAATTTAATTACCAATTCTTAAACGTGGAAGATCACTAATTTGGACTAAGAAATGTTGCAAATTCTCTTCAAGGCTGAAAAGAGATTAAGATTTTTAAAAACAAGTTTTATTTAAGGAGATTAAATATTCCCCGAAATAAGAAATGATTTTCAATTGCTCCAAAAAGAAAATTCTTATTTTAACTGCTTCTGACCTTTCATCTCGTTAAAGATGTGTTTGTCTTAAAGACCTTTAAATATAGCAGTCTTTAGTTGGTCTTATCTTAATTTTAAAGTTCCTTTCATTGACTCATTCCAGAGGTTTCTTTCAAATTTCAGTCTTTTTGTACGTCTCTCTTTCTTTAACGATATTTGAAAGGTCCTTTTTATTACTTATTATTTTAAGCCATGGATTATTTTTAATTAACTTTCATATACTGTGTATATATATATATATATATATATGTTAAACACAGACCGTGCATGGAACAAGGAACTCTTCTGGGAAAATTAAATCCACTATAGTCCGAATAAGTAATGGTAAATGACAAATACCATAGTTTTTCTTTTTCATGATGCTAGCCCGACGTGGGCAACGGGTCTCTCGCAAAGAGATCCCATAAATATAGCTTCCCTCACCAGCTATCTGCAAAGCAGACAGGATCCCAAAGCTGGATCCTGTCTGCTTTGCAGATAGCTGGTGAGGGAAGCTATATTTTTGGGATCTCTTTGCGAGAGACCCGTTGCCCACGTCGGGCTAGCATCATGAAAAAGAAAAACTATTGTATTTGTCATTTACCATTACTTATTCGGACTATAGTGGATTTAATTTTCCCAGAAGAGTTCCTTGTTCCATGCACGGTCTGTGTTTAACATATAAATTTCTCAGGGGACCATTCTGAGTTTGTGTATATATATATATATATATATATATATATATATAACGAACAGCGGATTACCAGAAGATCAGGGCCCTCAACCTTCATTAATTAGCCTTATAAGGCTAACTAACGAAAATATCACGACTTAACCTAACCAGTCGTTAGGCCAATTGTACGCCCTTGACGACTGGTTAGGTTAAGTCGTGATATTTTCGTTAGTTAGCCTTATAAGGCTAACTAAAGAAGGCTGGGGCCCTGATCTTCAGGTGATCCCGAACAGCGAACAGTAAGACAAGTCCTTGAAAGAACATTTTATTCTTAGCAAAGCTCTAGGTGAGGCTCTCACCATCCTCAGTCGTAGAACCGGGAAAAATACAGTAGTTACAAAATATATAATGAAAACTATAATTGAGAGGCTGCAAGTTCAAATATTAGACCCTTAAAACAATTACAAAGACTTACATTATAATATAAAATTATTTAAAAGTACAGTAATTCACTAATTAATACTAATCAAGATTACAGAATGCACAAATAAAATATAAACTAAAATCATGACAAACAACATCGTCCATTCTCAAACTAGCACGAAAAATAACTAAAAATTCAGAACTCACAGATACTCACAGAAGTCTTCTGGAAGAGGCCATCAGGCCTGTGACTCCAGCTCCGAATTTTCACCTTCGGTTATGTGTTCTGTCTGGTGGCGGTCGGGATTAGTACAAAGAATGTCGGCTCTGTAATCAAATTTGCGTTCCTGGTGGGCCCACACTCTATCCAACTTCTTCTCAAAGCTCAGAACCGAATCTGAGTCAACTAATGAGGCTGGTAGACTATATTCCAGGTGTTTACGACCCTACTGCAGAATGTGTATTTCCTCAAATTTAACCTTGGTCTCTCCTTGTAGATCTTCTTGGCGTGCCCCATTGTCATTGTGTTGTCTTGAATCGTAAATAGGTCTTCGCATACTTGTTTATCATAGATGTTACACGTAATCTTGAACACCTCTAACATATCCCCTCGAGATCTTCTATATGCCAACGATGGTAAATCTAATTTTTTAAGTCTTTCTTGTATGGTAGGTCCTTCAATGATGGGATTAGCTTAGTGGCACGCCGTTGGACATTTTCTAAGGCCTCAATATCATTTACCTTGTATGGGCACCATATTTGGTTGGCATATTCTAGATGAGGTCTTACAAGTGCAGTGTATAATGATTTAAACATTTCTTCGTCTAAGGTCACAAATGTTCTGCGTATTATTCCTACTAATCTATTTGCCATATTTATTTTCTCTGCTAAATGTTCTTCGAATCTGAGGTTACTATCAATTATAACTCCAAGGTCCTTCTCTGAATTACTCTCACTCATTTCCTCATACATTTCATATTTCTTATTCTGGGCAACTGCTCTTCCTATCCTCGTATACTTACTAGGGTGAAACTTCAGCATCCACTTCTCTGACCACTGTTGTTCTGTATTTATTTAGCTGGATGATTATCTTAGTATATTAAGAGAATTAAATGGATGAACTTGAATTCCTCAGATATTTTTTACTTGGAAATGGCTTTGGTACAAAACTCACTGAATATGCTATTAACGGGTTCATGTCTTCAAAATATGTTAATAGGCTGGAAGTGGTTGGTAGTGGAGTTGCTAAGAAAATAATCTATTTTAAATTGCCATATTATGGTCCTCATAGTTTTATCATTAAGAATAATATTACTAAACTAACAAATGGGTTCTATCCATAAATTACTGTTCGATGTATATTTACTTTAGATCGAAGATTGGGCTCGTTTTTTTAAATAAAGAATAAAATCCCAAGCAACCTGTGTTCTTTCCTCGTGTATAAATATACATGTGACTGATGCACTTCGTCCTATGTTTGGGCAACTATACGTCAGCTTCAGCCATATATGGATGAGTACAGGGGTGTAAATATCCATTCTGGAAATAGACTTACTCACCCCTCGTTCTCTAGCATTAGAAATCATTCTTATGAATTTGAACATCCTATAACAAGTAAGGGGCATTTCAATTATTACGCAACACTCGAAGTGGGGAGGGGTGTCATGAGATGTGTTACACTTTGTTATCATGGGAGGAGGGGGGATATAGCTGAGTGTTATGTAACATAATCAACAGTTTTAATGTAAAATAAAACTCTTTGATATGCTCATGCAATATATGCAATATCAAAAACATGTCAATATAAAAAAACATGTCAATATCAGAAATATGTCACATGTGTATGTACTGTATTACTATATTGACCAATCTACACATAACATGCATACTTTACATATACACATGTGGTTCATACTTCCTCTCACACAGGGCACGTGCTGTTGCTGAAATTACAGGTGTCCCACCTTCAACGCAGGTAGGTGGGGGTATGACCAGTAAGGTAGGTTGATTTTCCGCATTTTTTTTAGATATAGACTTTGGACTAGTCGAGATAGTCAGGGCTTAATATGATAATAACTGACAAAAAATTTCAGATCCCTACCTTTAACCGTTTTTTGAGGAAACCGTTTCAAAAATCGTCAAAAAAAATCGTACCGAAAAATACCACATTTTCGCAATTTTCGGCCGAAAAAATCATGCTATTTTCATAAAAAAATCCTGAAAAAAGTTATAATTTTATTGAAAGAAAGTAAAAAAAAACATGTACAGAGTCAAATAGACACATTTAGATCCCAAGATCATCATAATTTTCACTGTAAGAGCCCTTAGAAGCAAAGGAAGGCCTCATCTGGCGGCTTAGGGCTTTGGCCAGAATGTGTTTGTGCCTTGATTCGAGTCCATAAACAGTATGGGAAGCTTCAGATGTCAGCTTCACGGCCCTTTCAACACTCTGAGAATGTGAAGGCAGATCAGGCAGCTCCAGCTTGGTGCCATTCAGCAATGCTTCTTGAAGCTCCTGGTCAGAAAAGTCTTCTGTGAGAGCAGGTTCACAGATGCCACTTTGAGAAAGGTTGATTAGTTCTGACCAGTGGGTAGCTTCAGTGTTGATGGCTGTGATCTTCTTCAGCCTCTTCTTGGCTGGCTTCCCACTTCTGAAAGAATAATAATTAATTTATTTTTTATTCCAGTTTAAGATTTAATCCCTATTAGTCTCAGAATTGCTGATTTAATTTAACTTAAAGTAAAAAAAAAAAAACCCGAGTTCTATAAATCCCCATAATCGAATTTTTTTTCAGAAAGAAGGTAAGATTATTTCCATTATCAGAGGGGAGGGGGGAAATTGGGATAAGAAAATGTGAAAAAAATTCGATTATGGGGATTTATAGAACTCGGGCCTTTTTTTTATTAAATAAATCTCCATAATCAAATTTTTTTTTTCACATTTTTTAAATTAATAAATGCTTACCTGATGGACAGAATTTTCTTGAGAGCAGCTTCTCTCACTTCCAAGTCATCAGACTTCATCACGGAGTACAGCACATTCTCGGGCAGCAAGGCAAAAGCATTGTACTTCAGGTTCTTGAAAGCAACACCCTGGATTTCTTCAGACTGCTGCTTGATCCTCCAGATTCTGCTCCTGGACTGTAGAAAGAGATTTCCTGTTTATCTCTTTTGCTTTCTTGAAGCACACTTCCACCAATTTCACTACATAATATTCCTCATACAGGGGCAGCCGCGGGTTCACTGCCTGCCAGATCTCAATCACATCCTTTGCTATCATTTTAGCAATATCATAGTCTTTCAAGTCCGGGTAGCTGTTTTGGAGGAAATAACTGTACTGAATAACTTGGCGGAGGGTAGGAGCCTAGGAGGCTCTGTTTTATCCAAAGGGGAAGGCTGGCCACTGAATTTTTTGGCACTATCACTTCGAGTTAACACTGCAGACTTCCGTTTTTAACCCATTTTTATGAAATATCTGAAAATAAACACAATTAAATGAACGCATCATAAAGTAACTTAATTTAATACACATTTTATAGGTAAATATCATTAAAAAATACAAAATAATACACTAATAAACATCTATAATGCATTTACAATAAGTTTCAAGCATCGTTTTGTTAAAAAAGTCGAATTTTAATTGATTATTTTGATGAAATAAGGTCCGATATTTTGTTTGTTTACATTGCGCGAATGCCGCGCGCGATTTTACGCGTAAAATTTGACAATTTTGCAGCTTAAAAATAATTAACAATCCTCAAAAAATACAATAATTTTCACAAATATGAGTTGGTGCAACGTTTTTTATACATTAATACCTTTCTATCTAGACTAGTCCAAGATCACAGTTCCAAAATCAACCTACCTTAAATTGACCAGGTGTTACATATTAAAGTTAAGGGGGCTTCACACTGTGACAAAGCGCTACAAGGGGGAAAGGGGTGTTAAAATTCTCCCCCAAAAGTGTTACATAATACTTGAATGGCCCCTACTAATTTTTCCGTTATTGCGATGGGTAATAGATTGGATTTATCCGTTTAGAATCTATTTATATTTTAAAATTAAACCCACATTAAATGAGCTGAATTCATTTAATTCTCTTAATATACTAAGATAATCAACCAGCTAAATAAAAATACCTAACAACAACCATCAGTTCTGAGTTTTTAGTTTTTTTCGTGCTATTTTGAGAATGGACGATGTTGTTTGTCATGATTTTAGTTTATATTTTATTTGTGCATTCTGTAATCTTGATTAGTATTAATTAGTGAAGCACTTTTAAATAATTTTATATTATAACTTTAATTTATAAGGTAAGTCTTTGTAATTGTTTTAAGGGTCTAATATTTGAACTTGCAGCCTCTCAATTATAGTTTTCATTATATATTTTGTAACTACTGTATTTTTCCCGGTTCTACGATTGAAGATGGTGAGAGCCTCACCGAAAGCTTTGCTAAGAATTAAATGTTCACTCAAGGACTTTTGCTGTTCCTTGTTAAGCTTAGATTTCCACCTAGAAAACCGTTCAGCAACAAATATATATATATATATATATATATATATATATATATATATACATATAATGCAAACCCACAAAGAAAAATGATTCCAAGACCTTTCGTTACACCTCGTCAGGGAATGACGAGGTCTCTGACAAGGTGTACTTCTGAATACACGAAAGCTTTGGAATCATTTTTCTTTTTCCTTGTGGATTTGCATCATTCATTCATTTCATGTGTTTAATTGTGAAATTCATCCCGTGTGTGTGTGTTAATCGGGTCGTTCCTAATGAACTTCAATTTCATTTAAAAAAAACAACAAGATAAACGATAAAGCTTGCATTATCATTATATATATATATATATATATATATATATGATAGTGTGTGTGTATGGAGAAACGAAATCACGGAATGGGAGCTAAATATCAGATCTATGCATGCATTAACAGTTAGTTTAAACACGACACAGTCGTCAGCCATATTTTAATTACAAAATTTCTCGAGGGTGTCGGTAAAAAAAATTACTGGATGTGAGTGAACCCGGATCTTGACCCTGACAATCCGGATCCGAATCCCCTTAAACTACCGTTGGGGTCCGCATTCGGTTTGATTGCCCTGAATAGACAGACGTATAGCGTATTATCTTTAATTTCGCAATGCCATTATGAATCGCCAAAGGTTAGCTTCATCATTTTGAGACAAGATCGAAATATTGAACTTTCTTTATAGCTATCAGTGGAAAACGGATTTGAAGTGCCGCTTTATCGTGAAACAAAACACCGTTTTAAAGAATTGTGGAATTCGTCCGCATTAATTTGGTTTATTTAGTTGGCATTCAATTTCTGTATAAAAAAAATAATGAAATGTAAGGAAAGTTGCCGATTCTTTCAGAACAATTTCTCTTCAGTTTCTCTTACAATATAAAAAAGTTAATTCTTCCTCTTCAAAATTCTTCCTCTTCAAACTCTCATATATATATATATATATATATATATATATATATATATATATATATACATTATAACTGCAAACACGCAGTATAATTAACGTAAAGAACGACGCTTTGTATAGGAGAATATTCCGCGCAAGATGAGAGCGAAAGAACGAAACAAATGAAAAAATGAGGTAACCACCCGGGAATCGAACCCGGGATCTTCCGATTGCCGGTCAGATATGATAACCATTACACAATCGGCAATCGGAAGATCCCGGGTTCGATTCCCGGGTGGTTACCTCATTTTTTCATTTGTTTCGTTCTTTCGCTCTCATCTTGCGCGGAATATTTTCCTATACAAAGCGTCGTTCTTTACGATATATATATATATATATATATATATATATATATATATATATATGTGTGTGTGTGTGTGTGCGTGTGAATTTATGTGCATGTATAAATTCCGTTGTATATGAGAATGGTAAAAAAATAATTTTACAGTTAGACTAACATATAGTTAGAAAATAAAATTAGATTGTTTAAAAATGGTTGGGTGTTTTTCTGAAAAAACGTAGGCGCACCTAAAGCAAAAGCACCCACTCTGTAATTTCTTTATTTATGGTCAGATGATAATGCACACCATTTTAGACAAATTTTTGAAAAATTTGTAAAAAAAAAATTTATAAAAAAAAACCGGGCATACAGTTAACCTAACCGGGCCTTCAATGCTATTCCGATATCCGCCATTGAAGGCCCTGTTAGGTCAACTGTATGCCCGGTTAGGTTAACTGTATGCTCTTGACAATTGGTTAAGTACAGTTGACCTAACCTATTTCTCGGTATTTGAAAAACTCTATATTGAAAATTTCATAAAAATCTGACCATAAATAAATTACAGAGTGGGTGCTCTTGCTTTAGGTGCGCCAAAACTTACAGGGTTGCTATTTGTGATTACGATACAGTTACTTGGTAGTAATGCCAGGTTGGGGTCTAGGATTGCTAACCCTCCAGTTTTCGATCGGAGTTTACGGTTTTCGTCGTGAGTCTCCGGTTTTATTTTAAAAATAAAACCTCCGGCTTTAAATTTGTATAAAAGATAAGATTTAAAAATTTAGTTTAGAATTCTATTTCACATAATATTTAGTAAAGATGTCATTCAGGAACCAAAATTGCGACTAATAAGCGTCTGCAAATAATCAAATGGCGATGCTTAATTGCTACTTGGCGGGTTGACTCGGCGGTCGAGTCTAAATCTGCGGTTGTTTGAAATTTAAAAGTTGGCAACCATAACTGGATCATATTATCATATTGGGTGTAATTCCTACATAAAAAAAATTGGGTAATTATATAGAAAACGGCGCAACCCGAAGTATGATGTAAAAAACATTTTATTAGGTCAATTTCGATGTGCTGAAGCCAAATCTGTTAACCATTTGGTGTGCAAATGCTTCAAATTAGAGTAAATGTTATTTATATTTTACTCTAATTTGAAGCATTTGCACACCAAATGGTTAACAGATTTGGCTTCAGCACATCGAAATTGACCTAATAAAATGTTTTTTACATCATACTTCGGGTTGCGCCGTTTTCTATATAATTACCAAAAATTGGTTGGGTTGATTAAATTATAATTTTGTTTGGACTCTGTTTCCGCTCTTTCTATAAAAACTTAGAAAAATTGCTGATAAAAATCATAACTGATATGAATGTGCTTATGATTGAAAAAAGTACATTTGTGTTGCCTTGGGGAGGAAACTCAAGCTCGTGGTGCATTTTACTCCTGACGAATCATGCATCCGAACCATAGAGACAGGAGACTACAAGGCAAACTAATGTCATAGGCACGAAAATGGATATGAATCATTGGATTATAATACCACGTACGGAGCCTCATTAGTAGTTGATTCTCTGTATATATGGTAGTGATGGTACAAGCTGCTTGTTCCCTGAGTGGGTGTATACTATACACTGTATAGGTAGAGTGGGGTTTTGTGTAAAGCAATGAAGCCTCTCTTTCTGATTTACATTAAGGATTATATATGTATACCAGGCGTCTCAAAAAATGTCCGCTTCTAATGTTCTAAACTAAAAAAAGGAATCTAGACACAAAGACAAACTCAACAAGTACGTAAATTATACATAGTTTATTAACCTTAATTAATCGACATGTTTAATGTGATCGCCATTTTTTTTCTAACACAATATTCAACCTTACACAAATGTTTGACATAATTTTTGGAAATAACTCAACTGGGATGTTGTTGATTACCTCAGACTTTGGTCTTCAGGTTTTCAAGTGTCTTGGGTTTGGTAGAATAGAACCTGTCTTTTATGTAACTCCCACAAAAAAACAGTCACAGGGTGTGAGATAAGGTGAGTATGGAAGCCATTCCACTGGCTCATGAAGGGAGATTAGTCGCCCGGAAAAATGCTTCCTCAAAAAGTTGCGAATTTCACAAGCAGTGTGTGGAGGTGCTCCATCCTGCTGAAACTAGTGTGAATCTGGGGTAATGCAGTTATTTCTTTTACGAAACAAAATAATTAGTTGTGGTAAGTAGAAATCTTGTAGCATCTGACGATGTGAATTTTGCATTACTGTTACTGCTTTTCCAGCTTCATTCTTAAAGAAGTAGGAGCCTACTACACCATGCCACTGAATAACGACCCAGATGTTAGTTTAGCAACTCTACGTGGAAGCTCTTTTGGAGTGCCAGCATGACTTCCCCAGTAACGAAAGTTTTGCTTATTGATCTCCCTAGACAGTTGTACATAACGCTCGTCAGTGAAGTCAATGTTTTTAAAAAACTCAGGATCTTCTAGCTTTGCTAACATCCAGTGCTGTGACTTAACTAGTTACTCGGTAATCGTTCCTTTTTTGAGTAACTGCAATGGTAACTAGATACATTTTCCGGCCGAGTAATTGTAACTGTAACTAGTTACAAAAAATCATGAATATTTGTCACTTCTACCAGTTACTTTTTCTGTGAGGAGAAAAGTTAGTAGCTACTTTTTTCACAACCCTTGCTCAATGCACATACTGTATTCTGCATAGTGCAAGTTTATTGACAACATACAGTATATAAGAGCAAGTGTAGTTTACGTTCCCCTACATTATCCTAGTGTAGTTTACGTTCCCCTACATTATCCTAGTGTAGTTTACGTTCCCCTACATTATCCTAGTGTAGTTTACGTTCCCCTACATTATCCTAGTGTAGTTTACGTTCCCCTACATTATCCTAGTGTAGTTTACGTTCCCCTACATTATCCTAGTGTAGTTTACGTTCCCCTACATTATCCTAGTGTAGTTTACGTTCCCCTACATTATCCTAGTGTAGTTTACGTTCCCCTACATTATCCTAGTGTAGTTTACGTTCCCCTACATTATCCTAGTGTAGTTTACGTTCCCCTACATTATCCTAGTGTAGTTTACGTTCCCCTACATTATCCTAGTGTAGTTTACGTTCCCCTACATTATCCTAGTGTAGTTTACGTTCCCCTACATTATCCTAGTGTAGTTTACGTTCCCCTACATTATCCTAGTGTAGTTTACGTTCCCCTACATTATCCTAGTGTAGTTTACGTTCCCCTACATTATCCTAGTGTAGTTTACGTTCCCCTACATTATCCTAGTGTAGTTTACGTTCCCCTACATTATCCTAGTGTAGTTTACGTTCCCCTACATTATCCTAGTGTAGTTTACGTTCCCCTACATTATCCTAGTGTAGTTTACGTTCCCCTACATTATCCTAGTGTAGTTTACGTTCCCCTACATTATCCTAGTGTAGTTTACGTTCCCCTACATTATCCTAGTGTAGTTTACGTTCCCCTACATTATCCTAGTGTAGTTTACGTTCCCCTACATTATCCTAGTGTAGTTTACGTTCCCCTACATTATCCTAGTGTAGTTTACGTTCCCCTACATTATCCTAGTGTAGTTTACGTTCCCCTACATTGTCCGCGTATACCTAATCAAATAAAACGTCAAAACTAACGAAAATATTACGACTTAATTTAACCAATCATCAACTTATATATATTATATAAGTTGATGATTGGTTAGGTTAAGTCGTAATATTTTCATTAGTTTTAACGTTTTATTTGATGGATTCATTTAAAAAATGTCTCTTAAAGATCCTAGTGTAGTTTACGTTCCCCAACTTTGACCTAGTGTAGTTTGTCCCCTTTTGCGTCAGGGGGACGTAAACTACACTTGCTCCCATATATCTAATGCTAATTTGATAAAATCTTGTTTATTCGTTAAATCACAATCAATCTGATATAAATGAACAATCTTGACAATTATCACTTGTCAGGGAAAATACTTTTATCAGGGTCAGATGCTCGCTAAAACTAGAAAAAAAGTCGAAATTAACTAGTAACTAGTTACTTTTTGAAATAGTAACTAGTAACTGTAATTAGTTAAAAAAAAAAAAAAAGTAACTGTCGCAGCACTGTTAACATACCATGTTGCGAATTCCATTCGTTTTTGTTTTTGAACATTAGTAAGTGAAGCTTGTGAATTAATTTTGTAGGGATAAAGGTTTAATTCGGTACAAAGTATACGATGCACAGATGTTCATAAAATACCTACTTCTGCTGACAAACGTTTAACTGACTTCTGCGGACTGCGCGCAATAATTTCATGAACCATATTTACGTGTTACACAGTTCTTGTTGATCGTCGTCTACCACTATTACCTTTGTGTTGATTGCTTACATTTCTTTTTGTTTGAAATTTTCTAACAATTCGTGATAGTCTTTCTATCAGATGGATCTCTGCATGCATCCATATTCTCTGCAAAAGTCCTTTTGCACCTGCGTCACAGAATTTCACATGAAACAGCAACAACAACAATCAAACGCTTTATTTCAGACTCAACAAGTACAAATACTGTATAGGGTGATCGAAAAGTCTCTCCGCAGTAGTAATAAGATATTTACTTTATTGAAATTTTACATATAGAGATATAAGAATTCTATTAATGTAATGACATATTTTTAGTTGAGTTCGTGTTTAAAAATGATAATAAATACACAGAATTTGTAAAGCGAGAATTCCAGAAACGATTTCCGGAGACACCATTGCCTCATCGAGATACTGTCCGTGATTTAATTGCAAAGTTTCGCAAGACCGGCTCTGTTCAAGATGCTCCGAGAAGTGGGAGACCATCCGTTTTAACTGAGGCAAAGTTGGGTGACATTTCTGATCGATTGCTACAAAGCCCAACAAAATCACTCAGGAGACTGTCGCAACAATGTGGATTGAGCTATGGCTCCACCCAAAAAGCAGTTAAGAAAGAACTCAAATTATATCCTTACAAAGTGACAGCCGTGCAGGAACTGAAAATTGCAGATTTTCCAAACAGGTTAAATTTTTGTGAGTGGTTTCATAATTTTATTGATCAAAATGGAGAAGACATTTTGGATGTGACGTTTTACACAGACGAAGCATGGTTTAGCCTTTCAGGGTACCGTCAACTCACAAAACACGCGTCTGTAGTGCTCTGAAAACCCTAACAGTATTCACGAAGCTCCTCTACATTCTGAAAAAATTGGCGTCTGGGTTGCGATTTCAAGACAGCTCGTTATTCCATGCAATTATTGGAAGATGTCTTCGGAGAACGCATAATTTCAAGAGGAATTTGGCCTCCCCGTTCACCTGACCTCACGCCTGTTGATTTTTACTTTTGGGGGGCCGCTAAGAGCAGTGTTTATAAAAATAATCCAAAAACTATTGATGAATTACAAACGGAGATCCGAACTTACGTGCAGTCTATTTCAGCTGAAACATTACACACAGTATTTGCTAATAAAGTAAGAAGGATCCGGCTATGTCGAGAAAACGGTGGAAAACACTTCCAGCACTTACTCTAAACAGGTAACAATGATATGTCATTACATTTATAGAATTCTTATATCTCCTTATGTAAAATTTCAATAAAGTAAATATCTTATTATTACTGCGGAGAGACTTTTCGATCACCCTGTATTATACAAGTTGTCCAATAGCGGATCTAGGATTTTCAAAGGGGGGGGCGGGCGGACCTTTACATATGTAAAAATTGCGCCAATGTTTAATTATATACAAATATAATTACATACACCACTAAAATTAAAAATACATATGTTAACCCTTTAAGCACCAGCAGGCAAATTTTTAGAGTTTACTAAAATGTAATTAAAGACCAGGTTTCTGGTAGTAAATATTGGAACTAATTTGATTGTCCTTATCTAATCCACATGTTCAAAATATTACCTGAATCAGTCATTTAGAGAGATGAAGCTCGTGAATGTGAATACTGCGCAAAGGGTTTACAAACGCATTAACTTTGTATCTACAAATGCT
The DNA here is from genome assembly GCA_023014485.1 of Bathynomus jamesi. NCBI lineage: Eukaryota > Metazoa > Arthropoda > Malacostraca > Isopoda > Cirolanidae > Bathynomus > Bathynomus jamesi. The sequence goes on from JAJOZX010002212.1 coordinate 563,604, forward strand.
TACAGCCATTAATAAATGTGTAAAGCTGGAAAGCATAATTTAATTGAATATACGAAGGGAAATATTATTTTTATACACAGTTTCTAAAAATAAAATTGAAAGGTAAGTTGTCAGGTATTTAGAAGGGTGGTGGTATTTTTATAATTTAAAAAAGTATGTACTTTTTGCTTTTAGAAATTACAAAATTTATTATAAAAAATAAAGCATTTGGAAGAGGCGCCAAGATTGACAAAAGGGGGCGCCAAATTGACTAAAATAGGAGGTGGGGGGGGGGGGGCAACTCCCGCGTAGCCTACATAGTGTAACCTCAGTCTAGTGAAATAGGCTATATCCAAAAGTCTCCAAATCTGGCAAACTAACTTTCCCATTACGACTACAGTAGGCCTGTTCAATTATTTTACCATATTCATTTATCTTACCGGATTTGTTACCATATTTGTTTATTTATGTATTTTATTTTACTTGTCTAACCCGTTTACTGTACCAACACCGTACTTTCATTATCTCCGTTATTATTTGGCTTAATTACTTGTTATTGTGTGTTCACTGTCGCATATCTCCTTAGCCTACCTGAATTAGTGTTTCTTGTAATTATTATATTCACTTAACGCCTACGCCTATGCTGTATAAACCATTTCTCATTGCTAAGAATCAACCATTGTAATATAGCACAATTACCGTATACAGAATTGTTAATCACCGTGAACAAATAATTTACTTATTTTCAAATGAAATTAAGAAATTTCATATACTGTATAATACTAGTAGCCCTTGGTTCTCACAATCATAATATGACTTTCAGTAAGATTATATTTTGTCATTATCCTTCCCATACTGTACCTTCAGAAGTGTGCTGAGCCCTTTTACAGAAAGAGAAATAAGAACTAGATCATCTGCGTACATCAAAATAATGATGATTAACAATCATTGTACCAAGATTTTACAAGTGTTCAGTACAATAGATTATCCATATAAATATTGAATAAGTAGGGGGATAATATTTCTCCCTGCCTGACACTATTGGTTACAGAGAGTGGCTCTGAATTGACCCCACCCCATCTTACAATCATTGTCTTTCTTACTTGTGTCCTCTTCACTCCTTTGTGGAACATAGGGCGTCAACTGTGCTTCGCCATCGGGTACAGTTGACTGCTTGGGCTTTAACTTCTGGCCAGGTTTTTCCAGTTCTTAGTTTCCACCAGTAAGGATCTCCAAGTCATCACCGGTCTACCCATCTTCCTTCTTCCTTGCGGATTGCATTCCAAAGCCGTCTTAGCTATTTCTCCCTCTTCTCTCCTCAAAGCATGTCCAACCCATCTCCACTTCCTTCTCCTAATTTGATCTTCTATCCTTTCCTGATTTGTGACCTGCCATAGTCTTTCATTTGAAATTCTATCGGGCCATCTAATTCCCATAATCCTTCTCAGACATCGATTCACAAACACGTGCACCTTCTTTGTCACTTCTTTTGTTACCTTCCATGATTCACTACCATACAGGGCGACTGATTTAATATCACTGTTAAATATTCTTATTTTAACTCTCCTCGACAACTGGTTTGATCTCCATACTGGGTTTAGCAGCGCGCAAAAGCACCCGCAGCCTTAGTCAACCTTCTTCTAACATCCTCCTCCGCTCCTCCATCCTTTGCCACTACACCACCCAAGTAGAGAAACTCGTCAACCTCTCCCAGCTCAACTTCCCCAACTCTGAAAGCTCCATCTCCGCCATTTAATCTCATTGTCTTAGTTTTTCCTTTATTAATTTCTAATCTTAACTTTCTTCCCTCTCTTCCCACATCCTCCAGTTTCGCTACCATATCCTCACGCCTCTGTGACAAAAGGCACAAATCGTCGGCATAGACCAAGTCCTCCAAAACATCCAGCAATCCCCAACCAATACTCCTCCTACCTCCCTCAACCACTCTCTTCATTACAGTATCCAGCATTAACAAAAATATCACTGGTGACAACCGTCTCACTGGTCTCACTCCTGTTGTCACCTCAAAAGGTCCTGTAAACTTCATTATGTTCCATTCTGCATGAAAACCTTCTGTATGATTCTTTAACGATATTAATAATCTTCTTCGGTATTCCATAGTTTTCCATCACTGTCCACATGCAGCCTCTATCCACACTATCAAAAGCTTTCTCAAAGTCTACAAACACCAAATACAGGCTAGACTGCCATTCCAAGCTCTGCTCCACAATAATTGTCAGTGTATTGATCTGATCGGCACAGGATCGGGTCTCTCTAAATCCTGCCTGTTCTCTTCTTAGCCAGCATCCACCTCCCTCCTTATTAGGGACCGACCGAAGTTCGGTTTCGGCCGAAAGTAGATTTTCGGTTTCGGGCCGAAACCGAAAGTAAACTTGACTGAATTGCCCTTCGGGTTCAGTGGAATCGGAGCGACTCTTTTCCACTGCAGGCAATGTCATCAACACCAAACGGGCGAATTTGACCCCAGTAAACGCTGAAGATGTTTTGAAATATTTGAACTTTGAATATTGAATGAATCGAAATGTCTTGGTTTTCTTATTAATTTGCATTAATGAACATTAGTATTTTTGGAATGTTTTTCGAGTTTTCTTTAATTATGTGCTACGTTTTGCATTAAAAGGAATAATAAAGCGATTGAATTACATTACATATAAAGTATTAGTATTCCATTTTATATTATAATACTTTCATATAAAGTACTTTACTTTCGGTTTCGGTTCCGAAAGTGCGGAAGTACTTTCGGTCGGTCCCTATTCCTTATTCTTTCCAAGATAATATGGGTCAGCACCTTACTAGATATAGACAACAGTACAGGGCCGGATTAAGACCTTTAGAGGCCCTAAGCACTTAAAAGATTTTGGTGCCCCATATATATGTAATTCAAAATATAAACAAAAATAAACCATAAAATAAAATTTTATTTTTTGAAATGAAACAAAACTTACAGTAAGATGGAAAATAATGTTTATTTTTGTATACTTCCACTTCATTTATATTTGAAAAGTTTTCTCCTACTTTTTTTAATTGCAAAGTCTTTGATCAGATCCTCAAAACTAATCTTACGTAACACATCTGCTTCTATACTTAGTAGAGATAAGGCATCCAGCCTGCCTTGTTGCATAGTTGTTCTGTTGGTATTTTTAATATACTTCAACTGAGAAAATGAACGCTCAGCTGAGCAATTTGTGACCATTAATGTTAAAAATATACGAAAGGCAATTTCTACATTTGGGAAGGCACACTCAATATTGTCTTCTACAATTATTTTATAAAGTTCAGCATGACTGAATCTTGTTTTTACATTTACTATAGCACACGAAAATATTTAATCTACATGTATTTTTAATATGGCGCTCAAAGATTTGATATAAACAAAATAATAACGCAAAGCGTAAAGTGTGTGATTACAACGAAATATATTTATTCTCTCAAAAGGGTTGTTGTTCACTACAAATTCAAACAATGAAAAAAAATAAATACTATATATGAATATACTGTATATAATTCAGTTTTCAACAGCTTATAGGCTATAAGCCGCGATTATAATAGTATAATAAATCCATGGTAAATCCGACAATGGAAAATTTCTGTGGTGCCCCCCTTCCCTTGATGCCCTAAGCACGGGCTTATTTTGCTTAATGGTTAATCCGGCCCTGCAACAGTATGATTCCCTCCAGTTTTCACATCGCGATAGATCTCCTTTCTTTGGTATTTTCACCAGCAAACCTTTTCCATTCCCCGGGAAACTTCTCGGTTTCCCATATTATACCGAAGAGTCTACGTATGTAATTCGTTTGTCATTATCCCTGGGTCCACTTCAACAGTTCTGCCTTTACACCATCCATCCTTGGTGCCTTTTCTCCTTTTAACTTCTTGATAGCCCTCCAGATTTCAGCCTTACTTGGTGGTCTTACATCTCTGTTCAGCTCCTGGTTCCCTCTCACCTCTTCTTGAATTAACTCCTCAGGTCTATTTCTATTCAAAACTTCTCTAAAATGCTCTTTCCACTTTTCCAATTGTTGCATCTCCGCAGTCAATATAGTTCCATCCTTTGATTTTACTAGCCGTGTCTCCATACTGTAGTTTCTCCCTGTCAGTGTTTTCGTTATCTTATATAATTCCCTCATATCTCCTCTCCGCGCTGCTGTCTCTGCCTGTTGCGCCATCTCGTTCACAAATTCTCTTATCGTTTCTGGCCCTTCTTTTGACCTCTCGATTCAGTTGTTGCCAATTCTCCCCCAACTCCATCCTGTTTATCACGTCTTCATATCTGTTCATTCTTTCTTTTGCTTTCCTTCTTTCTTCTACCGCATTCCATGTGTCCTCCGTCATCCACTCTTTTCTCCTTCTTTCTGGACCCGATTGTCTCTGCAGATTTCCGTAAGGTGTCTCTAAACCTCACCCACTTTCTTTCCACTCTTTTTACTCTATCCTCTTCATTTTCTCCATGTGCCAAGACTTCCTCATCTTCATCCTGGCGAATAGCAAATTTATTTCTCACTGCTAATTTGTATTCCTCTTTGACCTCCCTTCTTGCGAGCCTATTTACGTCAAACCGCCTCCTTCCTCTCTCGACTCTTTCCTTGGCTTTTGCCAGTCTCAATTTCACCTCAGCTATCACCAGATGATGATCGCTTGCTACATCTGCAACTCTTCTATTTCGCACATCCATCAGCGATCTCTCCACTTCTTCGTAATGGCGATATGATCAATCTGGTTTTCCGTCTTACTATTAGGCGACATCCAGGTGATTTTATGACTCTTTATGCGGGAACAGGGTACTACCAATCACAAGCTCCTGCTCTCCACAGAAATCTGCGAATAATTCACCATTTCTATTCATTACTCCTATACCATGCTTGCCCAGTACATACTCCGTCTTTGTTGTCTCTCCCCACCTTTGCGTTGAGGTCTCCCATCAGAATAACAATGTCTTTTCTCTTAACTCCTCCCAAAACTGTAGTGCGCTGTTCATAGAATTCTTCCTTCTGCCCATCCTCCGCTTGTTCTGTAGGCACATAACAATGAATAATTGTTATGGGTCTAGCCTTCGTCTTAAATCTTACTCTTATTATTCTTGAAGATGTTGGCTCTCATTCCAATAAACTTTTCTCCACCTCTCCTGTAGGCAACATGCCTACGTCTTCTCTATGTTCTCCACTTGGTCTTCCAGAGTACAATAGTTTCTGGCATGGTCCCACTCGTACTTCTCCATCTCCTGTCCACCTTGTTTCGCTCAATCCCAGAACCGCCACCCAATATCTCTCAGCCTCTCTCGCAATTTGCTTAAGCCTCGATGCCTCGTACATAGTTCATATATTCCAGCATCAAATTCGTGTCCGATATTTCATGCCGAAGTTCGTCAACGTTAGATCAGTCCGGTTTTGCACAGTTTGTTTCTGTAATTGTAGCGTTTAGGCTGTGCAGGGGATTAACCCACAGCAGCCGAGTCCGGTGGTGGGGCTGCCACCTTAAGGTCTCCTAACATACCCTGTCAGTTTTTGGTCCACGGGCGTAACACCACTCCCCAGCGGGGAGCTCCCCTATCCGCCACCTGGGGATGCGCCCGATGGGGGGTATTGACAAAGACCCCTCACGGGACAATCATTGTCTGGTGACCAGAATATTAATATACAGACCAAGTAACCAGGTATTTACGATTTAAAAGTTTCATAAATAATTTGTCATGGTTAAGATTCGGCAGAACACATCCACCAAACTCTATATTGATATTTATACAGCGAGATAGAGCGAAAAAAAATAAGAATACTTTATTCTATACTAATTTTGGCGGAAATTCCTATTTATCGAGCTATTTATTTTCGAAATTATTAAATTTTGGCACCATTATTCACTAGTCAAACCATCTCGTCCCGTGACGTATGTAGTCATGTTATTATCATTAGCCAATCAGCGGTTGCCCCATTGTCACGTGATACTCTCGCGCAGGTCCGGCGGCTGAAATTTGAATTCAACAGTCGCTTTAGAATGGCTGTCTGTTGTGGGTGCTCCCAGTCCGAGTGGGACGTCATTTAGGCCTAGGTTAGGTTAGGGGTACTACTTACCTTTCCGGGTCCCGAATTCATTATAGGTACCAATGCCCGGTTAGGTTAATTGAATACCCTCAATTAGGTTAATTGAATGCTAGGTTAGGTCAGTTGTATGCCCGGTAGGTCAACTGTATGCCCTTGGCAGTTGGTTAGGTTAAGTTGTGTTATTTTCGTTAGTTTTAACGAAAATATCACGACTGGTTCTAACTGTACGTTCTTGACGATTGGTTAGGTTAAGTCGTGATATTTTCGTTAGCTTTACGCCTAACCAATTGTCAAGGGCATACAGTTGATCTAACCGGGCATTCAATTAACCTTTATAGTATCCAACGCCATAAGCGATTATACCCGGAAAGGTAAGGTGGGTCAATGTCGGGACCCGGAAAGGTAAGTAGTACCAGGTTAGGTTAGGTTAGGTTACTTTTGCCGTGAATATTACTGACGAAAATAGGTTTTCCTGGTGTATTTCATGCTGTTTCATTTGATTCTGGCCTTTTTAGCCCACAATTTCCCCTCTTCTTCAAAGCCCTGGGGGGTGGGGTGGGGAGGGGAGTATCTCCATAACGGTCCATTTGCGCCAAAAATGAAGGTCAGATTCAATTGAAAGCATGAAATACACCAGAAAAACCTATTTTCATCACTAGTTTGGGTGGATGTGCTCTACCGAATCTTTACCCATGTCATGATTAACACGATCAAATGTCTTAAAGGCACCCAGGAAACACAAAAATACATTAGCATCTAAAGTTTAGTATTTACAGACCATTTCTTTTAAGGCACACACACACACACACACACACACACACACACACACACACACATCCCAGTATTATGTTTCTTTTTTAACCCATTATCATTAGTATACAGGAACATTGAAGGTTATTAATGAGTATATATTCAAGCACCTTAGAGATAATACTGGCCAAAGCTGTTGGCCTATAATTATCTTTACTATTAATTTTACCCTTTTCGTCTTTTAGTACTGGCGCCAAAACAACGGATAACATTGTACCTGGCAAAACACCATGTATCAGTAAACCTATAAAAAACACAGCTAAGAGAGGCACCAATCTCTCGCTACTAAAGTTAGATTTCAGCAGAAATACCACCAATACCACATGATTTGTTACAATCTAAACATTTCATGGCCTGTTTTGTCTCGATTACACTAACTCATATCTGGTCTATAGGTAGCATCACAATTAATATTGTTCTTATGTACAGAGTTGAATAACTCACTGTAGTGTTCTTTCCATAATTTGACTATTATCTCAGTCTCACTTACACTTTCAATGTTAGCAGGGAGAGAAATTGCACTATTATTTATTACTTTTAATTCTTCCTAAAAGTCTCTTGGATTCTTACTGGCAAGCTTTCTAGCCAGAGCATTCCTACTTAACTTATCCTCATGATTTTTTTATATACCTTAATGCATACTTGGCTTCCCTTCTTCTCATAGAACCACCGTACATATGTCCGTTCCGGCCATACTGCTGGATCCATAAATACTCCTGGATCATCAAAGACTGCTGCAACTTGAAAGGAAATGTACGTAGTCCACCTGGAGTAAATTTTCCTACATGTAACCTGAAGGTTGACGTTTTCTTCCACGAATGTCTGCAGCTCCTCGGTCGTAAGATCAGATTGAAATCTCGAGGCGAAGACAGCAGTCTTTGTTGGAACAGCCCTTATACGAGCTGTTTTGACAGCCCCTATAATACCCCGCCGCTCCCTGCCAGCCTTTGCCACAGGCTGTCTTCCTCTAGCCTGTGCGTGAGTGGGACCAGACCCGCTTGAGCAACTGCCCCCATTAGCTACTCCAGTGGTTGCAGTTCTCAGAAAGGTTGCTTGCTTTTGGCCCCTTCTTACCACTATTGTCCAAGACGCATCCTCATCATGATCCACGATTGCGTTCCCAGCATCCCGGTTCACCAAGGCCCCTTGGCGGGTACCCTGTGTGAGGTGGTATTGAGCTTGCGATATAGCAGTGTCTGCATGCAAGGATCCAGGAATAGGCTGAGGCGTAGAGGACTCTGTATTCATGGATCTGGAAGTAGGCTGCACCCTGACCTTCACAGATCTTTGACCGTTTAGAAGAGGGAATTTCTCCTGTAGTGCTCCATCTGAGTGGGGCGTGTCCGGGTACTAGCAAAAGAGGCAGAGAAACGCCTGTACCCTTGCCCCCACCATACTCTGATGGGACCCTCACAGAGGTGGGACTTGGCAATATTGGGGAGGAAGACTGCAGCTTCCCTCTTTCTAGGGCCTCCACCCGGGAAGCAGTGACAGTACATACTGTACTTCTACCAAACCACTGCAGGTTGTAGCTTGAATATCCATCGTACCTTGGAGGAGGACCACCACCTCTTGCACCTTCCGGATAGTTGCAAGAAGCGAACAAACATCCATATTTTCCACTGTCACCGAAGGCAGATTAGCTAGATCTTGGGCTAAAACACTGGGGGTATCAGTACCCTTCTGCTGAAACATTCTAATAATGTCTTCAATATTTTGAGCATTCTTTTTAGGGCCCTGCCTTTTAATTAGTCTACTCATATCGTTATTAGCACATAAATCAAACATTAATTTCTTTGAGCGTTCAGTTTTTTCTTCATTGTAAAAATCAACACATAACTTAGTTACGGGATCCAAATAGTCAATCTTGTTGGCAATAAAGCATAATAGCTCGTCCACCACTGCACCATTACAATCGCCAGTATTTCCTGTCATGTCAAGTTGGCGTTCCTGGCGGCCTCCACTTGCCATATTTTCCATGCGGGGAAAATTCACTCCGTTCGTTCGTTCGTTCATAATTTTAAAGGTCTCGTTCGTCTGCCCGCTATTTCAAGGTCACTACTTGCCACCTCAGAGGACTATGAAGATAGTGCCTGATGTCCCTAGAAAATTTTGAAGATATATGCAGTAAATGCAAAAAACTTCACTTTTTTCTACGTGAAGGTCAAAATATGAAAATAAAAACCCACTCTAATAGACAGAGTTTATTTCCACGACAGTTTCGACGCCCACTGGCATCCTCCTCGGGTGGATACAGAAACACGAATGAACCAAAACAAGAGGGAAAAACAGTCCAGGGACCGACCGTTAAGAAATTCGCACCTAGGTTAGATCCCATTCTCCCGACACCGGAAGGGCATTTTCATTAAGTACATTCGCGCAAATTTAAAACTATCTTCCTGTTCTAAACATACAGATTCTATTATATTTTTCTTACATAATTATTGAATTTATTATTAATTTTATTACATTTAATATTGCATAATTATTTATTACAGAAATTATAAATTTATTACATTGGTTATTACATTATTGTTTATTATACAGAACTTATAAACCGAAAAACGAATGAAAAAAGCCGATTAGGAAACAATCCAGAGAAATTCGCACCTAGGTTAGATACCGTTCTCCCGACACTGGAAGGGCATTTTATTAAATGTCTCTGGATTGGAATGTTTCCTTACTCGCCTTTAGTAAATGTAATAATGGAAGTAATAAATGTGGAAATAAATATAAATGCAACAGATGTAATAATAAAGGTAATATTATAAATTTAATAATTAGGGTAAAGGTAATAATAATAAATGTTAAAAAAAAATGTAAATGTAATAATAAATGCAGTAATTATGTCAAAATATTAGAATCTGTATGTATAGAACAAGAAGATAGTTTTAATTTGTGGGAATGTACTTATAAGCGGACCCTGTAATAAAATGCCCTTCCAGTGTCGGGAGAACGGTATCTAACCTAGGTGCGAATTTCTCTGGATTGTTTCCTAATCGGCTTTTTTCATTCGTTTTTCGGTTTATAAGTTCTGTATAATAAACAATAATGTAATAACCAATGTAATAATAAATTTATAATTTCTGTAATAAATAATTATGCAATATTAAATGTAATAAAATTAATAATAAATTCAATAATTATGTAAGAAAAATATAATAGAATCTGTATGTTTAGAACAGGAAGATAGTTTTAAATTTGCGCGAATGTACTTAATGAAAATGCCCTTCCGGTGTCGGGAGAATGGGATCTAACCTAGGTGCGAATTTCTTAACGGTCGGTCCCTGGACTGTTTTTCCCTCTTGTTTCGGTTCATTCGTGTTTCTGTATCCACCCGAGGAGGATGCCAGTGGGCGTCGAAACTGTCGTGGAAATAAACTCTGTCTATTAGAGTGGGTTTTTATTTTCATATATGCAGTGTTGGGAGTAACGCCGTTACTTGTAACGGTAACTCCGTTATTTTATTTATATTGTAACGAAATTGGCAACCCCGTTACTTTTCATTCCATTTTCAGTCATTATTCGTTACTTTATTTTAAGATTTCTATTTTTTCTTATATGAATAATTCATTAATCCTTTAGGCATTTTGTAATTTTTTATTCACGCTTTATTTTAGTGTATTCTCTTCAATAATTTTCGTTTTTGTGATACGAAGTGCAAAGAGCAATTTTATTTTACATTTTTAGTTTTTTATTTAAGATCTATTGATCGCTATTAATATTATTTCAAATGGTAAAATTGTTAAATTGTATTGCTTATTATTTAAGTATGTCTAAAATCAGATACTGTTTCATTGTATTATATATCTGACCTTAATTAAATATTTGCTCGATATTGAGAAATTTTTATAACTGCGATGTAGATATTCTTATATTGAGAGATACTATATTTTCTAGTTTATTATAAAAGTAACGGTAACTGTAACGCATTACTTTTCCATAGAAGTAACTGTAGCGGTAATGACGTTACTTTCTATTGCAAGTAATGGTAATGTTGACTTGGATACACCACTTTGAACCTGAAACAAAACGCCAATCCATGGAGTGGCATCACACAGACTCCCCACGCAAGAAAAAGTTGAAAATGGCCCCCTCTGCATGAAAGGTTATGGTCACCATTCTGGGACATGAAAGGGGTGATTCTGATGAACATTATGAAGAAAGGACAAACAATCAACTCTGAGTCATATATTGCTACCCGACAGAGAATCCAGAGACGTATAAAGCGAGTTCGACCGGAGAGAAAACTGGAAGACGTCTTTCTTTTGCACGATACGCAAGACCACAAAACAGTTTGCAAACAAGAGAGCCCATCACAAAAATGCGCTTGACTGTTTTACCCCACCCTCCATACAGCCCGGATCTGGCCCCTTCAAACTTCCATTTGTTTGGGCCAATGAAGGATGCTATTCGTGGAAGAAAGTTTCAGAGTGACGATGAGGTTGAGGAAGAGGTTGAGGTTGCTCCAGCAGAACCCAGCGACATTTACCAGCAAGGAATAAAGGCCCTTGTTTCGAGGTGGAGGAAAGCCGTAGAAAAGGATGGAGACTATGTGGAAAAATAAAAACTTGTAAAAAAGGTATGTAACTACTTGTGTACAAAATTTCTGGAACCTGCAAGGAAACTTGGAAAGAAAAAAAAAAAAGGCGGGGGCAAAATATATTGAGTAGCCCTCTTATATAGGGAGGTTAAAACGGCAGTATTCCAATTTTGGTATGATCAGTGATTTTAGCAAGGGAATTATTATTCCTTTAAAGGTTCTTAGTATCTGTCCACACAGTTATTCTTCTTGTTTTGTTTATTGATCTTATTCAGTGTGTCAAATTTTACACCGTCAGTCATTATAACTCCTAAATTTTTGCTTTGTTTTTCCTAAATCTCCTGTATATTTAAAGTACAATATTCTGAGTGTTTCAATTCCTCATTTTTTCCGTATCTTAAGAAATGAAAATTTTCGGTGTAAAATTTCATATTGCCGCCTTCTGACCACCTGTACATTTTGTTTGTGTCCCTTTATAAATCTTCATCTTCTGAGCTTCTAATTTTTGTCAATTTTTGTATAATCAACAAAGGATATTAATGTACTATTGTTGGTTACTTCGTTGTCTGTCTGTCTGTCTCAACATGATAAAGAACAGGAGAAGGGCTAACGTACCTCCGATTCCGATGAAAATATTCCTTGGACATTAACAACTTTCTGACGTTCTGAGAAAGTTATAGATCCATTTCTTCACTTTGCCCGTTTTTCCCATATGATTCATTTTGTGCTAATATACTCTGATAACAATTGTTGAATGCTTTAGAAAAGTTTTTGTATATTACACTGTAATTTTCATGCTTTTCAAGCGCATCCATGCTGGTTCTCAATGAATCTTTCCTGTGCCTCCAGTAAGTCACAGAATAGATTTTTCTCTAACTATTCTTTCAAATATTTTGGTGACATGAGATATCAGTGTCATTTCCCAGTTCTTTGTTTGAAATCTATCTATCTCCTTTATACAGAGAAACAATGTTCTCTCTCTTCAGGATGCTCGGTATTTCTTGTGTCCAAAGATGTTCTTCATAATATATATATATATATATATATATTTTTTTTTTAACTGCAAACAACACACAGTATAATTAATGTAAAGAACGACGCTTGTATAGAAGAACGCTCCGCACAAGATGAGGAGGGAGAACGAACAAATGAAAAATGAGGTAACCACCCGGGAATCGAACCCGGGATCTTCCGATTGCCAGTCAGATATGCTAACCACTACACCATGGGCCTCAATTAATCAGAAGTCGTAATTCTCCTACATACGAGCAGAAACCAATGCCCTGAGGGGGCACCTCCCGCATGCCGCACATATATACATTTTAACTGCAAACAACACACAGTTCTCCCTCCTCATCTTGTGCGGAATGTTCTTCTATACAAGCGTCGTTCTTTATATATATATATATATATATCAGTGGTGTACGCAAGGGGGTCCATGGGGTCTAGACCAAAGCTGGGCACAAACCGTTAATCCGTTAATCGTTAATTAACGAAGTTAACTTTTTCGTTAACGATTTAACTTTTAAGTTAACTTTGAAAATCATTATCGAAAATCATTATCGGACTAATTAACTTCCGTTACATTTAACTTCCGTTAACTCAAGTCCGTTAACCCAAAAAATTCATAAATAAACGTTTAAAAGTTTATATTATTTTCAGTGCTGAGCAGGTGCGCAATTAATCCGCCACTGTTAATAGTGATGAACGAATTTCCATTTCCGCAGTGCAAAATCACGCGATATATTTGTTTCCGTCGCCACAATTTGTGTCTTACCAAATATGGTAGTTATTTATGGCATTGGTTTGAGCAAAACATGGTCGACTGTAAAATCAGGCGGAAAGATTTGCCATTTGAGTTGAATGTTTCAACTTCTTTCAAGAAATATCACGAGCATTTTAAGGCACTTTCAATAATATATATGTAACAATTACAACAAATAACTACATTCGTTTCATTTGCAGTCTGTCTCTTGCGCAACATGTTTGTGCTAGTGAATATTTAAAAATAATCGTTGTCAAGTAAGTCATGTATATTTATAATATGTCTGTGAGTACCTTATTAGTAGTCTCCTTGATACATTTCAAGAACCATAAAACTGATCAGGTAAGATTTCAATTCTCATGTCACTTTGATGACATAAATTAAGTCAATTGATGTCTTACAATGGGAGCGTTTTCACCTTAACCCTTTATGTCCTGGCGGTACTTCTAGGTACCACATCTTTAAAATCTCCATAATTATTTTTCTACCCGGTTGATCCTGCCGGTACTTTCAAGTCCCAATGTGAATTAGTTTCTTTGAGATAATAGATGGCGTTGAGAGGTCACTCAAGGGCAAGGCCCAGAACTTGGTCAAGACCTGGCTGGAGACCAACTCCAAGGACTTGCTGACAGATGCTGCCTTCTTGGGTGAGCAAGTGTTGGTGGACTTGTTCATCAAGTTCAACACAGCCATCCCCTCCAGTGCTGCAGTGGAGCGTTTGTTCTCTATGGGCAAGGACATCCTGAGGGCCAAGAGATCATCCCTGTCTGATGAAAACTTTGATATGCTAATTTTCATGAAGGGCAACATGCATCTCATGGACAAAATGGAGAACGAGAAGAAAAGGGAAAATTAAATTATATATATTGTGTTTTTCATTTTTTTTATAATAAAAGTTAACGTTAACGGTTTATCGGTAACTTCCGTTACATGTTTAACGGTTAACGAAGTTAACTTTTTGGTTAACGGATTAGCGGTTAACGAAGTTAACTTTTTGGTTAACGGTGCCCACCACTGGTCTAGACCCCCCCCCCCACACACACACACACACACACACTCACTTAAGAAATAGGACAAGTTTTATTTCGAGAGAAACGAATAGAACGTTTTCTCAGTAAAGCAGCTTAACCATGTGGCAACTGGCAAATTATTTTTGCCACACACAAAGTATTCATTTATTATTATTAAAAATAATAGTAAGAAAATAGCGTTTGCAAACTAATGTATGACTCATTTCCGGTTACTATATGTGACAGATATTTTTTGACGTTAAAAGGATTAAAAACTTATCTAAGATGGACGGTATCTGAAGACAGATTAAGTGGATAGTCTCTGATGTGTGTATATATATATATAGGGAAACTAATCTGGATGTGGATTTAATAATTAAAGAATTGGCCAAGAAGCCAAGAAGAATTGATTTTATATTCTAAATAAAAATAAGAGTCCAATTTTTGTTACTACTAATATTAATAAATAATAATCAAATAAATATTTCAGCTTTTTTAACCTTGATTTTCATTTTTGTTCATCAAAGACAAAAAAAGACTTAGAACAAAACAAAAAGTTAGACTCCCCCTCCCCATAGGAAAATCCTGCGTACGCCACTGATACACACACACACACACACAGGGACGTAGACAGGGAGAGGCTACGGGGGCTTCAGCCTCCCCCGAAATAAAATCATAGGTTTCATATTTTTATGCATTTTTTTAAATTGTAAGTAAATTATAAGTAAGTAGGCCATGCCAAGTACCTTGAGCACATGTTTAATTACTGTAGTACATTTACGAATATGTTTTTATTAATTTATACACTTTTAATATACAGGGTAGCCCAAAAGTCGCGCATCATAGAAATTTTCAGTGTTGATTATAATATATATATTTTTTTCCTTTAGGTAGGGGATGGTTGCGAAATTAACAATAGACGAGAGAGTGAGCTTTTTAATGCATGGAATACCAGGTACTACAAGTCGATGAATCGGTACAGAATTTAAATTCTGTACCGATTTATCGATTTGTTGTACCTGGCATTCCATATATTAAATAAAACGAAGCTCACCCTCGTCTATTATTAATTTCGCAACCATCCCCTACCTAAAAGAAAAAATATATATTATAGCCGTTCTTTACGTTAATTATACTGGTGTTTGCAGTTAAAATGTATATAATGTACGGCATGCGGAAGGTGCTCCCTTGGGGCATTGGTTTCTGCGCGTATGTAGGAGAATTACGGCATTTGATCGAGTGAGACCCATGGTGTAATGGTTACATATCTGACCGGCAATCGGAAGATCCCGGGTTCGATTCCCGGGTGGTTACCTCATTTTTTCATTTGTTTCGTTCTCCCTCATCTTGCGCGGAATATTCTATACAAGCGTCGTTCTTTACGTTATATATATATATATATATATATATATATATATATATAGGTGGTGGAGTTATTTAATCTCCTTCGCAGTATCTAAGATCAATGACGGAGGGGACCTACAGCTTTACATGGGATCCGAATCATGGGCAGGGCCGGATTAGGGGTTTCGTAGGCCCCTAAATTTGCCGATGCACCGTCTATTTATGTGCCTTATTTTAACTTAGACCCAAATTGTTCCCTTGTGAATGTGCTTGTTCTCTTAGCACTATAGCTAACTAAATTCATTATAAAACATAACATAAACATCGCGCCAGCTGAGACAGGCTGAGAGGCTACGAAGTAAGTAGCTCCATAATTTGAGGTTAGTCTGCCTGTTTTATTACGGTTTTTGCATGTTATATCTAACAATTATATTCGGTTATTCATTATGAAAATAAACTTAAAGTGGAGTTTATTCATTCCTTTGTGATTATTTATTCCTTTGTGATTTTTATTAGATCTTAGTTGGTTTGAGGCCAGTCAGGTGTGGCGGGTGTCTAAGCCCTAAGCAAATAGATACTAAATTAACGTCTATAATCACTTAGTCCTATGTCTACAATCTCTTTCTCTCTTGCCAAACTTTATAGAATTTTTTCATTTATTCTGTTGGCCTATAAAACTTTATCGGCCATACCACAGTGAAAATACATATTTCCCAAATTTCGTAGGCCCTGGGCACAGTGGGCACTGTGCCCCCTTGATAATCCGACTATGATCATGGGTCGTTACATAATTTGGACGTAGAGGACGGTCCCACATAACTACAATTATTCTCCACTCTCCAGACCCAATGTCGAGTAACTTCGCTTATCGACGGGAAGCGATATTAGGGGACTGGCCACGACGTATTATTATTATTATTAAATGTCATAGTTGAATTTTTATCAATTCTTCTCAGAGTTTAAGTTTTGCATTTTACTTGCCTTGTATAAATACAATGCATGAGGAAGTAAATGTATACTGTAACAATAATAATGCATATAATTAACTGTACAGTATTGGATTTAAATTTATTATTTATCGTTCTCATTTTGGACTCGTTGGGGAGGAAGTTAACTCACTGTTTCTTCTTTTAAAATTTAACCAGAATTATGAGTATGATAGCGTTTAAATGAACCAGTTCCATATATTGTTTATCCACATGCCGTAAATTTCAGAGAAGCATCTCGTACGAGATACTGTAAACTACGACTTCTTTTTTCGAACATTTTATTTCTGGCTTTGCAACATGCCGCCTTCATCAACGTAAACCTTTTATGGACGACCGCTACAAATTGGTGATGTTTCATGTATAACTTAACTTAATAATAACACTGGCCAACAAAATGAAACTTTTTTTTCTCATCACAAACATGATCACACTTTTCTTAATGCATTTTTCGCGCTGATTCCGAATCTGGTTTTATTTGTTTTCTAGCACGTATAGTCATATAGATACACTGGTTTTGATATTTTTAAGTTTTTGATATTGCTATAAGAAAATTTATGGATGTATAGATCACACTTAGGAATGCTAAACAACAAATACATCATATACCTTATTCAATGTACTTATAAATAAAGAATATATACATTATTTTATTAAAAGCGCTGTGAGTGTGATTTCCTTTTGTAAATTTGGCCTGGATTGTCACGATACAGCATCCAACAATGGTCCGCCATCATGCTTTCATTCCAATATTCTTGGTAGCGCTTCTCCATCATCTGAATATCTTGATGGAAGCGCTCTCCTTGCTCGTCACTCACTGCACCAAGGTTTTCAGGAAAGAAATCTAAGTGGGAATGCAGGAAGTGAATTTTAACGACATTCGACACTCCATTTCTTTGAAGGCATCAAGGAGGTTCTTGACTCCATCCTTATACGCAGGTGACTTGTTGCTTCCAAGAAAGTTTTCACATATCCATTTGAACGCCAGCCAAGCCTTCAATTCCAGCGGACTTAGGACTTTTTCAAATTCAGTGTCATTCAAAACTTCCCTTATTTGTGGCCCAACAAAAATTCCTTCCTTCAATTTTGCTGCAGTAACCTTCGGAAATTTCCTTGAAAGGTATTGGAACCCTTCAGAATTGACTTTACCCATTGCTTTAACAAAATTCTTCATTAAACCAAGTTTAATGTGAAGAGGTGGCAGATAGATCTTTTGGGGATCCACTAAAGGGACAGACTGGACATTGCTTATCCCTGGGACATATGTATACCTAAGTGGCCAGTCACTTTTGGTGTAATGTTCTATAGTGGCGCGACTGTCCCACAGGCAAAGGAAACAACAAAATTTTGTGAATCCTGACTGCGTACCCATAAGCATTCCTATAACTTTTAGATCTCCACAAACATTCCATTGATGACTGTCGTATTTGATTGCCTTAAGTAGTATATCCATATTGTCATATGTCTCTTTTAGATGGACGGAATGGGCAATGGGGATGGAACGATGGATGGCATTATATTACCATTATGCAAAAGAACTGCTTTCAGGCTTCTCTGCGACGAATCAATAAAGAGGCGCCACTCAGATGCCACATACGTCTGAGATATGGCTGTAAATAGTCCATTGATGTCATGGCAATAACAGAGAGGACCGTCTACTGAAAAGAATGCTGTTAATTCAAAATTCCGCTTTCGGTAGTAACTAATACGAAGATTGTTCTCAAGTAAATTGTTCTCCTTTAGTCTTGAGGCGAGAAGCTCTGATTTCTCTTTAGACAGCGATAAGTCTCTAACAAGATCATTCAACTGTCCTTGGGTTAACTTTTTAGGCTCTAAATGTCTACCTTCAAAAGTGTACTCTGGTTCTGTAGATGGTCCGGAAACGCCAGTTGCACCTTCATCACTTTCCATGTCATCTATGATAGAATCTAGCCTATCACTTGGGGGAATTGGAATGGGCAATGTTTCATCATGTTTTACTGGTCTACGTGCTGAATCCAAGTTTGGATATACAATCTGGTGTTTGTTCTTGGCAGAAAACCCCATTAAGTTCACACTACAAAAATAACAGTCTTCATGATGATCTCTCGGCTCCCTCCATATCATGGGTATGGCAAATGGCATTGAAGCTTTCTTTTTGTTAAGCCAATCACGTAATCCATTTGAACAGCCAGAACAGATTTGATGTGGCGCCCATGGTTTATCTTGGTCACCTAGATGGCAACCAAGGTATAGCTTGTATATTTTCTTAATGTCGGTTGTAATACTTCGTCGCTGTGTTTTAGTTGTCAACTGGCAGCATA
Organism: Bathynomus jamesi; assembly: GCA_023014485.1. Classification (NCBI taxonomy): domain Eukaryota; kingdom Metazoa; phylum Arthropoda; class Malacostraca; order Isopoda; family Cirolanidae; genus Bathynomus; species Bathynomus jamesi. Next base: position 582,400 of record JAJOZX010002212.1, read on the forward strand.
CGAAACAGAACTTGTCGGGGTCATTCTTACATTGTCGAGGCATGTTGACTGACCTGAGCAAACTATAAATTCAAAAAAAATGTACACCAACTTGACACAACAAGTTCTTGGACTGGACTGATCTTTTGACACACAAAGCACGGCGTTGTTGCCTGAATCACAATGCTGCTAGACGTAAAAGCTCACACCTGAAATACATAAGATGTATAATTAAGATAATTGAAATAAATAAGATGAATAAACTAAAAAAACACAATAAAATAAACACAATCAAATGTTGAAATATTAGTATTTTGCCTATTTAAAATGGTTAAATCTGTGTAGTTATATATATGCCTTCATCTTGAAAACTATACGTGCTAGAAAAGATCTGAATGCAGTTTTGGAATCAGCGTGAAAAATGCTATCCAGCCACCACAAATTTTACTCTGATGAAAAATCTTTGTTGACCAGTGTAATGTTTACAGTTGTTTAATTTTCTTCATAACGACCAAAGGTCACGTGACAAAGGGGACCCACTACTTTTTGCGTGGGATTGGAACCATCTAAGGTTGGTAAATCTGAATGTAAAGGATAATCACCCATCCAAATACTAAGTAGACCCAACGTCGCTTAATGTTGCTGATCTAATAGTTAGCGGTGTTGTGATGTGGCCACGACGTATCCTTCGCGTGATCAGGTTAAATAGTGTTTTCAGGTTAAAGAGTGTTTTCATAGTACTGTAGGCTATATTGTGCCCATTTCGGTCACTATACAGTACTTAATGCTTCTTTAACTGACTACATAATAACAGATGCGTTGGGCTTGCAAAATATAGTAAAATTGTTGACGTGAATGAAAAATGGAAGTTAGGTAGGATATAAATTCAAACTAGGCCTCGAGTAAATCCCAGAAAAGGTAACATGACGAAAACATCCAAATAGGTTTCAACGTGTTTGTACTGAAACGTGCGATGTTTTGTTTAACCAATAGGGTAAGAGAGAATACGTCACGTGAAGCCACACCTTCATGTCAACAAATCATGTATTCATAAATCATCTTAGTTTCAAATGTTACCCGAAATACATACTTAAATCATTTAATATTATCAAACGGGTAACATAAATTAGTTAAATAATATAAAACGGTTAAGAATTTGTGAAACTCGTAATATAATGTACTTAAAAGGACGTGAGATTGTGTTTTCCCAAGGCGAGATGAAAATTTTAATTCTCGAAGCTAGAAGGGAAAAGACTGCAGAGTTGCCAATTTAGCGATTTTGTCGCTAAATCTAGCGACTACTTATGCTTTTTAGCGACCGTTTTTAAGGATTTAGCGACCAGCGACATTTTAGCGATTTTTCCAAAAATTTGGAGACAAATTTAGCGACTTTAAGAGTTGTAGGGAAAGTCTTCTATACTGGCCTATATAAAGGGTGGCCAGTGGCAACCAGAGTTGCCAGATTGGGCGACAAATCGCAAATTTGGCTAATTTGATATTTGTCTTTGGGCAACACGGCTACCTTTGGGCTACTTGAGATTATTTTCGGGCTATTTCATTACAAAAAAAATTGGAAAAATGCGATGCAATTTAGTATAATTTGCGTACACGAAAACCATGTTATTTCCCTAAAATATATAACTTTTAATTTACTAAACACTCGAATGTTAATTATGAAATTTTATTTTGATTACTAATTGTTAATAGATTGAAGCAGAAACACGACCATCGAACTATAATGAATTATGGAAAATTAGAATAAAAGATGTTCTTTTTTTATGATTTCGTTTAGTTATATGTAGTTTTATCTTCAGCTACTTTTTACGGGCAAACTTTTTTTAATTTAGCGACTTTTTAGCGACTTTTCTGGGTGCTTTTAGCGACATTTATAATTTTGAGTTGGCAACCCTGGAAAAGAGAGCGCAGCAGTCTGCGCAGATAAAGAATCACTGAGAAACAGAGTAATAGAGGGTCAGCGAGAGTCAAATTGAGTCAAGAGAGGGAGAAGTTAGTCGAGAGCAGTCCATCAGAAGATCTCATTTTCCCTCCCTTGTCATTTTTATTTTAATATTTTCACTCGACACCTGGGAAATGGGGCTTATTTTTAATATGAAAATAGGCCAGTAAATTCATTCAATTAACCTCCAGGTTAATCCTTGAGGAACAACACTGGAGTTCTACCTAGGTCTATTTAAGCACTAGGTTTTCCTCCCATTTCCTTAGACCTATTTGATTTCCGATCATAACCTATTTACCTTTATTAATTGTATAACGCAAGTGCGATTTAATTCATTCTGTGAACAAACGTAAGATTAAATATTAAAACTTTGTCGTTACTTGTTTCATATAAAACAGTTGAAGGTATATTGTAAATTGTTATGGTAACTAGTGTCGCTTAACCCTTTATCGCCGAACTTTTTGCGTAGGGTTGAGTCTAAATGCGTGTATCTGAAACGTTACGTATTTGACGCACAGTGCGGTAAAGGGTTAACTGAGATTTGAGTGAAAAATAATACGAAGGTAAACATAAATGGGTTCACGCTACCATCTTCGTGTCATTAATAACAATGTGTATTAATTTAGTAGTCATACACTCGCCTACGAATGGTACAATGGAAGAGTAATCGGAACAGCACCACAGACCAACAATATTTGGGGTCACCCCGGGAGAAACCCCGCATTCAACAGATGGTTGGTTAGGTTAGAATCCGAGTGAACTTGAATTAATTTATTTATTCAGTAAGTGAAAGCAGTTTTCCCAAATCATGGTTCCAATTTCATAAATTTCCATTTTTGGGCCGTAAATGAAAGTATGAATGATACGAAGAGAGAAATTGATTCTTTTAATTTAAATTTATAAGCGTAATATCTCAGTCCCTTATTGCATTTAAGTGCTCTGTCGTGATTGATGTCAAAATTGCATTTGGATAATCTCTAGGAGCACTCCATTTTTCAATATTAAACATACACTCATAAAACATATACCATTTGAAAGCTCACATTTTTCTGAGTCTAAAAATGTAGTAATCCAAAGGTATCAATAACAAATAAAAAGTAACGATTTAATTAATTGTTTGACGCGTGACGTCATTAACTATATTATAAAGGTTGGCTAAGTTGTAAATCTTCAGTCTGTGGTGTAAGATGGTATTTTTGGTAATTGTTACGCTAACCTAACCTAACATGAATATGTTATTACATTATCATTTGTATAATTTAGGTCTCGGGGGAGCCCCCGTAAAGATCACGCATCCCAAATTGATCGGTATAGGGTTTTATATTTAAACCTAGTTACTTTTTATTTGCTATTGATACTTTTGGATTACTACATTTTTAGACTCGGAAAAATGTGAGCTTTCAAATGGTATATGTTTTATGAGTGTATGTTTAATATTGAAAAATGGAGCGCTCCTACAGATTTACCTTGCATTTATATTATAAATGAATAAAGTTATTCACTCATTCATTCATTCAAAAAGCCAAAATGTGCTCGAGGCTTCAATTTTCACTGCGCGTGATATGTGCTATTTATTGAAGATGAATAATTAAAACTTTCCTTTCTACTCGTAATCGTATATGTACTTCTACATCGGCTAAATTTAAAAGGCATTTTCTTTTATTAAGCATCATGTTTAATCTGAAATACGACTGTCTCAAAATGCGACACTCGTTTACCCAAAGCACGACAATGTAAAAACATATAACTGTAGGGCGCACCCGAGAGAGCAAAAGAAAGCGAGTGTTTAACGCAAGGATGGCGAGCCTGAAGGGGGGAAATCTCTGTTAACTTAAGAAATTCTAATATACATTTATGGATGAATTTATTTGGAGAAAATGTTTCTTTTAAATGCAAAATACGTACTAATTGCTGTGGAAATAATTGTTATATAATTGACTTGGAATAATAGAACTTATAAATATATAAACGTGTAAATGAAAGAGTAGTAGCACTGTTTCTCTGAACTTCAGTTCCATACTTTAAAATATAATAGCTTTATTAATAGGTTAGTTATAAATATCACGTAAATATTCATTTAATTATTTTTAAGAATTACCAAACATATGATAAACTCGTTAAAAGGAATGTAGTAACAGTTTTTCTCCTTGAACAGTTTCTCCTGAATACCAAACTGCCTCAACGAAGACACTCACCCTTTGGCTATTACTTTGGCTTACTGAACCATGGCTTATTAAATGAAACTGACCCTCCTTTGTTCTGCTATTTACAGATTTAATTTGAACCCCCTCAAAATCTGCGAAAGGGCTATATAAACAGAATCTGAATCACTTTCAATTTCTTCTATAACTTTTATTTTAAACGTAGTTTCAGCAAGTATTAAAAATTTATTTGGGACAGAGAGAGAGAGAGTTACAAGGAGTTACAAGGAAAAGAAGTACCTCAAAAGGCCTTGCGGCCCATACCGAGGAGGTACCAATGGCAACGGGTGCCAGAGAAAATTGTAAAAGTTTATTTTTCTTTCAACTATCCTAGCAGTAATAGAAAACTGGATAGAAAAGTAGAAGGCTCTCTCCCCACCCTCCGCTCCCTCCCTGCCAGAGGCAGGTACGGAAAAAGGTTGAGAGAGAGAGAGAGAGGCTAAATCTGATTTGGAATTCGTGAACACTTGTAAGACCTATAATTGTATTCCATAATTTATTAGGTTTAAGTTGTACACCGAATGCTTATATAATACTACTGTAAGTTATATAAAACCTTTCTTCACATACTGAAGAACTCTATACATTTTTTTTTAATTTACTTAAAGAATCTGATGATGATGACTAATGCCAAACTATATTAAACGTGTATAAAGAACACACGAAAAAAAACTTCAATCTTTAGGTTTTGTTTCTAATTTTCTTCTTCCTCAGCATAATTAATCCCATTTTTATATGGGGTCGCTGTTTAAGGTGAGTCGTCTCCATCTTGGTCTGTCGTACACCATATCCTCCTCCAAATTTGTTTTGTTTCGAATTTTAATCTTTTAAATTCGAAGAAAGTAATTTTTACCTTTTCTCAAAAAGTTTTAAGCTCTAACGAGCGAAGACTTCTTTCACTTGGATTGGATTTTAGACTTCCTAATTTTGAAATTAATTACTTCATTCAAAAATTATTATAGACTTAAACAGTTCCAGATAAAAGATGAATCCAAATTACCATATCTTAAAACTCGCCTTTCTATTATTGCCAATAAATACTTTTATAATTTCAGACCTTTTAAAGTGTCATCCCTTCTTATAAATACTGTACTAGCAAAAGTGGGCCCTACGTGCCCATTTAGCTAGATCTGCGGTGCTGGGGCTTTCGGCCTCGGTAATTGGGGGATCTGCGCTCCTACCAATTACTAGGGAGGCAATTATTCGATCAATAAAACTATAGGAAAGAACGCAGCCATAAAAATTTTAAGCTTCACAAATCTTGATACAATGGGTTCGGATGTGACCCTTAAGATTTCCATTGCTGCGTTCTTTTCTATAGTTTTATTGAATAATTTGAACCCTCAGTAATTGAGGAGGGGGTGGTCAGTTATTCGGTCAATAAAACAGCAATGAAAATCTTAAGGCGCTAAAGTAAAAAGTTGAAACAAAGCAAAGCGCATTTATTTTTAAGTTCAGAATCGCTTAATAGTAAATACATGGGGTCGACAGACAGACAGGACTGCCTTTTTATAGAATAGAATAGAAGAGGTTTAACTATACCCTAAAAGATCTTACGAGTGATAATCTTCATAACTCGCCCTGATAAAGGAAAGGGAGTCGTTCTCCTCGATAAAGATGATTTGTAAACAAAATTAATGATATTCTCTCTGACTCTTCAAAGTTTAAAAAAGTAGCTGAAAACCCTTTAACAATGTCTCTCAGACTCAAAGATAATTTAAATATATCTTTAAAACGTCTCGATCAGAACAAAATTTCTAAAGATCTTTATTTACATTGATCAGGATCTGCCCCCGGCATTCTTTAGATCTCCCGAAAATTTGTAAACACAATACCCTCAATACGTCCCATTCTTTCTGCATGTACCACACACAGTTATAAACTTGCAAAATTTTTTGTTCCATTTTTGTCTAATCAAACTACCACTGTACCTGGTGAGATCTGCTTGCCTCTTGAGAAGATATTTTCAACATCACTGACTACTAAGTCAGTGCCAAAGGAGTGGAAAGAAGGAAAAATTATAGCATTGCATAAGAAAGGACAGAAAACAATGCCATCAAATTATAGACTATTAGCCTGACATGCATAGTCTATAAGACTATGGAGAAAATATTCAGACATAACCTGATGAAACATATGACAGAGAAGAAATATTTAAGTAAGGATCAGTATGGATTTATTAATGGATGATCCACAGTTCTTCAGCTTCTAGGTGTATTGGAAACATGGACAAAGGCAATTGATTAAGGAAATGAAATGGATTGCATTTATCTAGACTTCATGAAGGCTTTTGATAAAGTCCCATATAGACGTCTTCTGACTAAATTAGCTGTTTACAACATAAGTAGAGGACAGAAAGTGGTTGTAAATGGAGAGGAATTTTCATGAAAAAATGTAATTAGTGGGATCCCCCAGGGAGCGGTTCTTGGTCCTATCCTTTTTTTATATCAACGATCTACCTGAGAGCGTCAGCTCAGATACATTTATGTTTGCGGATGACACCAAGATCTGTAGGAATATTGTAAGCGAAGAAGATCGTAATAACTTCAAGAAGATATCTTCAAATTGCAAAAAATTAGCAGCAAAATTGGAGCAAGAAATGGCTCTTGAAATTTCATCCTGAGAAATGTGTGGCCATGATACTTAATCCTAAGGAAGATAACACAGGTCAACAAAAAAAAATTTTTTTTTCGTTGCCAAGGAAATTCGTACGAATTTAGGGTATTTTGGGGTTGCTGAATTCCAAAATGAAAGTAGTTTTTCCGATTTGGCTCTAGTTCTTGAGATAATGAATACCCTCAATTAATAGGAAACGTAATCATAACGCGTGCATATGGGAAACTACCGGAACATTCTAGATGGTGAGACCGAATAAAATGCCATTATGTATTTCATGTGTTTACTTTTGTATGATTTGAGACAATTTCAATGCGATTTGTAAGTAGGCTCCGCCTGAACATTAAATTTTGTGCATTTTTACGTGTTTCAATGGGGTACCAATTATCTCATAAATTAGAGCCAATCTAGCAAAACGGATGTCATATTCGGAATCAGCACCACAAAGTTACCCCAAAATCACTCTAATATGATTGGCAATAAAATGAGTGTTGACCAGTGTAATATACATAACCTGAAGAAATAGATTCACCAAATTTAGAAAGAGTACATGAAGAGAGAGACTTTGGTATTCACATGGATACCAACTTGGAATTTCATGTTCATATTACAAACAAGATCAATAAAGCAAATAATATTTTTAACTTTATAAGAAGAGCTTTTAGGTACTTAAATGAGGATAACGTTTTACCACTATATAAGGCACTGGTGAGACCACACCTGAAGCAAGGTGCTGTTGTATGGGAACCATACAAATTAAAATATATTGATGCCATTGATAACGTCCAACGGAGAGCCACTCGTATGGTACCATCACTAAGAAATGTTTTATTCTGAAAGATTAAAGAAATTGAAGCTGCCAACCTTGGCATATAGAAGAATAAGAGGAAGTATGATAGAGGTTTTTAAGATGCTATCTGATATTTATGACTGAAATTCCGTGTATTGAATCTTTGGTCAAACTGCACAACTAGAGAGGGTAATTGAGGACACAACCTGAAACTATATCATCATCAATGGAACAAACAAGTAAGAAGAAATTTCGGATCAATCCCAGAATAGGCACCTGAAATCATTTTTAGGTGCTTAATCTGGGATTGAGGCAAAACACAGGTGCTTAATCTGAGATTGAGGAGAAAAAAATATAAACAGTTTTTAGAGATATAATTTCATTGTTTTTATCAATATTTGAAAAAATCAACTCTAACCTAACCTAACCTAACCTAATCTTTTGCTGTATCTTCTGCTTTTTTGGTTAGTTTATTTAATTCCTTGCAAGGTGCCTATTCTGGGATTGAGGTTGAACGCAGGTGCTTCATCTGGGATTGAGGTACATCAGGTGCCTATTCTGGGATTGACCCGAAATTTCTTTAGTGTTAGTGAAAAAGACGTGGAATAATCTACTGGTAACAGTGGTTGGAGCACCATCTTTGAACAGTTTTAAAAATCGTTTGGATAAGTGGTGGAGCAGGGAGCGGATTCTGTGTGATCACAGAACAATGGCACGGAATCATTAAAAAGACCAGCTTATTCAAATCTGATTATAGAGGCAGTCAGAAACTTCATAAGGTATAAGGCATATGACTTTGTTAAAAATATTCTTTCTATTAATAAAGAAATTTAAATTTTCTATTTTCTACTTAATTTTCTATAGTAAAAAAAATAATTTTAAAACATTATATATATATATATATGTATATATATACAGTATAAATGTATATGTATGTATGTACACACACACACACACACACATATATATATATGAAAATTATTTCACGAAGGTAACACGTGAAAAATATTTATGATGAATAAAACCACGAAGGAAAGGAAACAAAATGGTGCTCAAGCGCTTTCGTCTAATGACATCCTCAGGAACACTCCTGAGTGTTCCTGAGGATGTCATTAGACGAAAGCGCTTGAGCACCATTTTGTTTCCTTTCCTTCGTGGTTTTATTCATCATATATATATATATATATATATATGTGTGTGTGTATGTATATATATGTATAATACAGTACTGGAAAAATTATGGATTTTTCTAAAATTGCGTTGTTTTTTTTGTTTGAGGGCAATTTAAATACATATTTACTGGATAAAACACATTTATTTTGACGTTTTAATGCAGATATGTTATATTAGTATTTAGTTTGGCCCCCCCTCTTAGCTGATAATAGTGCCTGCACACATTTTGGCATACCAAGAATCAAAGTCTGGCATAAAGTTTTGATTTTAGCTGAGTGAAACCAGACGTGTTACGAGTCGTTCAATGAGCTGCACTTTAGTAGTAATTGGTGTTTGATGAATCTCATCCTTCAATTCATCCCATAAAGTTTCAATAGGATTCATGTCTGGTGAATTACCAGGCCATGGGAGCAATCTGATGCCATTTTGTGAGCACCACGTCTTAACCTTTTTTGCAGTATGGCATGGAGCCGAGTCTTGGTGGAATATCCATGCTTCATTTCCATACCAATCTTTTGTTTAACGCAGTAAACAATCTCTCAGTACCTCTATATACTTCTCTTGATTCATAGTGCCATTAATGATGTGCAACAGACCTGTCCCATGCACTGAAATAGCTCCCCACATCATAATTGTTTGTGGAAATTTAACTGTTTTCTTCAAACATTCCGGCAAAAATTCCTCCCCAGGTCGACGCCGGATGGTTTGAACGCGATCATGAAGCACTGCTATAGTTGATTCATCAGATAAGACAACCTGAGATAAAATAAAGTCATTAGAACCTACTAGACATGGAGACAAAGCAAGTTATCTTGCTGTATCCTTAAGATGTTTCATGTGAAAATGGAGGTAATGTAACAGGGGCAGTAAGAAAAGTTTCTAAACATCACAACTATTATAGAATATAATTTTACCTTCCAATCATCCAAAGTCCACTTTTCATGTTTTGCCCATGCGCAACGGGCCTGCCTCATTGCCTCGGTGAGTCGTGGTTTCTTCCTAGGACGATAAGCTCGCAACCCACTTTCTAAAAGCCGATTGTTCACTATTCTTCGGCTCACAATTACACCCTCTTCTGCCAGCATGCTAGATATCTTCCTGCATGATGCCCTTCGGTCGTTCAAAGCCATGTTTATTATTTTTTTATTCAATCTTGGATTATTGCAGTGCGCTTCTTTCTGCCACAGTTTCCGATCCGTCTCGACTCAAGTTTCTTCACCTTCAGCAATTTTTTTGTTGATCACACTGACTATTTGTGTTGATACACTACGTTTTCTAGCTATTTCTTTTTGTTTCAGCAAGCTACTTTCCAATAAAACTTTAATTTGTCCTACTTTACAAGGATTTAAATCTTTTCTTTTACCCATCTTTCACAATATTCCTAGAAATCTTTGTCAGCTGTAAATATAAAGGAAAAATATTGAATAGGTAGCTTCAGTTTAGAGAAACTATGCATATACAACATCAGGGGCGTCCGCAGGATTTTTCGCAAGGGGGGGCAAAACTAACTTATTAGTTCTTAGTTCTTATTAGTTCTTTATTAGGTAGAAAAAAAATGCACTGCGACCACTACGAGTAAAAACCGTCATCTCCCCTTATCATAGCCTGCTTTCGGTGCTAAATATATGTACTTAGTAATACTAAGTACATAAATTTAGCACCGAAAGCAGGCTATGATAAGGGGAGATGACGGTTTTTACTCGTAGTGGTCGCAGTGCATTTTTTTTTTTCTACCAGTCAAGTCCATTTTTTATATGTTATATGATACTATGATTAACTATAATCGTGTAAGTTTCAGTGAAATTGACCAAACACAAATTTCCAAGGGAGGGCAACTGCCCCCTCTTGCCCCCCCCCCTCCGGACGCCCATGTACAACATTAAAAACACAAAAAACTTAAATCAAAACACGTAGCACTCCACCACGCACTGATTGTACCGCGTGGTAGCTTGAATGAGTGTTGCCACTCTGTATACTCCTCAGTGTTGACACTCTGTATACTCCTCAGTGTTGACATATATGAACATTTTATTTACTAATATGCCAGAAAAGTACTAACACAATATAACAATGGCTAAATAAATAACTTTTACATCAATTTAAGTTTAAGGAAGCTTTTAATACGAAAAACAAAGTTTAGAAAAACCCATAATTATTTTTCCAGTACTATATATATATGATGCAAACCCACAAGGAAAAAGAAAAATGATTCCAAGATCTTTCGTGTATTCAGAAGTACACCTCGTCAGGGAATCCCTGACGAGGTGTACTTCTGTTCTCCGAGAACAATGCTTTATATGATGATCTAACAGAAGTATCTGAAATATTAAGAGCTCAGTACGAATCATCTTTCAGTATCCCAAAAACTGACAAACTGATATGCGATAGAAACGCGTTCTTCGAAGAAGAACTGCAAGGGAAAAATATAACGGACTTCAACTTTACGACAGATGCTATTACACAAGCTATAGGGAAACTAAAAACACACACAGCAGCAGGACCGGATAAATGGAATGCCACACTGATCAAAAACTGCAAGAATGCAATCGCTGAGCGCCTATATTGGATATGGAGACGATCACTAGACACGGGAGAAATACCGGGCATCCTGAAGAGCGCGAACATAGTCCCAATATTAAAGGAGATCGACCCGAGGCCAAAAACTATAGGCCAGTGTCGCTTATATCCCATCTCACTAAAATATTTGAAAAAATAGTTAGACAGAAAATCTATGACTCTTTGGAAACTCAGAAAAAAATCAATGATAACCAACATGGGTTTCGGTCAGGCAGATCATGCCTATCACAACTAATGGAACACTACAACAACATTACTGATGCACTTGAAAGTAATGAAAACTATGATGTAATTAATATACACAGACACTGCCAAAGCGTTCGACAAGTGTGACCATGGAACATGATACATAAATGAAATATATGGGAATAACAGAAAAAGTAGGGAAATGGATATATAATTTCTTTAGTGAGCGGCGGCAAGTCGTTACAGTACGAGGAGTATCTTCATCAGAATCAGAGGTCCTGAGCTCAGTACCACAAAGAACAGTATTAGTTCCACTACTCTTCATAATCATGCTAACTGACATAGATGAGGACGTTACCAGAGACAGCACAGTAACATCCTTTGCTGATGACACAAAGATCAGTAGAAAAATAAGGAACCCAGAAGATATAGGATCTCTACTAACCGACATGAACAGAATCTACAAGTGGACGGAAGACAACAATATGAAGTTTAACACTGAGAAATTTCAGCTGTTACGGTACGGAAAAAGAGAGGACCTAAAATCCATGGAATATTATATTCCAAATGGACAGGAAATTCAGAGAAACTCTAGAGCAAAAGATTTAGGGGTTGTAATGATTGATGATGCGAAATTTGAAACACAAAATAAGATAGCAGTAAACAGAGCAAAGAGAATAACGGGGCAGATATTGAGAACCTTTAAACGAAGGGATAGGAATGTAATGATTCTTCTACTAAAAACACTGATCATACCCAAATTGGAATACTGCTCGGTCCTAACTAGTCCCTAATCTTACTCTGAACCCTGTAACTCCCCAAACAACGGTGAAAAGTAGAAAAGGAAGACTCTGTTGTGTTCCCAGATTAAAGGCGAGACAGGAAACATCCTTAACCCTGAAAGAAAAATAGTTTTGTTGTGAGAGGACCAAAACTGTTTAATCAGCTGCCCAAAGACCTGAGGAACACGAGGGGTGTTGCAATGGACCATGTAGAGAATGACATCAGGTGCATTATCGTCCAGTTTCCAGGCCTCCCACGCAGTGGGATGAGTATTAGCCCTTCAACGAAGGGGTGTCATGGCCGCAAACCACTCATTGTCCAACCAGTGTTCCCTTCCTTGTATCCGGGAATCTCCGCTGGTAGTTCTTCACGACTTGGAACAGGTACTGCTTCTGCAACTCGCTCTTGGTAATGGTCGTTTTGCAATCTTGGATCAGAGCAACGCCGCGCTCTGCCAAGTCGTTCAGCATCTTTAGGCTCCTAACAACTCCAAGAGTCTCTTGATATCCTGGAAACTCCGTCCAGGTCTCCAGTCATCCAAGCCCAGAATTGTGGCTGTCGCGAGTTGGCCATTACAAATGATGACAGATCCTTCCTCTCTACTTCTTTACCCGGATCCTGTGTGGAGGATCTTCGGTCCCTTCATTACCGAGGGCAGTGACCATCTTCCTCTTAGTTTCCACAGTCAAACTCTCGTCGAAGAAAGCAAGCCCCACTAGTTGCTCGTTCAGGTATCGCAAGTGGTTCCGAAAGCAGGGCTTGCAGACTTGGCGACAGCAGAGTTTGGGTATTTCTTGGTGGCCCGGAAGAGGTCCAAATCGGTTGCAGGGGCCCTGGTGGCCAGAAGAGATTGAAACTAGTCTTCAAATAACCTTAGCGATGAAGACCGTGAATTCCATCAGTGCTGTTTCTTCACGAGCGGGCAGGCGAAGCTGCGAAAGAAAGAAAGGAAGCTTTTGATCGCGTAAATTAGCTTGGCCATCCAGCGAGCACGATGTAGAGCACCTGGCCGCATGATCATCATCTCACAAGGAGGCGCCTCTCCAAGAAACATCAAGGCGAGCTCCAGGAACTTTCGGTATTCACCCGTTGGGTGGCGTTCTTGGAGGGTCTTCTGGCGAATTCGATGATTTCGTCTTTCCACTGAAAAATTTTAAGCCAGCTTCTTCGTCGTCCGTCGCTGGTTCCAGCTTCTCATTGTCAATGGAAGCCCAGCTTTGCTAGAATCACTTGAATAGAGAGATGTCTAGGCCTGTTGAGGGTCCGAAGAGGCTGACGAAGACCTTCTCAACCGTGATCTCCAACATGTGATTGCGACAGGCCAGATAGAGGAGATCCCTGTCCAGTTTCCTCTCGATCAGGACACATGCACCTCCTTTCTGTCAGGTGTTACTGGCGGTGGTGTCAAAGGACATCGCTCTGATCTGGTCAGTCAAGTCCCAATCTTTGATGGCCGTCATGACGACACGATGCCCATGGCTTCCGTGATTCCGGAGCAGAGTTTTGTCACCGCGAGGAGGTTAGAAACGTCGTGGCCAAACACCACCACGGTCAGACGGTCGATGGGTTTTTTCTCGGATGTTAGGCAGCATCTTTCCATCCCAGTGGACCATAAGTGGAGACCACGGGTCGAAGCATTCTTTGATGCTCCTTGCAATTTGATCTCGGTGTTTTCTGCGAATGGAGGTCCGAGTGATGGGAAAGGACGTCACGTCATGACCCAGGCTCTTTGCGATGAATGTCACGAAGTAGGGTGCGAACCGATCGCTGACTTTCGTTCAGTCAAAAACTTGCGCTAATTCCCATATCAGTATGTTTGCAGACAGTGGCGGTCCTAGCTTACATGACGCCCTGGGCGAACCTCACCTTCAGCGCCCCCCCCCCTGTTCGCCAACACACACATTCGAATCCCCCCAAAATAAAGGACAGACATAACTCTTTCACAAAATAACTTTTTATTGGACTAATTGTTGGAACTTCAGAACCAAAACAAAGACTCAAATTTCTGAATTTTACAAATCCTTCATCACGTAAATAGAATAACTCACTTAAGAGAATGTAATTATGATACTATGAACAGGAAAAATACAAATTAAATTGCACAACTGCCATAAATAAACTAGAGAATCAAATTTCTAAATTGTACAAATGCTCTATCACATAAATAGAATAAGACACTTAAGAGAGGGTAATTATTATGCTACACTTTGAACAAGAAACAAAATAAATTGCACCACAGCACAACTGCCATCTAAAGCCTGACTCTTCTTACCTTCCTTGATGCAAAGTCATGAATTAAATCATCATATGAAATCTGCTCAGCAATTGTATCATTTATACTGATGATGGCCAGACCGGTAAGGCGTTCCTGTGACATAGTTGACCTCAGGTAGGATTTGATGAGCTTCAGCTTTGAAAAGCTCCTCTCTGCTTCAGCAACAGTGACTGGAAGAGTAAGACCAATTCTGAGAGCAGTCCACAAATTTGGATATATTTCAGAGAGCTCCCTTTCATGGATAAATGTCAGCAGTTCAAGCAAGGATATGGTCTTTGATGGCAAGTCAGGCAAGTTCTTCAGCTCCTGTGCAAGCTCTCTGCCATCCAAGTCAGATTGTCCCTTAAAGTGTAGTGTAGTACTAAGGTTCACACATTGTTCTGTCAGCTCCTCAAATGTGAGATTTTGGAAATGTGTCAGCACTCCAAACTTCTCTCCCACAATTTCCAACGTGGAAAATCTTTCCTGAATGGCTGATGTTGCAGCATCAACCACTGCATTGAAAAATGTCACCTCCAGCTTCTTCAAAGCATCAATCAAGGGCTCATCAGATGCTTCATAGGAGAAGTGCCGCTTTGTGGACCTCAGCCGTTTTTGTTTTAACACAGCCTCCACATTCATTTGTTCACAGATATCTGTGGCTGCCATTTGTGCAGCCACAAAACCTGTTGCCCTGTAATTGCGGAGACCTCTCTCTGTTTTTTTTAGGAGATTTACTGCAACATCAACGTGCATGCTAGGAGACTGCATCTGCTTGCTCACATGCTGAATTTGGCACAACAGGTCATGCCACACCACTGAACAAATGGCGAAGCGGTATGACCCAACCTCCTCTGACAGAGATTGAGCCTCGACCTTTATTACAGAGTCTTTGGTGTGGTCCCTCACCTCGATCAGTGCATCTCTCACTGCAGCTGCCTGATATCTCAGGGGCTCCACACTCTTGATCTTGCTTTCCCACTTTGTATCAGACCACATCTTCAATGTGATGTTCACATGTTTTTTCAAAATGGCCCATCGTTGTGTGGAGGCTGAAAACAAGTTGTAAAGCTTCTGCAAGATGCCAAAGTAACTTGTGGCATCAATAGATCCCTTAGCAGCATCGGCCACAAGCAAATTCAGAGAATGAGCCCCACATGGAACAAACAGAGCTCTGGGATTAATTTCTAGGAGCCTGGATTGAACACCCTTGTTTTTTCCCCTCATGTTGGCCCCGTTGTCGTATGATTGTCCTCTACAGTCCATGAAAGGAACTTTTAGCTCCTCCAGTCTCTTCAGAATCAGAGATGCCAAATGTTGACCAGTGGACTCCTCTGCCTCCAAAAACCCCATGAAATGTTCCTTTATATGGGGCTTCCCCTCCAGTGACACAACCCGAATCACAACTGACAACTGTTCAGTGTGGCTGATATCTGGAGTGCAATCTAGAATTATTGAAAAAACTTTGATTGTTTGATGTCGCTCACCATTGCTGAAATGGTCTTGCTGCTCGACAAATCAATGAGTTCGTTTTGTATGTGGTGGCCGAGGTAGCTGGTGTGACTGGAGGTCCCTTTTTGGACACGGTTAATGTGCTCTTGCATTATAGGATCAAATTGTGCCATCAGTTCAACTTCTTTCAGAAAATTGCCATTTGATGGTGAGAACAATTTTTCTGTATGTCCCCTTAGTGCCAAATTCCTAACTGCCAGAGAATGCACAATAGCAGTGAGACGTGTCAGCACCGCTCTCCATCTCAACTTCTCAGCCTCCAGAAGCGCCATCTCCTGCTTGTCAATGGTCTCCCCCTTTCTCATCCTCACTGCCAGTTCTTTCCAGATTTTCATAGAATTTAGGTGTTCTGAACTGTTGTCATGTGATGTGAGCAATGAGCTTGCATGCTTCCAGTCCGAGAGTCCCAAACTTGTTAAATTATTTTCCTCTTGGAAAATAATGTACAACAGAAACAGAAAAGGCTGTTGTTTTTTAAGGAATAGACCAACCAACTTCTGGTTATATTTTCCCCACTAACCAATGACTTCCTGAAGTATTGATGGTGGAAACTTCTTCCGTCACTGTCGTTTCTAGGGAATACAAAGTCAGATGGTACTTGACTTGGTCCCCTGGAAACCAGTTGTGTCCGAATTCTCTCAGTCAGAACTGAAGGCCAGTTAGCAGGGTCGGTGGACAGAGACTCATCCTCAGGAGGCGATTCTGCTCCAGGCATTTCTAATAGAAAGAACAAGAGCATTACTCATTAGTATACACACCTAAGTTAGATAACACATTATTCACAGCACTTTGTTATGGTGGTGGTGTTATGGAATTATGGTGGTGAAACACCACACATACCCAGTAACCCAGACCCAGTGATAATAACATTATAATTCATAACTGTTTGCAAAATGCTTTGCAGGGATGCACACACATACACGCACACACTCACAGACATATGTGCACACAAACTCACCTGAAGAGTCCTGCCGGGGAGAAGTAGAAGCAAATGGGTCTTCATCCTCAGGATCAGACTGCATTTGTGGAGACATATGAGGCTGAGGAGGTAGATGGCTCCTCAGCCTCAATAATGGCAGAAGTAGACGGCTTCTCATCCTGACTAGTGGCAGAGGGTGTTCCAAAATATTTCAAAAGTGCCCCTGCAAATAGTAAAATAGAACATAACAGACCAATGCATGAATAGGCTAGTACAATTAATTTAACATGTTATTAAGCACAATTTATTAAACTTTTAGAATAGGAAACAAATGAATAATACAACCTCCTTGGTTAATGGCTAATTATATACATAATAGTACACTTCAAATGACTCAGAAAGCTATATCACAAAATAGCAATGCAATATAGCAGTGAAGAGTAGATGACATAGCTCTATACCTTTATCTTTTGCTCGTTTCTCCTCTTCTTCTTTCCTCTTTTTTCTAAACTGAGCACCTGATAGCTTTGACCTCTTCTTATCCATTTGCGGTTATTTGACAGACCTTAGTGGCTTAGTGTGAAGATTCGTTCTGTAATAAATAATATACATTTCACTATTTAACCAAACCCAGAAAAATAACATTACATATGTTAAAGTATGGGCCTTTATTCCCAATAATATTAATCTGGAAGCATTTTGCATTGTTTAGGTCTTTTATGGGAAGGTTTATGGAAAATGCAATAGATGGTTTTTTAATAAAAATATATTTATTGATCTTTTATTATTTATTTTATTTTATTTTTTATTTTTTTATTTCTTTATTTATTTATTCTTATTTTTATTTTTTTTGCAGGCGCTCATGCCGCCCCTCCACAAATGCCGCCCCTCCACAAATGCCGCCCTGTGCGGCTGCCCATATTGCCCATATGAGGAACCGCCACTGTTTGCAGACCAGGAGCAGGAACTGCTTGTCCTTTTCGATCTTCATCAAAGACAGGGCGTCCTCGTGTGCGATTGTGTACAGCTTATCGAGGCTTCGACACGAAGGTGGTTTCATTTGTAATTTGAGTGGCGGATCGGCAGGACTTGCTTTTTTGAGTGTCTCTCAGTCGGAGTGGAGTTTAGAAGATGCTTCACGAGGTCATACTGATGGGCTTTCTCCCAGAAACCCATAACGGTTTTTAAGATTGCCTTGGCATTCTCATTCAGAGGAAGTTTCTCTTCTGGGTAGTAAAAGAAGAAGAGTGCCAAAACTCGTTTCCTCGAAGGAAGTTTACTTCCCAGTATCTGGAACGATGTCGAACCAATCAACCAAATGTTTTTCTTGTTTCTCTATTGGAGAATAGAGAAAGTCAAGTTCGTTGACTGAGGCCAAGTTTACAAATTTCGGAAGTAGTATGACAATTTAATCCACAAACTCTGCCAAACGTACAATGCAGAACGTTAGAATTAACCCACAGGCCTCTTTTAGAAATATCTCGTTGAAAAATACTTATCACAAACATCACATTACAAGATGAAAAAGGAAGAAACATTAGCCGTTAGCATTGTCCCCATTATACGTGTAATGGAGGAAATTTCAACCTCTCTGCGCAATCCCTAAACATTCATCAATTTTTATGACAAATGAATCACTGTGGTTTCTTGGGATGTGGAATAAAATGTAGGGTTCCGAATTAAAAAATTCGAACTTTTTGTTCTACCCCTTCCACCTAAAATTAAGGGCCACTCTAATATATACATATATATATATATTATATATAATATGTAATATATATATATATATATATATATATATATATATATATATATATTATATATATATATATATATATACTGGGAAAGACTACGTAAACTAAATCTGTACTCACTGGAAAGAAGAAGAAGAGGTACATCATAATCTACATATGGAAAATGATCGAAAAATTGGTACCAAACCTAAAACTAAACCCAATTACCATTCAAACAACACTGGAAAATAGGAAAGGCAGAATGTGTAGTGTTCCCAAATTAAAAGCACGACAAGGGACCTCCTCAACCCTGAAGGAAAATAGCTTGGTTGTCAGGGGGCCAAGACTTTTCAACCAGCTTCCTAAGGACCTCAGAAACGTAACGGGGGTCATAGTTGAAGTCTTCAAGAAAAGACTGGATGCCTGGCTCAGGACAGTACCAGATGAGCCGGGCGTGCCTAGCTATGTACGGTGGAGAGCGCAAGAAAGCAACTCGCTCCTCCACCAGGCCAGACCTAGAGGCGGGGCCACCAGCTTGACCTCCGTGTGAAGAGAGACCAACACACGAAACAACGTAAGGTTCATAAGGTATTATATATATATATATATATAGGAAGGAGGAGAAAAGGACGAGCGCTCGCAAAAACGCCCCCTCCCTATATAAGAGGGAGAGCAAAAGCAAGGTCTCTGGGGGCCCACGATACCATATTTTTATTTATTTATTTTTTTATATAAATTTTCAAAAGATTGTGTAGTGTGTAAAATTGTAAAATGTGTAGTGAAGAATAGAGGGAGAAGTGTGTGTTTGAGAACATGCTGGATTGTTCACAGGGTAGATGACAAAAAAAGATCAGCTAAAGAGGACAGTGACAGAAAAAACGGGAGTTCCAGCACTCCTTATCTTCTGTCTAACGTACCTCCAGAGTACATCCCTGGTCGATTGGTGTCTACAATCTCTCTCTCTCTCTCTCTCTCTGTATGTATGTATGTATGTATGTATTATATAATATATATATTATATAATATATATTATATATATATATATATATTGTGAGAAACTTTAGAATGTTTTATAATAAGTAATTTATTATTATTATCAAGGGTTTTTCCAAGGAAAATCGTTTACAATATTTCATATATATATATATATATATATATATAGGTATCGATAAACAAACAACGTGGCATGTTTTTCCAGCAAGACGGTGCACCTCCTCATTTTGCCATGCAAGTTCGCAAATACCTTGATAAAACGTTTCCCAACAGATGGATTGGCCGAAGAAGTCCTATCGAATGGCCACCCAGGTCACCAGATATCACTCCACTCGATTTTTTTCATCAAAAAGAAAATAAACAAAAAAAAAAAAATTAGAAAGTACAAGAATTATTAGAAAAAAAATAATTATTCCTATGGTTCCTGAATTATGGGCCACCCGGTATATATATATATATAATATATATATATATATATATATTCCGTTACATTAAAAATCGAAATTACGTTCACTCAAATTTTGGGATCACTTTAACATATTGCTTCCCAGGAACCTCTCTTTAACATATTGCTTCCCAATATTTAGGATAAGGAGTACGATAAAAAATGTTGGATCACCTGAAGATCCGTCACCCTAGCTTTTTTGAGTTAGTTTTATAATAAAGGCTAACTAACGAAAATATCACGACTTAACCTAACCAATCGTTAGGTCAATTGTACGCCCTTGACGGTTGGTTAAGTTAGGTCGTGATATTTCCGTTAGTTAGCCTTATAAAGCTAACTAAAAAAGGCTGGGGTGACGGATCTTCAGGTGCTCCAAAATGTTCGCTTTAATAAAGTAAAGGCATAAAAAGTAAATCATAACGTGTTAAAATATTAGATTGAAAGTAAATTTATTAGAATTGTTGCGCTATATGGTCACACAAGGTGACCAACCAACCTTTCTCTTTTTAACATATTGCTTCCCAGGAGGGATCACTTTAACATATTGCTTCCCGAATGCTTTGGGAAGCAATATGTTAGTGATCCAAATTTTGTTATGAATATGTATAAATTAACTGTTAGTCAAACAAGAAGAAGAAGCAGCAGTGGATTCTGTAATGTTGTATGGTTTCCCATCAGCAGAATGTGATAAGAATGGCAAGAAATCAGATTTTATTTTCTGATTAAATTTATTTTGTAAAATTCTGTAAAATATATTACAAAAATATAGTAAATTTGTCGCCTTCATGAAACGAACACCTTATTACAACTGAAAATACCCTTAAAATTTGTATTTTTAATTTAAACTACTTTTTCAAACAATTAAATCAGGTGTTTAATAAAATTACTATGGCTGTTTGCAGTGGTGTAGTGCTAAATAAAGAAGTGAGGGAACGCTTTTGAAAGTGTTACTCAGATGCGGGGGGCGGGGGACAATGGCGAGCACGGCGAGCCCATACAGCTGAGGGTCCGGGGGCACACGAAGCCCTCCGGGAAATCTTTTGAAATCTGACCAATTTCGGGGATATTTTGAGGTCATATGCACTGGATATTAGGATATATTCCAAGGTTGAAGATGCAGTATTTCCAGTGTCATTAGATATACGACATCCAGTACGATCAATAAAAATAGCTAACAACTGGAATGATTAACTAAAAAAAAGTTAACAACTGGTACGCCGTGGTGACTGTTTCACCAGATCTTTATAGGCTAGCATTGCCTCAGTCGAAGCTAAAAGAAATGAAGCAGTTAATGATTTTCTCATATTTCTTCTAGGGGTGGGAATTAAAATTTCATGACGTTAGAGATTTGTAAGTTCAGATTTATTTGAAATAGTGAGGGAACGCCGTTCCGTCTACCAAAAAAAGTAAGGGAACGCCGTTCCCACAGCACTACACCACTGGCTGTTTGTCTAAGAATTTTGAAGTGTTTCCATCCAAACATTTACGATACTTACAATGCTTAAATCTTACAACCAAGTACAAAATGTTGAAGTCATCGCTCGTTACTACTAAATCCCTAAATGTTGTTTTTGATTTATTCGAATTGAATTCTGAATCATCATCACTGATTACATTTTTAACCATCAAATTACAATGTTCAAATCGTAGTAAATCGGAATTTAATCTAACTGTATGACACAAATTGACAAAATTAGCGCCTCTTTTTCTAAATATTACACTTATTTTCGCTAATTTTAATTAAGCTCAGAAAAAGTACGTACAAACGAGATTTATATTTTAAACTTTTTATTATACAGCTTTCACAATAAACCTAAATTAACATTTTCAACATATAAGTTTTCCACAGTTTCATATTATTTCATTAAATGATCAATAATAGTATACTATTTAAAAGTGAGAAATAAGTAACTAGCAACTCGTGAAAAGAAAGTGAGGACTAAGGCGAGAAAGTATAAAATAAAGGTTGAAGGCGAAGAATAGTGTGTATTGAATCGTTCTTGTTCAGGTAAACACATCGAAGAGAACTCAGAGTGAAGACATGAAAATGATTTTAGGGGTAAGCTCATTTAATTTATTTTAAATTAATATTTTCACATGATGCTGGTCATGTTCTCTCTAACTTACGTAATGAAAACTATGCTTGAAAATTCAGTTTTTAATTTTTTTTCATTTTTAAGAGGTTAAAAACTCAGAATATTCTTTTCTAATTTATTATAAATAAATAAAGTTTTAAAAATAATTCGAGTAATATCAATCCTTACGGACAAATTTGAATATTTTGGAAAACGTTTTTACAAGTAATTATATTATTATACTTTTTCAAATGAGATCTTATTTCTTATTCAATCATTTTCTCCACATTTCAGGTTGCATTGTTAGTCTGTGGGCTTTCCCTAGTCCATTCCATTCCATCAGGAGGGTACAAAAAGGAACCGGATGGATTTTTCCAGTATGTCAATGTTCCGGGAATAAAAGAGTATGAATTCGGTTGGAGGAGAGGCAACCCTCATCACCACATTTCCAGGTTCGAGCAGGCGAAGGACCACAGGTTCAGAACGAGGGTAAGTGTTTCTGGTTGTCTTCAAAGAAAGCTAATTTATTTGTTTAACTCTTGAAAGCTCTGACAGAAAGTCTGACTGTAATGTTCTAAAGGATACGTGTTGTATTCAGCGGGGTGCGAACTAGCGAACACCCCTTTTCAGCACACTGCCCTTTTTATACCATCTACCCTCTTTATGGGTTACAAATTCACCTTCTAAAATCACTGAATCGGGCCTGTGACAGATAAAAATTGGACCATTTGAAATGACCAAAACAATTAATCATTATTCAGAAAAAGATAAAAAAATAATATCATCAAATGATTTTACTACATTCATGGCAAAAGATCGGGTAAATGTCTTTTTGTATATAAAGACCGGCACTTATTCCTTTTCGCCCCGCAATTTCTTTTCTCCCGGTTAGGTCAACCGTACGCCCTTGACAATTGGTTAGGTTAAGTAATGATATTTTCGTTAAAATATTGAAATATTATATGCAGAAATGCGGGGAGGGGGGGGGGAAGGAATAAGTGGAATATTTTGAAGAAAATATCGTAACTTAACCTAACCAAGTGTTAAAGGCGTATAGTTGACCTAACCTGGAAAAAAGAAATTGTCGAGGTGAAAAGGAATAAGTGCCTAAAGACCTTTTTAATAATGTTTAAAAAGTACTGGAATGACTTTCCATCTTTTCTTGCTTGGCAGAGTTTTGTCTCATTCAGTTTTCACGAAAAGAAATTTTTCAAATTTAACCTAATATTCCTTTCATTGTGAAATGCGTCTATAGTAAACTTCAAACGTTTATCATTTCGCTTTTTTTAAAGGTGAAGTGGGCTGATACCCACGCTGGGCATGGCGAGCATTACTGGGAATACAACCATGGCCCCAAACACCCCGGCTACAAGGACGATAGTCACGGCGGCTACAAGGACGATAGTCACGGCGGCTACAAGGACGATAGTCACGGCGGCTACAAGGACGATAGTCACGGCGGCTACAAGGACGATAGTCACGGCGGCTACAAGGACGATAGTCACGGCGGCTACAAGGACAATAGTCACGGCGGCTACAAGGATAATAGTCACGGCGGCTACACCCAACCAGAGGGGTACCATTCCGAAAACATCAAAGTGACGGGCCCTCGGGATGAGAATCAGTCGTTCTATAAAGAGTAAACCTTTGATTGCCACAAATGAATATTGAAATGGATTAAACAGTTTGTGCAACTTCATATTAATGATTTTGCCATATTATTATTATTGTTATTATAAAAAATATATTTGCATACATATTATTGTTATAGGAATGTTTTCGCTTCTTATTTATATTAAATAAAAGTTTATTTTCCTAATTTTGTTTTATTTAATAGTATATATATATAATATAAAATAATGATTGGGGTTGTTTAACCTCCTTCGCAACATCTAAGGTCATATGACGGAGGAGACCTACAGCTTTACGTGGGATCCGAACCACGGGCCGCTACATAACCTGGACGTGGAAGACAGTCTCCCATCCAGCTACTACTCGGACCCAATGTCGCTTAACTTCGCTGATCAATGGGAAGCGGTGTTAGACACTGGTTACGACGTATATATATATATATAATCACTTTATTTGCTGTAATGCATAACTATTAACATAAGAGTTTATTTATTTTTAATATTTCGTGTCCTATTTATTGCCATATTCAAATTAATGAAATTTCAAGACGTTTCAAAAGGGTTATTTATTTATTTTTAACATTTCTTACCTTGCTTTACTTTAGCGTTCTGTTGCCAGTGGGAGAAATAAATAAGTGTATATCGTTATATATGTTACGTGTTTCAAGTTATAAACCTGAATTAAGAATTATTTTGTTGCATGTAAAGTTCCGTAGCTTGCATGGAGTTGTGAAGTATATTGCTGTTATGTTGAGGTAAAATTATTAAACATGAAATAGAAGTTGTTGGCAACTAAATAAAGAAGAATGAGCGAACACAAAAAAAATTGATGGCGGCGAATAGTTTGAGTGAGAAAGTTGTGGGAGAGGGACTATGGCTTCCTCAGACATTGTGAGGGCGGTTGAAATTCAACCCGAAATGCAAGAGGTTGAAATAGAAACAATACCTGTGGAAATGCCAGTTGAGTCAATTGAATCTTACGATGGACAACCAGTAATTGCATTTCAACAATTACCTGAACCAGGTCGTGAAGAAATAATATTCCAAACGCAGGAAGAGATAGTAGGAGACGATTCCGATATCGGTGCTTATGGAATTCCAGTTCCTGTTGATACAGACACTTGTGTGGAAACTAATCCTGGTCCCTCCAAAAAAGGTCAGAAAAAGAATTTAAAAAGGAGAAGAGAAGAAGATTTAAGTATGACGGCACCAGGCCCTATAATAGGCCAAAAATGGGAGCAAAAACAAGTGCAAATTAAGACATTAGAAGGAGAATTCTCTGTTACCATGTGGTCATCAGGTGTAGATGAAGGTGAGTAAATGTTAAATTATACCACAGCTTGCATAAGTAATTCACTTAAACATGTAGGCATGGCCATCTATGTAAAATTTTCCATATTATATACCATTTAAAAACAGTTAAAAGAAAATCTTCTGTTAATGAAGGGATGAAAGAATTTCAACTTGTCTCTGTTGTCGTATTGAACTTGTCAGTAGGATAAATGTTCATAGTACGTCTCCTAGAAAACCTAAAAATATATATTTCTTGGCCTTCTATTATTTCGTTTGTTTTTGTTATTGTATCCGCCATTAAAGACTGGGCGCAGCCATATTAAATATGGCTAACGAATATGGCGGAATTGTAACAATGGCGGCTGGTCGCCATGTTTGTTCAGAGCTCCGTAATATTTGTGATGTGGAATTACTGAAAGTGTGTGTGTTCAGCGATTTAGCAATTAATATTATGTTGGATTAATTGAAGAGAAATTATTTTTCATCTAAGTGCACATTAGGGCATATAAAACAATGTTTAATTATTTTGCTTCCCAAAGAATTTTACTTAAAAATGCTTCAATCGTTTTATCAATATCATAGCCTCTGCAACGTTGCCAAATTTCATATTTGATGCAGTTGTTGTTCCCTGAAAATAGAACTACGGCCTATTTCTTTTTCTCAGTAGAAAAGTTAGTTCTAATTGTATCTGCAGAACTTCATGTAAGCTAGGAGGCTTGCTTTTCCTTTCTCAACCATTATCATGTTAAGTAATAAATAGGTATACGGTAAGAGTTTGGCTTAGAACAAAAGCGTAGGCCTATTTAAATTTTTTTTTATCAAGTTAGCTCAACAGCAATGCTAGACCTAAGTTTTAAAATGTAATGACATTAATTGGGGAGTAGGCCTTGGACTAGGTTTCTCGTTAACTTAAAGCTACTTATATAACTTACAAATTCAGCCTTAAAAATTAAATATAGGACTTGAAATTTAACCTTAAGATTAAAAGTGAAAAAGAACCAAACTTAGCCCTACGGTAATATATTTGGTTAATAGCCTACCTTAAATGCATGCATTCTAAATGCTTTCCCCCAACAAACCTATGCTATTTATGGCTAATATTAAGTTTCAGGGACACCAGATTTTGGTGAACCACCCATTTCATACTTCAGGTCAATCAGGGTGATTGTTATATCCAGGTTAGGTGGTCATTCTAGGTTCGTTAGTTGTTTCCTACATCACCAACTTTTGACCAATCAAGGGTTCAAAATACTGGTGTTTCTGAATTTTGATAGGCTATTTTCCCTATTTTTTATATCTTATTCTTTGGACTATCACACACCTTACTTGGCCTACTAGTTACCTTTTATCAGCATCATATGCTTATCAGCTAACAATTAGACCCCTACTTGTCAACTTCATCTATATAGCCTATTTTTCCCTGATTGTGTATGTGCCACCAGTAGAGCCTATTCTATCATAGGTAGGCCTAGCACCTTTGAAGTCTGACAGGTTATATGGTAGGCCCTAGACCTACTTAAGAAATGAACTAGCCTAATTTGGTATAGGCCTTAATCATAATCAACATTGCAATAGGTTGTAGCCTAAATAAAAGTTTTGGTACTATTGCAGTTGGGTACCTATTGAAAAATTTATTATTTAGAATTTATTATTTAGCTTGAGGGATTATTTTTATTTAGGTGTAGTATTAAGGTTAAGTTTACTTTAAATAGACACGGTAATTATAGAAATAATAATGGCCTATTTAGACACTGTCAACATAGCTACAGACTTTTTCACTGTAGGTTGCAGTGGTTTTCAGGTTAAAATTTGGTCAGCAGCCAGATTACTAACTATGGTGAGGCTAAATTTAAAATTAATTTAGACTTACCAAAAATGAAGTTGCCAGTTGAACGTTACCCTTTTTGTTTCTAACTAATCCATAAGTTTCATTTAGTTTCCAGGTTTGAATTTTATTTGTTAAGTTTTAAGTTATTATTTAACACACTGCTAGGTTATTTATTTGTAGGGGCTATTTCCCAGACCTAGGTTTTGCAGGTTAAGTTAGGCTAGGGCTGGATTGCCCTTAAGTTTTTGGTTTTAAAGGTTAAGGTTTAAGGTTTTGAAGGTTTTATTCAAGTTAAGTTAGGGCTATATTGCCTTTAGGTTTTAATAGGGGCTATAAAAGCCATTTAATTATTGAGTTAGGGCCGTTGTAGCCCGGTTCGAGTTTCGTCTAGGTACCTAGTTTTTTCTCTTACCTTAGTTATTTTCTTTAACTTACTTACACCTAGTTCTGATAGGCCTCTATTTAGTTAAACATGGTTTGGTTAATATTCGTTTTAATGCTTTGTTCGTTTTCGATAGAAGGAGACATTCTATGACAATTTAACATATACATTCGTATTCAGGACACCTTGAAACCTCAGGGAAACTGATAAAAATCAAGGAAGTGTAATAATTATTTTTTATGAAAAAAAAAAAAATTTAGACGTAAAAAGCAGCCATTATAGGCCATTGACCGAGTATTTAGCTCTTAACACTGTTAAAATTTTAACGAATGTCGCCCTCTCCAGTTTTATGGGGAGACATCTCGTGGCAAAATTAGGAAACATAGGTCAAAACAACCAATTACATCTCGTTTTGGTTTCACGTGACCTTATCCGACCAATCAGAGACGTACATTTTGAATATCTCATAATACATACTCATTCAAGAATGCTTTAGTCTAGTTTTCATTATGGTTTGCGGAGGTTGCGATTGCCTGGGTTTTTGGTACCTTGGAACGCAGTTCCAAAAAACTACTGTTGTTTGCGGTTCCTCAGAGAGACGCAACAACTCTTGTTCGCCTGATCCAGCAACATATTAGGCCTGGGACTACAATCTATTCCGATGAGTGGCGTGCGTATTCTCAACTTGGAAATCTAGGCTACATTCACCGGACAGTCAACCATTCACAGCGGTTCGTGGAAGACACCGTTCACATTCAAAATATTGAGTGTTGTTGGAAAGACGTGAAGAGCTGGATATTACGGTCTGGCAACAAAACCCAATCAGTTTAGGTTAGGTCAGTTTAGGTTAGGTTAGGTCAGTTTAGGTCTGTTTAGGCTAGGTCTGTTTAGGCTAGGTCTGTTTAGGCTAGGTCTGTTTAGGCTAGGTCTGTTTAGGTTAGGTCTGTTTAGGCTAGGTCTGTTTAGGCTAGGTCTGTTTAGGCTAGGTCTGTTTAGGCTAGGTCTGTTTAGGTTAGGTCTGTTTAGGTTAGGTCTGTTTAGGTTAGGTCTGTTTAGGTTAGGTCTGTTTAGGTTAGGTCTGTTTAGGTTAGGTCTGTTTAGGTTAGGTCTGTTTAGGTTAGGTCTGTTTAGGTTAGGTCTGTTTAGGTTAGGTCTGGTCTGAACCAAAACACATTTTTCTGGTGTGATTTGCTCAAATCTGAACTTCGTTTCTTTGGGAAATGAGCCGTTTTTGAGAAATTTTCAATTTTAAAATTTCTCAAAAATGGCTCATTTCCCAAAGAAACGAAGTTCAGATTTGAACAAATCACACCACAAAACACCAGGAAAATGTGTTTTGGTTCAGAAAGGAGGAAAAGCACTAAAACGAATAATTACCCATGGTTTTTGATTAATTGCAGTGGTTATTAATTAAGGTTATGGTTTAATTAAAGGTTGTTAGGTTTGAAGGTTGACTCAGTTTCCCGGTTTGGGTAACCACGAGCATTTAAATTTTTTTTGAGAAAAAAAGGCCCGCTTCATGCGGTCAAAAATTTTCAAGAATGGACAAAGCTCCGTTTTTCTTTATCTCAGAAACTTTTTTTTTCTTCTTTTTGTTAATTAGGGAAACCCAACTTCACTAGTTGGTTAGAAACAAGGGTTGTTATTTTTATTTATTTTGTTTATATTTTATTTGGAAATATATGCGGTTATTTCTAACCACTTTTTTTAATATTCCCCCCAAGGGGAAAAAATTTACCCAGAATTATATTCTTGGGAAATTTTATTTATTTATTTTGATGAATGAAAATGACATGCTCTACAGAAAAGTTCCTTTTAGGTGAAATATGAAAATGAAAGCGTCTTTTCTGTAGAACGTTAGTCCTAAGTTATTGCTAAATTGTGCAATTTGGTGTTGAAGGTGGCTTGATTGTCTGAAATCAAAACCTTTGGAAGGGAGTAGTTTAAGGACAAATGGTAAAGTTCTCTTAAAAAGTTTTTTTTAGGTTAGGTAGGGTAGGTAGGTTAGGTTGGTTTGGTAGGTTAGGTTAGGTTGGTTGGTAGGTTAGGTTAGGTTGGTTTGGTAGGTTAGGTTAGTTTGGTTTGGTAGGTTAGGTTAGTTTGGTTTGGTAGGTTAGGTTAGTTTGGTTTGGTAGGTTAGGTTAGTTTGGTTTGGTAGGTTAGGTTAGGTTTGGTAGGTTAGGTTTGGTAGGTTAGGTTGGTAGGTTAGGTTTGGTAGGTTAGGTTTGGTAGGTTAGGTTTGGTAGGTTAGGTTTGGTAGGTTAGGTTTGGTAGGTTAGGTTTGGTAGGTTAGGTTGGTAGGTTAGGTTTGA
The DNA here is from genome assembly GCA_023014485.1 of Bathynomus jamesi. Taxonomy (NCBI): domain Eukaryota; kingdom Metazoa; phylum Arthropoda; class Malacostraca; order Isopoda; family Cirolanidae; genus Bathynomus; species Bathynomus jamesi. The sequence goes on from JAJOZX010002212.1 coordinate 612,039, forward strand.
GGTTAGGTTGGTAGGTTAGGTTTGGTAGGTTAGGTTTGGTAGGTTAGGTTTGGTAGGTTAGGTTTGGTAGGTTAGGTTTGGTAGGTTAGGTTTGGTAGGTTAGGTTTGGTAGGTTAGGTTTGGTAGGTTAGGTTAGTTTGGTTAGGTTGGTAGGTTAGGTTGGTAGGTTAGGTTGGTAGGTAGGTTAGGTTTGGTAGGTTAGGTTAGGTTAGGTTTGGTAGGTTAGGTTAGGTTAGGTTTGGTAGGTTAGGTTAGGTTTGGTAGGTTAGGTTAGGTTTGGTAGGTTAGGTTAGGTAGGTTAGGTTAGGTTTGGTAGTTAGGTTAGGTTAGGTTTGGTAGGTTAGGTTAGGTTTGGTAGGTTTGGTAGGTTAGGTTAGGTAGGTTAGGTTGGTAGGTTAGGTAGGTAGGTGGTTGGTAGGTAGGTTGGTTTGGTAGGTAGGTTGGTTGGTAGGGTAGGTGGTTGGTAGGTAGGTGGTTTGGTTAGGTAGGTTGGTTTGGTAGGGTAGGTTGGTTTGGTAGGGTAGGTTGGTTTGGTAGGGTAGGTTGGTTTGGTAGGGTAGGTTGGTTTGGTAGGTAGGTAGGTAGGTAGGTTTGGTAGGTAGGGTAGGTTAGGTAGGTTTGGTAGGTAGGGTTGGTTTGGTAGGGTTGGTTTGGTAGGGTTGGTTTGGTAGGGTAGGTAGGGTTGGGTAGGGTAGGTTGGTTTGTGTTGTTGGTTCAGCCAGGTTAGGCTAGGTTTGCTTAGGTTGTTTTAGGTTCAGCCAGGTTTGTTTTTTAGGTTTAGCCAGGTTTGTTTGGGTTGTTTTAGGTTTAGCCAGGTTTGTTTGGGTTGTTTTAGGTTTAGCCAGGTTTGTTTGGGTTGTTTTAGGTTTAGCCAGGTTTGTTTGGGTTGTTTTAGGTTTAGCCAGGTTTGTTTGGGTTGTTTTAGGTTTAGCCAGGTTTGTTTGGGTTGTTTTAGGTTTAGCCAGGTTTGTTTGGGTTGTTTTAGGTTTAGCCAGGTTTGTTTGGGTTGTTTTAGGTTTAGCCAGGTTGTTTGGGTTGTTTAGGTTTAGCCAGGTTTGTTTGGGTGTTTTAGGTTTAGCCAGGTTTGTTTGGGTTGTTTTAGGTTTAGCCAGGTTTGTTTGGGTGTTTTAGGTTTAGCCAGGTTTGTTTGGGTTGTTTTAGGTTTAGCCAGGTTTGTTTGGGTTGTTTTAGGTTTAGCCAGGTTTGTTTGGGTTGTTTTAGGTTTAGCCAGGTTTGTTTGGGTTGTTTTAGGTTTAGCCAGGTTGTTTGGGTTGTTTTAGGTTTAGCCAGGTTTGTTTGGGTTGTTTTAGGTTTAGCCAGGTTTGGGTTGTTTTTAGGTTTAGCCAGGTTTGTTTGTTTAGGTTTAGCCAGGTTTGTTTGGGTTGTTTTAGGTTTAGCTAGGTTTGTTTGGGTTGTTTTAGGTTTAGCTAGGTTTGTTTGGGTTGTTTTAGGTTTAGCCAGGTTTGTTTGGGTTGTTTTAGGTTAGCCAGGTTGTTTGGGTTGTTTTAGGTTTAGCCAGGTTTGTTTGGGTTGTTTTAGGTTTAGCCAGGTTTGTTTGGGTTGTTTTAGGTTTAGCCAGGTTTGTTTGGGTTGTTTTAGGTTTAGCCAGGTTGTTTGGGTTGTTTTAGGTTTAGCCAGGTTTGTTTGGGTTGTTTTAGGTTTAGCCAGGTTTGTTTGGGTTGTTTTAGGTTTAGCCAGGTTTGTTTGGGTTGTTTTTAGGTTTAGCCAGTTGTTTGGGTTGTTTTGGTTTAGCCAGGTTTGTTTGGGTTGTTTTAGGTTTAGCCAGGTTTGTTTGGGTTGTTTTAGGTTTAGCCAGGTTTGTTTGGGTTGTTTTAGGTTTAGCCAGGTTTGTTTGGGTTGTTTTAGGTTTAGCCAGGTTTGTTTGGGTTGTTTTAGGTTTAGCCAGGTTTGTTTGGGTTGTTTTAGGTTTAGCCAGGTTTGTTTGGGTTGTTTTAGGTTTAGCCAGGTTTGTTTGGGTTGTTTAGGTTTAGCCAGGTTTGTTTGGGTTGTTTTAGGTTTAGCCAGGTTTGTTTGGGTTGTTTTAGGTTTAGCCAGGTTTGTTTGGGTTGTTTTAGGTTTAGCCAGGTTTGTTGGGTTTTAGGTTTAGCCAGGTTTGTTTGGGTTGTTTTAGGTTTAGCCAGGTTTGTTTGGGTTGTTTTAGGTTTAGCCAGGTTTGTTTGGGTTGTTTTAGGTTTAGCCAGGTTAGGCTAGGTTTGTTTTTTTTAGGTTCAGCCAGGTTAGGCTAGGTTTGTTTTTTAGGTTTAGCCAGGTTAGGCTAGGTTTTTTTTTTTTAGGTTCAGCCAGGTTAGGCTAGGTTTTTTTTTTTTAGGTTCAGCCAGGTTAGGCTAGGTTTGTGTTTTAGGTTGTTTTAGGTTCAGCCAGGTTAGGCTAGGGTTTTTTTTTTTTTTTTTTTTTAGCCAGGTTAGGCTAGGTTTTTTTTTAGATTCAGCCAGGTTAGGCTAGGTTTGTTTTTTAGGTTCAGCCAGGTTAGGCTAGGTTTGTTTTTTAGGTTCAGCCAGGTTAGGCTAGGTTTGTTTAGGTTGTTTTAGGTTCAGCCAGATTAGGCTAGGTTTGTTTAGGTTGTTTTAGGTTCAGCCAGATTAGGCTAGGTTTGTTTAGGTTGTTTTAGGTTCAGCCAGATTAGGCTAGGTTTGTTTAGGTTCAGCCAGATTAGGCTAGGTTTGTTTAGGTTGTTTTAGGTTCAGCCAGATTAGGCTAGGTTTGTTTAGGTTCAGCCAGATTAGGCTAGGTTTGTTTAGGTTTGTTTTAGGTTCAGCCAGGTTAGGCTAGGTTTGCTTTTTAGGTTCAGCCAGGTTAGGCTAGGTTTGTTTAGGTTGTATAAAAAATTTAATTCACTGGATTTAAAACTATTGTATCAGAAATAAAACAAAAAAGGGTAACTAACTTCTCGACTGCCCACCCGGGGGTGCCATATCGAAAAATTTATTTAGAATTTATTATTTAGCTTGAGGGATTATTTTTATTTAGGTGTAGTATTAAGGTTAAGTTTACTTTAAATAGACATGGTAATTATAGAAATAATAATGGCCTATTTAGACACTGTCAACATAGCTACAGACTTTTTCATTGTAGGTTGCAGTGGTTTTCAGGTTAAAATTTGGTCAGCAGCCAGATTACTAACTATGGTGAGGCTAAATTTAAAATTAATTTAGACTTACCAAAAATGAAGTTGCCAGTTGAACGTTACCCTTTTGTTTCTAACTAATCCATAAGTTTCATTTATTTTAGTTTCCAGGTTTGAATTTTATTTGTTAAGTTTTAAGTTATTATTTAACACACTGCTAGGTTATTTATTTGTAGGGGCTATTTCCCAGACCTAGGTTTTGCAGGTTAAGTTAGGCTAGGGCTGGATTGCCTTAAGTTTTTGGTTTTAAAGGTTAAGGTTTAAGGTTTTGAAGGTTTTATTCAAGTTAAGTTAGGGCTATATTGCCTTTAGGTTTTAATAGGGCTATAAAAGCCATTTAATTATTGAGTTAGGGCGTTGTAGCCCGGTTTGAGTTTCGTCTAGTACCTAGTTTTTTCTCTTACCTTAGTTATTTTCTTTAACTTACTTACACCTAGTTCTGATAGGCCTCTATTTAGTTAAACATGGTTTTTGTTAATTGCAGGGTTATTAATTAAGGTTATGGTTTAATTAAAGTTGTTAGGTTTGAAGGTTGACTCAGTTTCCGGTTTGGGTAACCACGAGCATTTAAATTTTTTTTGAGAAAAAAAGGCCCGCTTCATGCGGTCAAAAATTTTCAAGAATGGACAAAGCTCCGTTTTTCTTTATCTCAGAAACTTTTTTTTCTTCTTTTGTTAATTAGGGAAACCCAACTTCACTAGTTGTTAGAAACAAGGGTTGTTATTTTTATTTATTTTGTTTATATTTTATTTGGAAATATATGTGGTTATTTCTAACCACTTTTTTTAACAGTACCCCAACCCAACAAATTCAGTTACATTAAAACAAAAAATTTGGTATTGCAGTTCCGTACAACCACAGAATCTTAGGAATTTTGTCTTTACAATAGGTAGGTAGGTAGTTTTGACAATTCTGAGATGCTTTTCTTCTATGGCATTTTTGTCGTAAATTATGTATTATTGAGATATTTGACTTTTTTTTTAATTAAATGCCCAGTTAGGTCAACTGAATAGCCAGTTAGGTTAGTTGAATGTTCAGTTAGGTCAACTGTATGCCCTTGATGATTGGTTAGGTTAAGTCATGATATTTTCGTTATCTTTAACAAAAATATCACAACTCAACCTAACCAATTGTCAATGGTGTACAATTAACCTACCTGGGCATTCAATTAACACAGGAATTCTCTGATCCTGATTATTTATTTTTTTTCATTTTTTGGCAAAAATTTGTTGGGTTGCAATAATGCCAAAGTTTCTGTAACTGTATTTAACTTTAACTTCTTGATTTATAAATCTTAGCAAAACCAGAGAAGTAGGCCTATATTAAGATTTCCTAAAAGAAGGGCTTATTTTCATTTTAAGTTGAGCACAATTTTTTTCTTACGTTATCCCTATATCGTATTACATTACCTACCTGACAGTTTATTTCCTGATAGCTATATATTTAGGATTATATCTCTCATGGTCTTCTGCTTTGGAAATTGGATTGCAGCTGCTGCCTCCTATATCCATCTTTCATCTTCCTACAAAGTGGCAGCAGCTTCACCCATGGATTGGGCATTAAACATTCATATACCACTATATACCCACCCTTTCCACATATTCCTTTTGCCCATCTCATCACCACCTCCCACTCCATACTTCATTTAGAAACTACTACTTTCACACAATCAATTACGGTAACCTTTTATAGTTTTTCTTTCATACACCTTCATTGCCATTCTGTCATATACAGTATGCATTTTCCATCATACACTCCTTGCCCATCCTTTCAACATGACTAAACACCTTAAACTCTTATGCATTCTCTTTGATGACTTTATCATACCACACCTTCACTTTAGCTCTTTATTTCTCACTCTTATCAATCCTCCTTACAACCACTATCCTTCTTAGGTAATCCATTTCAAACATTTCTCATCTTGGTTTTCTCGCATACACCCCATACCATAGTCTCACTCCTGTACACCAAAGTTGACTTAAGCATCCCTTCATATCTTTTGCACCTTTCACAGACAGTGGTTTCTCTCTTACCAGTGTTCTTACAGCTCAAATAAGCTTCTTGCTTGAATTATCTCGTTCACTTCATATTTAGCTACATATACTATTTTTGCTTACTAGACTTTCCAAATAGGTCTACTTAAAATCATCAACTACCTCCAACATTTTTCCACTTATATACAACTATTTCACACTTAATATTACCATCCCATTCACACACCATCACCTTACTCATAGCATACGGTATCTGCATTTACACTTAACAGTTACCCTTTGCAAACTTCCCACATGTTTCAGTCATCTTTCAAGTAGGGTGGGCTCAGACTTAGCCCAGCTGTTCCCAGCAAGGTTTTTCAAGCACCCCCCTCCCCTAACTATCCTGATATAATAAAAAATACAAATATAATTCATACAGCAGCCATAGAATTAGGCTTACAAGAAGTAACTCAGTCCAAGATGCAAAATATCACTTCTATAATTAATTGTTAGTATTGTACTACTAGGTACCATAACCACTTTCATACAGTCCTTAAGAACTCTTTCTTCTTTCCACACTATACATATTTTTGTCATCCATTTCACAACCATGTCATATTTTAACATCTCTTCATAAACATTATCCACACCTGATGCCTTACTAATTTTCTGTTTCCTTATCTCTTCCTTCACTTTTTCCTCTGAAATGGATGATTAGGCTACTTCTCACCCCTGTAATTTCATTCTATTTGCTCCTAACAACTCAAAAATACTAGCACCACTTCCCTTGAACAAAACCATTCATCCATCAACACACACTTCATTATTTTTCACCCCTAGATCAAAACATGCATTTTCTTTTAAGTCTCCTAACTAACTTCTTTCCAAAATAACTCCATTATCAATAAAGGCTTCATTGATCCTTCTTCATCTCATTACTACTCTCTACTACCCTTTTAACCACTTCAGATCTCTGAAGGCCTATACCCCCTTTTGTTTCTTCCACAGACCTACTTCCATGTATTCAATAAATGTGGTCTGTGGGTACAGTACAGTTTCCAGATTGAAATAAAAATAATAGGCACTATGCTTTAAACAGCACTTGAATTATACCGTAACCTCTCAATTTATTTACTACTGGTAACTAGTTAATAAATGGTATTACTGTAGGTACCATATTAATTTAGCAGAATACTATAAATTTTTTTTTTTTATTCACAGATGAATTCAGTAACCCAGAGCCAGATCCTGATTATACTGAGTATATGTCAGGATCAAATAAGAAAATTAGTGGAATTACAGGAGTTGATTTGTCTGACCCGAAGCAACTTGCAGAATTTGCAAAAATCAAACCTAAAAAATCTTCAGTTGATGACATAGCCCGAACAATTGCCTGCCCTCATAAGGTTTGGAATTAAAAATTAGGATAAGGTAGGCTATGGAGCCTGCATTCTGAAAGTAGGATAGGCTTAAATAATAAGTTTTTATAGTTTTTAACAATCAAACATGCACAAAAGTTACAGTACATTCAGACTGACGTTAATAACTTTATGTATGCTCAGACTATTTAGCTAGGGCCTATATAAATTGTAATAATTTACAAACTAGTTAAATATATGAATTATAAAAAATTGCATGTTAATAGGAAAATAAATGTTAATCATGTAGACTATGCAGGATAACAATTAACAAAAAATTGAAAGTGATTACGATAAAACGTGCGGTATCCAGCAATCAACTATCTGGAAAACTTTAGAAACTGGCAAATTTCATATTAGGCCAATACAATTCACCAATCGAGAAACTGGGAAGCTTTCTGATGCCATTCGGAAAAATCTAGAATATCCTTAACATTTTTAATAAAATAAGACTAAATTTTACTCGTTTCAATTGTCCCATACATACTTAGCATAGTGTTTATGTTGATTACAATATAGTTTACATTGGTGTACAGTGCAGTAAAGCCAAAATTTGAGTTTTACTATTATTGGCCATTGGTTTTCCCTAGGTTAATGGTACTCTCAGATAACTGGAAAATTTAGACAACTGGAATGGCCTAATCCCCGAGCTTGCTAGATAATGAAGGTTGTACCGTACTTGGTTATTTAGCGTGTACCATATAGCTAATGATATACATATTATTATTTATTACTTTCAGCTTATTGGAATATTTTTTCAACAAATATAGTGACACATAATTAGATTTTCATTAAATAGGAAGTAGGTCCCACTGAGTTCCTTAATTTTAACGAGGCTATAAATGTAATGTGTGGGTGTACATCGTAGAACTAGGCCTAGATTCTCGAATTAAGAAAAGCAGTTTTTTATAACTCGTAAAACAGATTAGGCCCTAGATAAATAGCTTGGTTTAAAAAATGATAGGACTTAGCTCGTATTGTCTTTCAATAGGGTTTACAAAAGATGAGATGCTTTGCCACATGGCTACCACATTTTCAAAACTTAACTAAATCTTCTGTTTTTCTGAGATTTTAGTTTTACATTAGTTATTGCAGTTTTTTTTTATGCAGGAAGAAGAGGTCAAGGGCTTGTTAGCAGAATTTATTTTCAAGATAGTTAACCTAATAAACTTCTGTGATGCATGTTCCATAAGCATCTGTAAACAAGTTAGCCTAGAGTAATTGGGAATTCATATTTTCAAACATTTTAAGTAATGTGAGCTTTGTAAGGATTTTCTGGTGTACCCCAACAGTATGAATTAAGGCCTCGGTAATATTTTTAAAGTAGGCTGCCTTATGTACTTTCAACTGCTGTATGTTGTTTCATGTTGGAACTATTTTGATGCACCAACCCAATTGCTTGGATAGATTACGGGACTAATTGGCATTTACAAAGCAAAGTACCGTAACTATATGCTCTGGGATTTTAAAAAAATTATCTACTAAGTGAACAGCTTCATTTAGAATTTTTTTTTTATAGGAATATCATCTAAAGATTTACTTGACCATTCAATCGTCCTTTTGGAGCTTTCTTCTTGTAAATTTTACACACCCGCAAACCTGATCTAAATTTACTCTCCTGAAGGGTTGCAGCAAAATGTTCAGAGACAATTCAGCCATGAGGAAGCATCTTCATACGCATGGTCCGAGAGTACATGTTTGCGCAGAGTGTGGTAAAGCCTTTGTAGAATCATCCAAGTTGAAAAGACATCAGTTGGTTCACACTGGAGAAAAGCCCTTTCAAGTAAGTCTCCCCCCCCCTTTCTTTTCTGTCCTGTCCTGTCCTTTTATAAATAAATGCATTTGTTTAACTTTTGTAACGGCAAAGGTTATGTGCTGGAGGGTGCTTATAACTTTGTGGGATCCAAATCAGTGTTTACTCTATCATCTGCATGCAGAGGATGATAACCCACTCAACCCAAGACCCACTGTCCATTAACTTTGCTGATCTACGAGAAGCGATATATTGCGACGTGGCCACGACGTAGCTATATATATATATATATATATATATATATATATATATATATATATATATATATATGGAGTCTCCTAGGAGCCTAGTTGAGATAATGGAGTTGTCCTCCTCCTCCTCCATCCTCTTCGTCATCCTCCTCCTCCATCCTCTTCGTCATCCTCCTCCTCCATCCTCTTCATCATCCTCCTCCTCCTCCATCCTCCTCCTCCTCCCATCCTCCTCTTCGTCATCCTCCTCCCATCCTCCTCTTCATCATCATCCTCCTCCTCCCATCCTCCTCTTCGTCATCATCCTCCTCCTCCCATCCTCCTCTTCATCATCATCCTCCTCCTCCCATCCTCCTCTTTGTCATCATCCTCCTCCTCCCATCCTCCTCTTCGTCATCATCCTCCTCCTCATCCTCCTCTTCGTCATCATCCTCCTCCTCCCATCCTCCTCTTCGTCATCATCATCCTCCTCCCATCCTCCTCTTCGTCATCATCCTCCTCCTCCCATCCTCCTCTTCGTCATCATCCTCCTCCTCCCATCCTCCTCTTCGTCATCATCCTCCTCCTCCCATCCTCCTCTTCGTCATCATCCTCCTCCTCCCATCCTCCTCTTCGTCATCATCCTCCTCCTCCCATCCTCCTCTTCGTCATCATCCTCCTCCTCCCATCCTCCTCTTCCCATCATCCTCTTCGTCATCATCCTCCTCCCATCCTCCTCTTCGTCATCATCCTCCTCCTCCCATCCTCCTCTTCGTCATCATCCTCCTCCTCCCATCCTCCTCTTCGTCATCATCCTCCTCCTCCCATCCTCCTCTTCGTCATCATCCTCCTCCTCCCATCCTCCTCTTCGTCATCATCCTCCTCCTCCCATCCTCCTCTTCGTCATCATCCTCCTCCTCCCATCCTCCTCTTCGTCATCATCCTCCTCCTCCCATCCTCCTCTTCGTCATCATCCTCCTCCTCCCATCCTCCTCTTCGTCATCATCCTCCTCCTCCCATCCTCCTCTTCGTCATCATCCTCCTCTTCGTCATCATCCTCCTCCTCGTCATCATCCTCCTCCTCCCATCCTCCTCTTCGTCATCATCCTCCTCCTCCCATCCTCCTCTTCGTCATCATCCTCCTCCTCCCATCCTCCTCTTCGTCATCATCCTCCTCCTCCCATCCTCCTCTTCGTCATCATCCTCCTCCTCCCATCCTCCTCTTCGTCATCATCCTCCTCCTCCCATCCTCCTCTTCGTCATCATCCTCCTCCTCCCATCCTCCTCTTCGTCATCATCCTCCTCCTCCCATCCTCCTCTTCGTCATCATCCTCCTCCTCCCATCCTCCTCTTCGTCATCATCCTCCTCCTCCCATCCTCCTCTTCGTCATCATCCTCCTCCTCCCATCCTCCTCTTCGTCATCATCCTCCTCCTCCCATCCTCCTCTTCGTCATCATCCTCCTCCTCCCATCCTCCTCTTCGTCATCATCCTCCTCCTCCCATCCTCCTCTTCGTCATCATCCTCCTCCTCCCATCCTCCTCTTCGTCATCATCCTCCTCCTCCCATCCTCCTCTTCGTCATCATCCTCCTCCTCCCATCCTCCTCTTCGTCATCATCCTCCTCCTCCCATCCTCCTCTTCGTCATCATCCTCCTCTTCGTCATCATCCTCCTCCTCCCATCCTCCTCTTCGTCATCATCCTCCTCCTCCCATCCTCCTCTTCGTCATCATCCTCCTCCTCCCATCCTCCTCTTCGTCATCATCCTCCTCCTCCCATCCTCCTCTTCGTCATCATCCTCCTCCTCCCATCCTCCTCTTCGTCATCATCCTCCTCCTCCCATCCTCCTCTTCGTCATCATCCTCCTCCTCCCATCCTCCTCTTCGTCATCATCCTCCTCCTCCCATCCTCCTCTTCGTCATCATCCTCCTCCTCCCATCCTCCTCTTCGTCATCATCCTCCTCCTCCCATCCTCCTCTTCGTCATCATCCTCCTCCTCCCATCCTCCTCTTCGTCATCATCCTCCTCCTCCCATCCTCCTCTTCGTCATCATCCTCCTCCTCCCATCCTCCTCTTCGTCATCATCCTCCTCCTCCCATCCTCCTCTTCGTCATCATCCTCCTCCTCCCATCCTCCTCTTCGTCATCATCCTCCTCCTCCCATCCTCCTCTTCGTCATCATCCTCCTCCTCCCATCCTCCTCTTCGTCATCATCCTCCTCCTCCCATCCTCCTCTTCGTCATCATCCTCCTCCTCCCATCCTCCTCTTCGTCATCATCCTCCTCCTCCCATCCTCCTCTTCGTCATCATCCTCCTCCTCCCATCCTCCTCTTCGTCATTCATCCTCCTCCTCCCATCCTCCTCTTCGTCATCATCCTCCTCCTCCCATCCTCCTCTTCGTCATCATCCTCCTCCTCCCATCCTCCTCTTCGTCATCACCTCCTCCTCCCATCCTCCTCTTCGTCATCATCCTCCTCCTCCCATCCTCCTCTTGGTCATCATCCTCCTCCTCCCATCCTCCTCTTGGTCATCATCCTCCTCCTCCCATCCTCCTCTTGGTCATCATCCTCCTCCTCCCATCCTCCTCTTGGTCATCATCCTCCTCCTCCCATCCTCCTCTTGGTCATCATCCTCCTCCTCCCATCCTCCTCTTCGTCATCCTCCTCCTCCTCCTCCCATCCTCCTCTTCGTCATCATCCTCCTCCTCCATCTCCTCTTCGTCATCATCCTCCTCCTCCCATCCTCCTCTTCGTCATCATCCTCCTCCTCCATCCTCCTCTTCGTCATCATCCTCCTCCCCATCCTCCTCTTCGTCATCATCCTCCTCCTCCCATCCTCCTCTTCGTCATCATCCTCCTCCCAATCATCCTCCTCCTCCCATCATCCTCCTCCCAATCATCCTCCTCCTCCATCCCCTCCTCCCCCCCCCTCCCATCTTCCCCTGTTCTCTTATTTCTCTCTGGCTAACCTTAGAGTGGATCTTAGGGTCTTTGTTAGCCTTAGCTTCTGTAGATCTATAGATCATGATCACCACCACCACCACTTTCAAGAAAAATACCTGATGATTCACTTGCTTTTTGGTGCAGAAAAATCACGGGCTATTATATATATATATATATACATATATATATATATATATATATATATATATATATACACCCTCGATTAGGTACTCCGGCTTGCCGGGCCGAGGGGGCTCGTACACCTCGTGGGTTGTTGGGGTTTCGTCAACTCCTCGCTCGCGGGGTGTGGGCGAAGAGTTACCTAGTTGCGTTTTTTTTTTTTTTTTCTGTCTCCCGGAATTTCTTTTGTCTTGACTCGGTCTTGTGCCTTTGTTAATTGTAGTATCCCCCCCCCCCCTCTGTATTTTGCAGTCTTGGGGTCATCGGTGCACCCGCCGGGGGGCATCGCTCCGTGGCTGAGCCGTGCTCTGGGACGGTACGGGCGCCCGGACCGCTGCTGCGTCTGGATTGGGTCTTTGCTTGGCCCTTAACGGACAAATCTCCCGTAGTGCCAATCTGCTGTTTTTAAAACGACAGTCAGGTTGGGGGGTGGGCTACCCGGGACGTTGGGCCTGCGCCTTGAAGGATGCAGCGGCGGGTGGTGCATTGCCTTGGGTCCGAGGCTGTCTTTTTTGTAAAGCTATTGTTTATGGGTTCAATTTTTAAACTTCAATCCCCTCCTGTTGACGACTCTGGCCCGCCCTTGGATTTGGATAAGACTACTACTTCTGGTCGTTCAGCGGCCTCTGCCTCCGCTGGATTGACCTTCAAGCCGTATGGCCCCCCTCTCGTCCTCTGCGGCGTCTGGCTCTCGTGGCCAGACTCGTGGTGGCCGTAGGGCGGGGTCTTCGCGGCCCTTGTTCTCTCGCCCCCACTCGGTTACCGTTACACATGGACCTGTCCCGGCTGTCAATTTCTTTCCGGTGGACAGGTTCCTTGTTCTCCGCCCTTCCGCTGGCTCCCTTCCGGGCAACTCGGAACGGGTGTTTCAGCGCCTTAAGACGGTGGGGGTTCCCTCTCGTTATGATATCCGCCCTCTGAAGGATGGGTCTCTTCTTTTGAAGTCCCGTTCTTCGGGGGTGACTGAGTCCCTTCTACAGTTGCAGGATGTCTTGGGTTGCAGAGTTTCTGTGACTCCCCATCCGCAATTGAATAGCTGTCAGGGCACCATTTTCGCTTCCCGTCTGCTGTCAATCCCGGTTGGCGAGTTGCAGGAGGATTTTGCCCCCCAGGGGGTAACGAAGGTCTTCCACTTTTCGTCGCGCCGGGATGGTGCTCTTACCCCGTCCGCTCGTCTGCTCCTGACCTTTGACTCCCTTGTGCCTCCGGCCCAGGTGTTCTGGGGCGTGGGTGATCGCCGGTCGTGTGAGTTTTCGGTGCGACCATATGTGCCTGACCCGGTTCGGCCATGTTAGCTCTGCGTGCCGCCGTGAGGGTGAGCTATGTGTCCGCTGCGGTGGGCCTGCGCACCCTACCCCGTGCACGAAGCCTCCGCGGTGCTCGAACTGCTCGGGGGCCCACCCTTCCTCCTCTCGGGACTGCCCCGTTTTCAAATTTGAATTCGGGGTGCGGTCCTTAAGGACTACCGAATTCCTTAGTGCGCGGGAGGCGCGCGATAGGGTCCGTGACCGGGAGCCGCGGCGGGGGTTGTCCTATGCTGCGGCTCTTGGCCCTGGCGGGTCCTCGGGGCCCCTCCCGTGCTACCCCGGGCCATTCTTGTTCCTCTGCCTCACTTTGACATCCCATCTGATTCCCTGCCTACAAGTGCCCCTTCTCCCTCTCCGGCCTTGGGGTCTAGATCCTTGCCTACTCGTCTCTCGGGTGGGGAAGGTGATGCCCCGAAGGGGAGGAGGAAGCGTCGCCGTGGTCGGAGTCGGAGTCCTCCAGACCCGATCATGACCGCTGCTCGCCCTGCTTCCCCTTCTTCACCGGAGGGGAAGCGGCGCGCCGCCCCTGATCCGATCGGGACCCCCCCCCCATACGGAGGGCTGGTGAGGCGTCACCTCCCGGTGCCCCGACCAGTGTCCGGGTGTCGGTTGAGGTACACCGCCCCATGACACCCTCGATTACTGACTCTGTTCCCATGGTGGACCCGGTCGAGAGGAGCCTGGCCCTTCTTCATGGAGTCTCTTTCCCTTCGGCTCCTGCTGAGAGTGGTCGGGTCTCTCTCCTGGATTTACCTCTCCCACCTGTGGTGGACCTTTCCTCCCCCCCCTGTCAGTGCTTCTTTGGTTTGACGAGCCCTCGAACATCTGGTTCCCCAGCCCCCCTCTGGTGGGGAGTCGGGGGTTTCGACTGGGCCCGTCTCGTCGCCTCTCCCCCCCCAGGGGAGCCCCCCTCTGAACTCCCTGTTCTACTCCACCTCTCGTTCTACTACGGGTGAAGCAGCTGCGGGGTCGGTGGCCCCCCCCCCCCCCGTTCGGGGTGAGTCGGGGAAGCCGATTCCGTCCCTGGTTGCGACCGTTGAGTTTGCTGCTCAGCTTGGTCCGTGGCTATTTCTCTGTTTTCTCTGCCTCTTATAATGCCACTTCCCCTTACAGTTCCATTTTGCATTGGAACTGTAGGGGGCTTTTAGCTAACTGGGAGAACCTTGCCTCCCTGCTGAAGAGCGAGCGGCCTTCCTGTGTTTGTCTCCAGGAGACTATCCTGGCTGCGCGGGGACTCCCTCGTCTCTCTGGCTATGTTGGTTTCCCTTGCACCCCGGATGAGCACACACGCCGGCGGGGTGCGGCGATTTATGTGCATCATTCGTTACCATCGCGAGGTGTGCCTCTTCGCACTTCCTTGCAGGCTGTGGCTGTGCGGCTATTTTTAGATCTCCAGTACACTGCCTGCTCGATTTATATTCCTCCTCATGACCCTCCTTCTCGCGACGCGGTTGGCGAGTTGGTGTTGCAACTACCTCGACCGTTTCTCCTCCTCGGGGACTTTAACAGTCGCGACCCGGCTTGGGGAGATGTCCGGTCGACTAATGTTGCTGGTATGTTGCTCTCCTTAATGGAGGAACTTTCCTTTGCGTGCCTCAATTCCGGTGAACCTACTTACTTCCACGAACCCACGGGTTCATTTACCTGTATTGATCTCTCCATGGTGTCCCTCGATGCCTTACTCGATTTTTCGTGGAAGGTGTTGGGGGACTCTTATGGCAGTGATCATTACCCAGTCTGTCTTGAGCCGGTCGGACCGCAGCCGGGTGTCTCGTCCCGACCGAGGTGGTGCCTTGTGCGGGCTGACTGGCCATCCTTCAGAGCTCGTTCCGTCATTGCCCGTTCGGTGTTGAGCTTTGGCTCTGTGGATGAGAGCTTGGAGTTCTTCGAGCGGGTATTGATGGGCGTCGCGGAGGACTGTATTCCTCGATCTTCCGGTAACCCGCGGACGCGTAGCGTCCCGTGGTGGACTCCAGCATGTCACCGGGGCTTCTAGGACAAAATCCCCCCGTGGACAAAATCCCCCCGGACAAAATCCCCCTAAAGCTTTATTAAAAAAATAAGAATACGACTGACTTTATTAAAGTTTTAACAAAAATATCACGACTTAACCTAACCAATCGTCAAGGGCGTACAATTACCTAACCGGGCAAACAAATAAGAATACGACTGACTTTATTGAAGAAGAAAAATTAAAAACACAAAGTCAAACAAAATTCAAAATTTAAAAAGACAAATTAAAAGCAATTCCCTTAAGAAAATAAAAAATAGACCTGTTGTTATAGTCTTGTACAATTTTCAAAATGCGAGAAGAAGAAGACTTATACTTCTTCCTTTGCCGTTCTGTCGGCAAGCCAGCGATAATTTGAGAAATAAATGCCTGTTGGTAGCTTATTTCTTGCCCTAAAACTTTTAAAAATTTCCATATGTTTGGATGCGAGCATCCTGTTAGAGATGCAAAGCGTCTATGCCAGCCTTCGACAGAGTTATTTGTACGTGGAAGTTCTGTAATTGTTCTTGAGTACATATTCCAAATAGAAATGCTAAAAGTGGGTTCTCTTCGTCCTCGTCGGCATGGCCTTCCAATATAATTATCTTCAAAATAATCGAGAATTGGCAAACCTTCCACTGGTATAAAATCGTATAATTGTTCAAAAGCATCAACAACTTTTTCTGGAGGCACAAAAGCTAGAGCAGGTATCATTCGAATTTTTAAGGCAAAATCATTGTCATCTTGATATTTTTTCTGTAATCCGTGTTTCTGTAATCCGTTTCTGTAAGCCTCTTTTCTTATTCTTATTCTTATTGTGTTTTTAATTTTTCTTCTTTAATAAAGTCAGTCGTATTCTTCTTTTTTTAATAAAGCCTTAGGGGGATTTTGTCCGCGGGGGGATTGTGTCCGGGGGGTTGTGTCCGGGGGGATTTTGTCCATGGGGGATTTTGTCCACGGGGGGGATTTTGTCCTGATACCGTCACCGGGCGGTGTGCGAGAGGAAGAGGGCGACGCGCCGCTTCCACCGCACCCGGCGCGCGGACCACTTGATTGAGATGCGGCGGGCGAAGGCTTTCGCCCGCCGGACTCTCAAGTTGGCCCGTCGGGCCTCTTGGCGTGCTTTTGTGTCCGGCATTTCCTCGTCTACCCCTTCTGCTGCTGTGTGGCGGAAGGTACGTAGTATCGAGGGGAAGCCGGTCCCTGCTAGTCGCCCTGTCCTTCGGGACGGGGACGGCTTCCTTTCGGATCCTGCTGCTGTGGCCGATCGGCTGGCTGGGGCTTTTGCTGCGGTTTCCCGTTCGCCTTCAGCTGCGGATCGTCCTTTGTCGAATGTTAGTTCCCGCCGCCTGGGAAAGAGCCCTATAACCATCTCTACGATGCGGGAACTTCGGGCTGCCTTGGCAACCCGTCGTTCTTCCGCCCCTGGCCCTGATGACATTCCGTATGACTTTCTTTGGAATCTGCACCCGATGGCCCTACACTTCTTGCTGGATCTTTTCAACCGGCTGTGGGTTGAGGGGTCGTTCCCTTCCCGTTGGAGGGAGGCGATTGTGGTCCCGATACCTAAGCCGGGGAAGGATCCGGCGGAGGTGGCGGGCTATCGGCCTATTGCCTTGACGAGCTGCTTATGCAAGCTCCTTGAAAAGATGGTGGCCGTCCGACTTTTCTTTACACTGGAGTCGCTTGGGTTATACCCCCCGACCCAGTATGGCTTTCGTCGATTTCGGGGTACTCTGGACCCCCTTCTCCTCCTTGGTCATGATGTACGGGAGGCCTTTTCCCGCCGGAATCTTGTTCTGGCCGTCTTTTTGATGTCCAAAAGGCCTATGACACGACCCGTCGGGGAGTTGTCATGGACCGTTTGAAGTCTCTTGGTTTTGTGGGCTTTTTGCCCACATTTCTTCGTAACTTCCTCTGCCGTCGCACTTTCCGCGTCCGTGATGGGGCGGCCCTATCTGACCTGTATGTTCAGGAGGAGGGGGTGCCCCAGGGGTGTGTCTTGAGCGTCTCCTGCTTCAATCTGGTCATGTCTGCGCTACCGGGAGCCCTTCCGCCCTCGGTGCGATGTTCCATCTATGCCGACGATCTGGCTGTCTATGCCGCGGGGACGAGTCCCCCCCTCGTGGAGAGGCAAGTCCAACTCGCGGTCAATCGGGTTGAACGCTGGGCGTCGTCGGTGGGCCTTACGCTGTCTTGCCCGAAGACTTCGTGTGTGGCCTTCCTTCCGCCGAGGAGATGGGGATCCGGCGCCGTCCCGACCTTTAATCTTACACTCGGGGGTCAGCCTCTGGCCCTCGTTCAGTCAGTGCGTTTCCTGGGTATGGTTTTCGACAGCCGTTTGAGCTGGGTTCCCCACCTTCGCCGGCTGCGCGAGTCTGCAAGACGTACCCTGGATTTGCTGGGACATCTGTCGCATACTACATGGGGCGCGGATAGGCGGACACTCCTCCGTTTGTACGTGTCCCTGGTACAGTCAAAATTAGATTATGGGAGTGTGGTGTATGGCTCCGCCTCCCGTACGGCCCTTCGGATACTGGATCCGGTCCTCTCTAGAGGACTGCGCATGTCATCTGGCGCCTTCCGCTCCTCTCCGGTTGATAGTCTGCAGGTTGAGTGCGACATCCCTCCCTTGGGGGATCGGAGGTCGTTCCTCATTGCTAAGCACTATCTCCGGATCCTCCGTCTTCCCAACTCTCCTCTGTTCCAGGTGGTGGAGAGGGCGTTCTGCCGGGATGGGGGTTGGTATTTCACCGACACGGTGACCTCCCCCCCTCGATGGTATGGGCACTCCTCCTCCATCCGTTATACCGGTCTCTTTCAAGGGTGTTGCACCTTGGGAGAGCACCCCTGTTGCGTGCTGTAGGGCGTTGCGCCCCGTTCGCAGGGCCGATTCTGACTCTGCCTTGCTTCGGTCTCTGTTCCTTCAGCATGCGGCGTGTCACTCTGCATGTGTTGCGGTCTTCACGGATGGCTCGAGGTCGTCTGGGGGCGTTGGGGCCGCGGCTGTTCCCCAGTCGTCTGCCCTTGCTCCCTGATGAGGCTTCCGTTTTCACGGCGGAGCTCTATGCCATTCTGAGCGCTCTGGAGGTGGTGCGGGAGCATCCGGATGGGTCGTTTGTCATCTATTCGGATTCCCGCAGTGCCCTGGATGGCCTGGAGTGTTTTGACCCTGTCCACCCACTGGTCCGACGAATCCAGCTACTGTGCCATACCCTTGTCGCTTTCGGTGGCAAGGAGGTGGTATTTTGCTGGGTCCCAGTACATGTTAACGTGGCTGGTAATGAGGCTGCCGATCGAGCTGCCCGTTCCGCGTGCCGACTACAGGTTTCACCTGTGTCCCTCCCCTTTTCCGATTATATCCCTGGCTTCCGTAGGTTTTTGCGCTCCCGGTGGCAGAGTCGCTGGGATGGCGCTACAGATAACAAACTTTGCAAGATTAAACCCAAATTGGGATGTCGGGCCTCTTCCTTCCATCGGTCGCGCCATAAGGAGGTGGCTCTGGCCCGCCTCCGTATTGGCCACACCCACCTGACCCATGGCTATTTGATGGCCGGGGATCGGGTGCCCCGATGTCCCAATTGTAACGTTTTCCTTACAGTTGCCCACCTCCTGGTGGAGTGTCCGCTTTACTCTGCGCGCAGGCGCAGAGTATTTTCCCTTTTTGGAGAGCGTCGGGCCTTCTGATAGGCTTGGCGCTATTCTCTCTGAAGGTCCCTACTTTTCGATAACCGGGTTGTTCTTCCTCTTTCGCTCCCGACTTCTTTACCGGCTGTGACTCCGCTATGATCTTTCTGCTCACCCCCCCCCCCCCCCCCCCCCCCCTCCTCCCCCGTCTATTGTTCATTTCCATTAGCTGTTCCATAATCTTCGTCCTGTGTTCGCTCTGCTATCCACCTTTCTTTTGGTGGCCATGAGCGGTCATACTTTGAAACCAAAAAAAATATATATATATATATACACGCATTTTGTAGTTAATGCGGGCAAGATGTTAAGATAAGTGATAGACAACGCCTTTCTATTGTAGGTCATAGTAAGAGCAAAACTCGTCAAAACGGTATCTGTCATCCAAAAAGGAGCAATAAGGTTTTTTTTATGCTGATTTCGATGATCATTTTAGTACAGTACATTATTTATAGAGCTAAAACTACTAAAGCTCAAAGATGTAATGAAACTGACACATTTTTACTTACGAGTGTAAGAACAAAATCATTAACTTACAATGGGTAAATAAATATTTTGTAACTCATCAAGAAATCCACTCGTATCAAACCAGAAATAGATCAAAGCATATTATATTTCGATTTAGATTGTCTTCATTTCAAAAATTACCCATTTTCATTGGTATGAAACTATGGAATGATTTAAATGGTAATATAAAAATAATATTGTAAACGTAGATTCGTTTAAAACCAAGTTGAAATCTCGTTTAATAATGTTAATACTAATAAAAATCTAGGATTAAATAAATGTACATTACTCGTTATTGTTCATCTCTTATCTCGTCTGATATTGATTTCTTTGTATAGTGTTGGGTATACCTTCCCTTCAATAATGACTGTATTTGCTTTATATTTATAATACTATTATAATAATAATAATAATTTAAGATTAATACATACCCCAATTAATAATTCTTATTCATGATTTATGTAGCCTATTCATAATAATAGCTTATTTTTAATTAAGAGCCCAGTAAAGCCTGAAGCTTAAGGGCCAAATTAAATAAAATAAATAGTCCAGCTTCACAGTTATTTGTCATTGTAAATTATGAAAATTGATTTTATTTATTTTATCAATAAAGGTTATTCAATTCAAATAATAATAATAATAATAATTCGGATAGAAAATTGATCAAACTGTTTGAAGGAGGTACGCCTAAATTAAAAATTTAACAAATCAACCTGGCGAAATCGGTATGTATACCAGCAGCAGCAGAAGCATGGTGTTAACATGGCTTGTCTTCCTTACGTACTTTTCAAATGCAACTCTACCACCATTAAAGGCAATGTTTACCCACTCTTAAAATTGCTCAAGGTTTTCTGTTTAACACGAAACAATTCGCCGCTTCCTACAGTCTTCACTCATTTTACTCGGTTAAATTTGCTCATTTTAAAACTCGGTTACTCGACTCGGTTGTTTTAATTTTATTTAGTGAAAAGGACGTATATTTTCCTGTAGATATTACGAAAGAGTAGATCATAAAGTTTTCTATTGAAAGAAGTCCTTTAATACGTATATTTAAACTATATGTACTCGTTGTTTGAAACGGAAGTCCGCGTAAGAAAGTATAAACAGACGAAGATTCCGTTACTCGTGTAAGTAGAAATAAAGTAAACTATTCAAATGTGAAAAAAATGTGGAAAATGTTAAACTGTGTGACCCCTGCGAGCATTTTGGCAACGCAGTTTATGGAGAGTTGTTTTAGATAAGGCGCTAATTATTTATCACTCGTATCTTGCTGCGGTTTTGTTGATAGTCATTGCGCGTGTATATTGTAACGAAATAGTAACGGATTTTCCTTCGTCTTATTGGACAGTTTAGTCTAACCCAGTGTTTCTCAGCCGGATTTTCCCCACGATCCCCGTGTCAGGGTCTTAGGTCGGCGCATCCCCTTATCATCCTACATATTTTTTTTTATTGGGTTGTTTAACCTCCTTCGCAACATCTAAGGTTATACGACGGAGGGGACCTACGGCTTTACGCGGGATCCGAACTACGGGTCGCTACGTAATCTGGGTGCGGAGGACGGTCTCCCATCCAACTATTACTACCCAGACCCAATGTCGCTTAACTTCGCTGATCTCCGGGAAGCGGTGTTACGATATTGGCCACGACGTAGCCCTATCATCCTACGGGAGTAAACAAATTCACGAAGTCGAGTGGGGTTTTGGTTTTTGGGCACAAATCACTACCACGGGGTAAAAAACTAAGACCGGGGGGTCGCGACCCACCGTTTCAGAAACACTCGCTCTACCCAACGTTCTGAATACACATTAGCGAGATATAACGAGCCCCGGCTCCGTAGGCGGAGACTTCTGTGAAAGTGACAAAACATTTCCAGATATGAATACAATTAGAGTTTCACTAAATTTTTAATGTTACACGATAAATTTTCAGTGTATATATTTTAAGATCATGTCAACATTGCAATTTGTTTGAAATCGTAATTCTTCAGTTCTATTGAAAGGACGAGAAAGTGTCAGACCCATAAATAGGTTTCAAAGAAATTAGTTTTGCCACCTTCAAAAACGAGGAACGTTGCTTGTACAATTTTAGGCTTTACGGGTTAGAATATTTATGGCTTTTGTATTAAAAAGCACACTAGAACAATATAAACCGAACTTTGCATACTGCGCGGTAAAGACGACGACTGCGTAATGCGCATGCGCACTGGATGTTGGTAGACATGTCGAGACTTGTTTGCCAAACGGCAGTTGGTGTATCTGTCACGAATAAAACGCACGACCTCATTTAGTAGAACACTGTTAGTGTGTGCCGTCGGATCTCGGATATGACGCATCACGAGCAGCGGATAAACATTAAGTTTTGTGTCAAACTTCGTAAAACATTTATTGAGACTTTTAACTTGCTCCATGAAGCTCCCCCAGCCTCCTTACTCTCCTGATCTCGTCCCGGCAGGTTTTTATCTGTTTCCAAAAGTGAAAGAATTGATGAAGGGGCGCCGGTTCGAATCGGGAGAAGAGGTGGAGTGCTGCGACGAATGCCCTTAAGGAGGTCACAAAGAATGGTTTGCAGAACTGTTTTGATAAGTGGTACGGACGTTGGCAAAAGTGTGTCGCTGCTGAAGGCGCCTACTTTGAAGGTGGTGTAGTGTAAAAACTTGTATTACAAATGTAATAAAGGTTGCGTTAAAAGTTCGGTTTATTTTTGACTCACGTAGTATATACACAGGTTGGTCCAAAAGTCCATATCTATTTTGCTGAAATAATAGTATTGTAGAATAAAAATGTAATAACATAATTAGATTTATATTTATCAAGCTTAGGTGTAAGATTCGACGTGAGCACCATCAGTGTTCTCAGCAAATCTTAAATCTGTCCACTGCATTGCGGAACACATTCTCAAGCATCTCTGGAGTTATTTTAGCGACAATGCGGGTTCGCAGATCCTGCGGGTCTGTAACTCTTGTTTTGTAAACCTCAAACTTTATAAAGCCCCACGCAAAGAAGTCGATTAAATCCGGAGATCGTGCTGCCCAGGGCCTGTTTTCAACCCCGTCCAATCCAGCGATTTGGGCAGCACAATCCCCGGATTTAACACCTTTAGACTTTTTTGCGTGTGGCTTTATAAAGTTTGAGGTTGACAAAACAAGAGTTACAGACCCGCAGGATCTTCGAACACGCATTGTCGCGCCAGTCGCTAAAATAACCCCAGAGATGCTTGAGAATGTGTTCCGCAATGCAGTGGACAGATTTAAGATTTGCTGAGACACTGATGGTGCTCACGTCGAATCTTACACCAAAGCTTGATAAATAAATATAAATCTAATTGTTCCTACATTTTTGTCCTAAAATATTATTTCAGCAAAATAGATAGGGACCTTTTAGACCACCCATATATATATATAATATTAGGGATCTACCGAATATTTGGTATTCGGTAAAAAATGGGGATATTTGGTATTCGAGCGAATAGTTTTTATATGTTTTTAACCGAATACCGAATATTTGATAATTAGGGTAAATAACATGATTTAGGAAATGGAAGTTAAAATGTATTTTTTTATTTTAAAGAATAATTATCAGGTCATCCCATGAGTAATGTCGTTTTTTACGATAGATTGTTTAAACTAGTCCTCCTCGGTTTAAGCATAAATTTTCCGAAGGTTATATCTAAGAGATCATCTATCGTGTTTCGCTACATACTTTACAGACCTTGACCAGTGAAGACGTGTTTTGCTTTATGTGAACCCCTCATAAACGTGGCGGTATCGGAAGAGCATATCAAGCATATAATGCTTTACGAGTTCAGAAAAGGGAATAGTGCTACTGAAGCAACGCGAAACATTCAGGACGTTTATGGCAACGATATTCTGCATGTGAGGAAATGTCAAAGATGGTTTCAAAAGTTTAGGAATGGTGATTGCTGTTTGACAGATGCAGCATGCTCTGGACGCCCTGCTGAGTTTGATGATGACCTGCTGTTAGCCGCACTTGAAGAAGAATGTTCAACAACTGTCGAAGAATTGGCCCAGATACTCAATTCATCCCCGTCCACCATCCATCGACATTTGCAACAACTTGGGAAAGTGCCTAAGTTAGGAAAATGGGTGCCACATGAATTGTCGGTCGACAATCTGAGGGTGCGAGTAAACATTAGCACAGCTCTTCATTCCCGTGAACTCCAAGATCCGTTTTTGCACCGTTTAGTGACTGGTGATGAAAAGTGGATACTGTACTAGAATGTTAAGCGCCGTCGACAGTGGGTTTGTGCCGGAGAACCAGCGACACCACAGCCAAAACCAAATCTTTACCCTCGGAAGCTGTTGCTTAGTGTTCGGTGAGATAAAGTTGGTGTAATGCACTTTGAAACCTTACCACACAACCAAACAATCACCGCTCAAGTCTACTGTCAACAACTGGATCGATTGAACACTGCACTAAAAGAAAAGAGACCTTTTTTTGGTTAATCGGAAAGGAATCGTGTTCCACCACGACAACGCACGTCCTCATACCGCTCGGATCACTTCCGAAAAAATTGAGGAGCTTGGGTGGGAAAAACTTCCACATCCTCCATATTCTCCAGACCTTGCGCCTTCAGATTATCATCTCTTCAGGAGTCTGCAAAACTATCTTGACGAGAAACAGTATACTTCTTTAGATGACCCGCACACCAGTCTTTGTACGTTTTTTGCCTCAAAACCGCCTGAATTTTACAAACATGGCATTGAAAAGCTCGTAGGACGTTGGCAGAATGTCATTGATTCCGATGGAAAATATATAATAGATTAAAAAGTTTCAGTCGAGTTTTTTTGTCCTTCAAATTCCGATCTAAAAAACATTACTTATGGGATGACCTGATATAAATCTAACGTCGTAGAGTGATACTAATAAGTAATAACTGTACGAAAAATGAACGGGTAATTGTCGCAGACAAAACCTAATAATTGAAATTTAAAACGAGTAGATTATCGTGTATAAAAATTAGTCGTTCAGCAGAATCAGGAGCTGAACGATTACGTACGTCGGTAATTACAGTACATTTCCCGCGAAACTGAACAGCCGTTCTCTCCGTACATTTGTGGGTGGCGTAGTGAGGTATTTGAGAACGAATAATTATCGGCGTACCGATTAACTGTGACATCTTCATCGCCATAATTAGCCAAGTTTAGCCGATTCTTTTACCGATTCTTTGACATTTTAAAATGTACATTACGAACAAAATCTATATTTATAGAAAATTGAACGTGCAAAAAACACTGATAACACTGGTATGCATCAATTTTGCTGTCAAGGGTTTTGTAAGTGATTCTTATAGAGTTTTTCCTGCTGATTTCGAATCTGCAATCCGTTTTTCTCAATCAGCTCAGGTTATCCGGCTATGGCCTTATAAGTAAAATAGAATTTTTCGTGATTTTGTCAAAGCGGAATTGGAACAGTAACATCTATCATCACTTGTTTCACTTGTATAATATCTTTTTTTACTTTTCAGGCATATAGATAAAATATTTCATAATGAATAGAGCGTGTAAAAATGATCCCAATAGATTCTGCTACATATGTGGGATGGTTACCATGCCAAATAACCAGTCCCAACTCACTAAATTTGTGAAGACAATGTATAGAGCATACTTTGGAATTAAGCTAGGGGACCAGGACAAAAATTTCGCCCCTCATATGTGCTGCAAGACGTACATTGAAAATTTGAGAAGATGGAGCAAAGGCAGAGCGAAATCTTTGCCTTTTGGAATTCCCATGATTTGGAGAGAAGGAAAGGATCACGTGACAGATTGCTATTTCTGCATGACAAACCTCCAAGGTGGGCTTATAAATTTATTTTTCTTAAATATTTTGAAATCCTCGTATGAAACTTGACATAATATTCACCATAATGTAATATTCACCATATATAGCATAATATTCACCATAATGGTAATCATACATTTACATATACATATTGTTATAGAAAATACATTTACACATACTTATTGTTATAAGTTACATTTACATATACAATGATTGTATATTTTCTTTCTTTTTCATTCATATTGTCCCCGAAGGGACAATATGAATGAAAAAGAAAGAAAATATAGACTCCATCGACCTATTTCATATCTTACAGACCGCAGCCTTCCCTCACGAGCCGTCACTGTCTGAATGCTTCTTCTATTTCATATGCAAGTTTTATATCCATGTTTCTGTGTTTCTATTTTCAGGAGTTAACAAGAAGAATAAACACATTGTTGTATACCCTGACATTCCTTCTGCTATGAGACCTGTACCCCATGGTCCTGGAATTCCAATACCCGACCCACCTCAAACCCTGGACTTCGATGATTCTGATGATGAATCAATGACCAATGCCAATGACCAATCCCAGTCGTATATACCTCAAAATACCGCTTCAAATGAGCCGAGGCCTCTCAACCAGGCCAAACTTAATGATCTTACCAGGGATTTAGGACTTTCCAAATTAGCTGCCGAGATCTTGGGCTCACGACTTCGAGAGGACAACTTGCTGGCTCCGGGAACAACATTCTCCTGGTATAGGAAACGAGAGGAAGAATTCCGCAAGTTTTTTGCAGTGCACGAAAATACCTTTTCCTTAGTGTACTGCTGCAATGTTGAGGGGCTAATCGAATCCTTGGGCCTGCCATATAACGCATCAGAATGGAGGCTATTTATAGACTCGTCTAAACGAAGTTTGAAAGCAGTACTTCTCAACATTGGGAATAGGGTTGTATCAGTCCCTGTAGCACATTCCGTACAACTTACTGAGAGCTACGATAACATGAAAATTTTACTGGATGCTCTCGTATACGACCAACATAACTGGAGGATCTGTGGAGATTTGAAGGTAATACTAATATCATAAGTAAACTATTGCTATTGACTATGTTGTTTTTCCAAAGGTTATTTGAGAGCGTATAAGAACACTCAACTTCCCCACAGAAGTGATACAGTCCAATGCATAGATTTTTTTATCTGATAGAACAAATTCTCTAAATTCTTTAAATATATTCATTTTTTTTCAGATTGTGGCATTTGTATTGGGAATGCAAGGGGGATACACGAAATACCCACGTTTCCTCTGCAAATGGGATAGCCGAGCGGATGAGAAGCACTATACACAGCGTGAATGGGCATCCAGAGAGAATTTTGAACCTGGGTCGCATAATGTCGTTTCAGTGCCCCTTGTACCACCAACAAAATTTTGCTCCCACCACTTCATATTAAGCTGGGCTTGATGAAAAATTTCATCAAATCAATGAATAAGGAGGGTTCAGCATTCCGATATCTCGAGAGTAAATTTCCTCATATATCTGATGCTAAATTAAATGCTGGGGTTTTTGATGGTCCTCAAATTCGAACTTTGATCAAGGATACTCAGTTCGAAAACGCAATGACTCCAACTGAGAAGAATGCCTGGCAGGCATTCAAATCAGTTGTCACTGATTTTCTTGGCAAGCGTAGAAGTCCAGAATACGAGTCCGTTGTCGAAAACTTGATGGAAGCTTTCAAAGCTCATGGGTCGCGCATGTCCATAAAAATGCACTTTTTGTGGTCCCACTTGGACTATTTTCCTGAAAATTGCGGGGATTATAGTGAGGAACAGGGTGAACGATTTCACCAAGATATCAAAATAATGGAAGAGAGGTACCAGGGAAACTGGGATATCAATATGCTGGCGGACTATTGCTGGTGTTTGAAGCGAGACGTGCCCGAAGAAAAACACAGACGGAAACCCAAAAAAATTTCCTTCCTTCCTCAATAAACTTTTTCCCATATTCATTGTATGAATAAAAGTATTTATTCACACAATGTTTTCATTTTTCACGAGTGTTCTTATAATATTACTCGTATCTACAGTGTTTAAGCTAAAAAAATCAATAAATTTGGGGATAAAATTGGACTTATAATAAATGGCCAATAGAGAAAAAACCTGACCTGATTGAGGAAAACCAGTCATTTTCGAATTCAGCATGGTCGAATTATATAATATGAGTTGAAAAAACCCTCACAGCAGACAAAAAAATTTCATATGCATACCAGTGTAATTTATACTCATTTCAAAATGTAATTATATAAAAATATTTTGCATTCGCGAAAAAGGCAAAGCTTAATAAAGTTGCCTATGAAGTTACATTTTCTCTTACTAGCGAATTCTAAATATTATAGACTATTGTAATCTCTCGCTCTATATTAATAATAATTCTATATTAAGTTGTACTTTATAGTTTATATTTTAAACCATCTTATTATGTTGACTTTATTTAAGTATTTTAAGAAGTTCCTAAACTCCAATTGACCACCAGGGCCTCGAAATTTTAATGAAAAATTTTGCTGTTTACTTTGTTAAAGAAAGAAAATACCTTCAACACGAGGAAAATAAATTACTTTAAATATCGGTATTCAATTTATGAAACTAAAATACAATTATTTTATCATTTTACTGAGTAACAACTATTTAGGGTAAATTCCTAGTTTAGAGGCGTTCTTCAAATTTTTATTGCGCATACGTAAAAGTTAACGCCATTGGATTGGAAATAATTTATTTATGATCGTTGTTAAATGGAAAAAGAACCTAACCTAACCCGGGCATTATTCAATATCAAAACTCCATATTTTAACCTATTTAATAAAACACAGACACCTTTCACTCGCAATGTAAAAAATGTGACGAATTTTTAGCGCGAAGAATAAAATGTTACAGTACTGATAAGTTGGAAACGGAAACCTACTTACTTACTTACTTCGTAGCCCCCGGGTTCTCTTATGCGAACCCGGCGGCGCTCAGGTATCCCGCGACCACCGTGGGACGGGTCCATAGGTCTCGTAGAGAGGTAATGTTGGAGTTGTGTCTTTGTTGAGAGAGAGTGTGGCAGTGTAAGAGTAGGTGTTCTGTGTCCTCAGGGTGGAGGTAGCATTTTTGACAGGTGGAGGTGTCGGCTAGGTGGAGTCTGTGTCTGTATTGTTGGAGGGAGGGGTGGTGGCCTGAACGGAGCCTGGCCAGAGACTCTTGTTTTCCTTGGGAGGGTTTGTTCGCTCTGATGGACTACAGGGGGAGTATCGTGAAGGACAGTGTTGTATGGTTGGTCGAGTAGGTATTTCCGGGTGAATTCTGTGTGATGTTTAATGGGGTTGATGTTTAGGGGAGGGGGGGGGGATATTGTTCAGTAGCTGTGAATAGTGAGCAGCAGGAGTACGTTTTTTGTTGCGGGGTGGGGGATTGTGTAATGTGAGATGGTGACGGGGGTGGTCTGGGACCAGTGCTCTGGAGAAGAATTGAGTCCCTGTCATGTTCATGTGGTGGTCGATGGGGAGTATTTTCGTATCTGCATGTAGATGTGGGATGGGTGTGGTTCGGAGGCAGCCAGTAATGCTTCTGAGACCTCTGTTTTGTGTGGTCTGTATCTTTTTCTGGTTTGTGTGGGAGATGGACGGGGACCAGGCGGGGGCAGCGTAAGTTAGGGTAGTACGTACAAACTGTTTGTATAGGATACTGAGGGATTCCTTCTGTTGACCGAATGTTGTGGAGGTGAGTGTTCTGAGAGCGTTGAGTTTTTTTGTTGCTTTGGAGCAAATGTTTGATATGTGAGGGGAAAAGGACGTGTGTGTGTCTAGGATGAGGCCAAGGATTGTTGGGGTTTTGTTTAGAGGTAGGGGATGTCCCATGAGGGTGACTCTCAGGTGTGCTTGGGATTCGTGGCGGTCTGAGGTTAGGAGGGTGATGGAGGATTTTTGAGGGGATGCTGACATCCTATTGTTAGTCAGCCAGAGTTCCAGATTGGTGATGTACTGCTGGATCAGGCGTGTGGCGGTGTTACGGTTATGGTGTTGTGCTGTTATGGTCAGGTCATCTGCATAGGAGGAGACGTGGACATGGGGGGAGAGAGGTTGTGGGAGGTCGTGCATGAAAAGGTTGAAGAGGATTGGAGAGAGTATGGAGCCCTGTGGGACGCCATTGTATAGTCTGTAGGTTTTGGATGAGTGTTGTTTGTGTATGACTTTGCCAAGTCGGCCTGCAATGAGATTAGTAAGCCATTTCTTGTCATTGGTCGGGATGTCGAGATCAATAATCTTTTGTGCAAGAATGTGGCGTGGGACAGTGTCGAAAGCTTTGTTGATGTCGATGGCAACAAGGACTGTGCGGGCAGGGGGGGATAGTTGGTTGAAGCCATCTAAGATGTGTTGGGTTAGGTTTGTAAGAAGCGTTGTGGTGGAGTGGGCGGACCTGAAGCCGTGTTGGGTTTGTGAGAATGTAATGTGTGGTTGTATGCGTCTTAATATCAGTTTTTCGAGGACTTTGGAAATGGTTGAGAGAAGGGAGATTGGCCGGTATGAAGCAGGTAGGTTGGGGGGTTTATTGGGTTTCAGTATCGGGATGATGTGTGCCAGCTTCCAGGTAGAGGGTATGATATTGTGAAGCCAGGAGTAATTGAATATGTTTGTGAGGGCTGCAATAGCAATTGGACCAAGGTGTTTGAGATGAATGTTTGAAATGTGGTCTGGGCCTTCGGCATGAGAGTTTTTGAGGGATTTTATGGCTGCAGCTGTGCCTTGGGGTGTAAATGGATGTGGTTGTTGTGGGTCGGCCGAGAGTTTCCGTATGTTTTTGAGGATTTTTCTATTATTGGGAACAGTGATTTTATGGCTAATTTTTGAGTAGTGGTGCATGAGTAGGTTGCAGTGTTTTTGTGGGGATGGAATTTGGTTACAGTTGGAAAGGAGAGCTTCGTGTGTGGGGGGTGGGTTAGTATGTGAAGTGTGGATTTTTTTCAAGGTTTTCCAAAGTTGGGTGCTGTTGGTCTTGTGATTGAGTGTAGTTAAATAGGATTCCCAGTTTTCTGACTGTTTAGTGTTTATTAGATTTGTGATGTCAGTGTTAAGGTGGTGTATGAGGTCAATGTCTTCTGCAGTGGGACTGTTTCTGGCGTAATGAGTTTCTTTGTTTGATTAGGTTGTGTATTTGTGGGGAGAAATTTGGGTTGAAGCGTTTCCTGTGTCCTTGTGGGATGAATTGTTTGCTAGCGCGAGTGATAGTGTTGTTTATGTGGGCGGTAGCCTTGTCTATAGAGGGGAAGTTAGTAGTGGAGAATTCCTGAAGCTCGTTTTCAATGTATCCTGTTTAAGAAGGCCAGTTTGCATGTTTGTAGTTCGTGTATGTTTGTTTGAAGGATGTGTGGATGGGGTGTGTGTGTTGATTGGTGATTAGTATTGGGAGGTGATCGGAGGGGAGGTGGTGTAATGTCTGCCATGTTGCGCGTGTGTGTAGGGATGGTGAGCAGAAGGTAATGTCTGGGGAGGTGTGTTGTTGGTTGTGTTGCAAGGGTTTGCGTGTGGGTTGGTTCCTATTGTTGAGGATGTTGTATGTATGAAGATCATCTAGGAGTAGCGTGCCACGAGCGTCTGGTATGTGAGAGAAGAGCCATGTCGGGTGATGAGCATTGAAGTCGCCTCCTACGATGTGGTTCTCGTATTGTGTAAGTGGTTGCAGGGGGGGCTGGTAGGTGGGGGTATGTATATGTTTGAGATGTGAAAAGTGGATTTGCTTTTTATGATACGGACCGATGGGTGTCAAAAATATATCGTAAAATATATTATTTTATTTATAAAGTAGGCAAAATTTACAATTTCCACCCCCCACACTTCATAAATAGTAAACTATTGCGTCCAATAATATAATATAAATATGGGTTGCGTATTAGGAGGACGACTCCAAACTAGGAATTAACCCTGTTTAGCATCATTTTAGCTACGGTATATCGTATATGAGTAACAAATTCTGGTACTGTATATTGTGGAGTGAGCTAAGGAAAAGCATTTAAACAAATTTGAAATTTAAAAATATGAAAATTGAAAATTTTCACAGATTAGTAAAATTTATGAAGAGAATTGCTTTTTTTAAATTATAGGCAGAGAATTGGCATCGGCATCGGTTAAATTTTGGAATCAGTAAATAACTAGTACTAATAGTTTTTGGAATCTTTCGCCATTATGGCGACACCAATCAAGAGGGCTCGTGGCTCCTTCGAGTAGTAGATGTTTAATTCGTTTTGACAACTTTTTGGCTACTTTTGATAGGTGCAGGCGCAACTATTTGTGAAGACATAGCAACCTCATTGAAATAGCTCCGTAAGTCACCCTTCGGCTTCTTTTTCGAAGGTTCTTGATCTCGTGAAAGTTGCTTCATCGCCATGAGTTATATTACGCGTAGGACTTAGCATTAAGTGATGTAGACATAGTGATGATTTTAATTTTTTACAAACTCGGGCACTGTAATGCGAGCAAATATGAAACGAGGATCTAAAACCTGAGCAATCATGCGAGTAATACCCGTCATCCACTGTTTGAAGCGATTCTAAATTTTCTACTAAATGGTATTTCATAGTATGCATCACCACTTATGCTACGCAAAAATACCACGAGACCCGTTACACCGGGAGATACCATGGAAAGATAAGAACAACCAGAGGAAAAGTCGCTCGTTAATTTTTCATATGGGCTAAGAAACTTTACAACACTCCAAGTTAAAATTCACTGATAGCTATTGAGGATTGATATGTCATAGTCCGAGGCGAATGCAACAACTGCAGTTTTTTGTTGAAGTTGTTGTAGCATATAGAATGTAGAGTTCCATCGGGTGATAACGTCTCTTTATAAGTTTGTTTTTGGGTAAATTATGTTGCTTCTGGATTTCCTGAAGTCTGTCACAGGCTACAGATGATTGATTAAAATGGAACACATTCGGCGCGCAATTGCGCATGTAGGCTATCTTAAACAGACTTCTGGCTAAGGAAGGCTTCATTAGCTACAAGTGCTAAAGTATGATTCACACAAGCAACAGAAGTCATTTTGAGAACGCAAACAGTTTTAGTAGCATTACGACCATTGTCTCGCACTACTACTGCATGCTCACGATCGCGCTCTATTAAATTTATGAGATTTTGTTTTGCAGTGGTGCTACTCTGGAAGTACGCAACAGGTCGAGTGAATCGCACATTTTTAAATTTCTGGGAATGTAAATGAGAAATGGGTATAGTTCACAGTCATAATGGCTGCTTTTATTGTATCCTCAGTGTGTCCTTTGCAGTTGTTATTTGGATTTTTTTTTTTTTGTTAGCAGATGAAAAAGCAGCACGAATTTTAATTAGTTGCAGCACCAGTCTTGTTTGATAAAGTCCCTCGTTTCGTTTACGCATAATTTATACTAAAGTGAATAGTGATTTTAGTCCACAGGAATTTATACTGAATATGGGAAGTGTACTGCCCTGTGCCTTTCATAATTAAAGTTCTTGCCTCAAACCCAGGAGGCGCATTATTCTCTCAATTTAGTGGTTATTTACTTTATGTATATTAAACAGGGTTGCAGTGGCTCGGTCGATTAGGGTTGGACTCTGGATTTGAAAGTGGTCTCGGGTTGATTTGGGTCGGCCACTCGCTGTGGGAAATGGCTTGGGTGACTCGCGAAGTTCTCCATCCCCCATCCTTGTAGGGAAATAGGAAGGGTTTCGAAGGTTATATAAATCTATTCTCCTACAGTGCACATTTGAAGGGTGTGGGAAGCGGTTTTCTCTCGATTTCAACTTACGCACACACGTCAGAATACACACGGGAGACAGACCATACGTGTGCCCCTTTGACGGATGTAATAAAAAGTTCGCTCAAAGTACAAATCTCAAGTCTCATATACTAACTCATGCCAAGGCGAAGTAAGTGTCCTTAGTAACTGTAGTTCGCTCGTGATTTGCAAATAAACATTCTTAATGTATCCATTGAAATAAATATTTTGGTTTCCGAGTCTCTTCCGTAACGGGAGGAGTGTAGTAGTACTTCGCTTATTTATCTGAGCTTAAGCGAAAGCTTTCTTAGAGCGCCCTAAGTTACCTTCCGTCTTGCTGTTACAGAAACAATATGCGCCCCATTCGTCCCTCCTCCAATTCAACCCCCCAGTATGAGAACGACTACAATTCTCAGCAATTCGTTCAAGTTGAAATGCCTTCGCCCGAAGATCAGCAGTTTGTTATTTACACTACGTGAAATGTTTGTAAATTTCGCTGTTAGCCGTAAGGTAAATTAATTCAAACATTTATGTATTATTTTTTGAACCTCCTCCGTAGACTTAATATTGTTATAGCTTGTACATTTGTTGATCAGTCTTACGTGAACCTTTTAACGCGTTATCATCATCATCATCGGGTTTGGGTCCAAACTGTTACACCCCCCCCTTTTTTTTTAAAGTTACATACTACTACTAAAAGTATTAAAAGGAGAAACGTCATCCGATAGTTTGGGCTTAAGTTTGAGAAGAAAGTAAGGTCTTACCATAGGTAAGTTGTTAATGTACGTGCATCTGTTAATATTGTGTAATAGAATATTTTTTTATGCGTGTATTTCCTTTTATAGTAAATACTAAGAGAGATCTTTCATTAAACATAAGTTTCAATCTTGTTCTGAGAATGGAAATGAGTATAAAATGCCTTACGTATTTTGATGTTCTGAAATCTCAGTTACTAGATTAGGAAGTAACTTTTGCATTCTTTGGCACTTGGTTTCCGATGCCATTTATTTCGTTAACCGGTTTATACCAAGTAAATTGACGTTAAAATAGAGGCGTAGGGATGTTTTGTTTTCATCACTGATTACTAGTCATATTATAAGTTTTAATATTTTTAAAATCGGTTATAAATCATTCCAATTTGTATTAGAGCATTAGCTATTTGTTCTCAAATTCATTTATTGTTTAAGCACTTAAGATAATGTATAAGTATTTTGGAAGGTGAAAAGAAATTTTGGAGGATTGCCGATGGCTTTGTATTTATTCGTTACTTTTATTTAAGTTTTAACTGAACGTAATGGAAAATAACGGAAACGCGTCTATTAAATACTTTATTATAAATTAATTTTGTAAAAAAATTCAGTGTTGTTCCAGGTTTTCTTCATTAAGATGTAATCTATACATTCGCAGCAGATAAGCTTTTTGTCCTTTTCTTGTATACTTAAAAAATTAATACCACTAAAATTTCCAAGTGTACAAAATTTACTTCTGTATATATTCTGTACTTTGATTTTGTAAAATAGTAGACGAGAATGGATGATAATTTTTTAAAAATATTTTAATTGGTCATAGTGTGTTAATATCCACCCGTTACAACTTAGTGACTTTTTTTTTTTCATCGTCTTCACTTCAGAAGGGACCACTTGAGTTGTTCTCTCGCCGTCTGCAGGACCTGCGAAAGGAACGGTTCATTTCTGAATAAAAATACAGCAGTAACTTTTTCTGTCAATGTACTGCAAGGTATAATAACTGCACATTGCAATATAAGAAATTTATACATACATAAAAAAAGGTTTTGTTCCGAAATCCACTTAATTTCAATAACTTATTGAACTGCTTCTGCGAGCATTTAATCGCGCACAAAATATTTCTAGTCAAATTAAGGAACTCGGGACGAATACAAAGCAGAATTAGAAAACAAACGTCTAAAACACAATAAATTGTATCCAAAGAATTTTACAGGTATGATTAATTATCAATCAACGGGTAAAAGTTCCCACTTTCTGCAGTCCTAATATGAAAGAAGCCTTCGGGGAAACGAAAACTAAAATATACAGTATATAGGAGAAAAAGATGCTTCACTTTTTAGAAGACTTCATCCACAACTTCCAATTGATCAGAAGGCCGAATACGAGAATCTAACTAAATATTCCACGATCTGATTGATACATTTTCATTCCATCCTTAAGTACCATTTAACTTACGAACTATGGATTTAAATTTATTTGCAGTTTACAATCATCATATGTATATTAATATTAGATACACACATTATTTACTAAAGACATTCCTTCGCACTCGTCTATCGCCAATCACTCGTACCTCGTTAGCAGTTAAGAATAATGAAACTTCATTGATAAATGGCAATCGTCTAAAAATTGGTTAGGAAAGTGACGTTGAATTAGACTTAAATATGTTCGTCATAGAGAAGTCGAAACGGACGAAAAGATGATGGAGTGATAAGACGGGGAAACGAACTATATAAAACTAGTGCTACTGCTGCTACATTTACAACTACACAATGCTTTATTTCAGTCATTTTCTCGAGTTAATTTGGGCAGATCCGTCATTGCTACCGTCATTTGTCTCGTCTTCCACTACTAGCATTTGTTTTACTAATGGCAGAACTATATGGTTGTTACTCTCTCCAAATTATTTCACTACAGCTATCCTAAATTGTAATAAAATGGTTAATTATAAGTACTACCACTTATAAGTGGATATAAAACTTGCATTAAAAAAGGTAATTTAATCACAAACGAGACGTTTCGGCCCTGTGTATTGGGACCACATCGTTTCCTCAGTTGAAAGCTATTTTGTGGCCGAAGTCGTAACACCGCTTCCCGTCAATCACTGGGTCTGGGTAGTACTATAGTTGGATGGGGAGATAATCCTCCGCGTTCAGATCGCACGTAAAGCTGTAGGTCCCCTTCGTCATGACCTTAGATGTTGCGAAGGTGGCGAAACAACCTAATTACATTATTTTTTTTCCCTCAGTTGAATGCAGAACGAGGAAGGGTCCGGTGTTGAGGGGTGAAACGTCTTGTCAATTAAACTGCTCTCCAACTGTACATTTTATTTCCAAATCCTGACACAGTTTTGCAACGGATTTAGGACCGATTTAGGACCGAATTAGTGCGGTCCTAATAAGAGTAGTTACTCTACACAGTAATATTCTTAAACTTTAAAATGAGAAAATCCATTTGCCTTGGCTAAACATGAATATCCACTCTAACTGGAAATAGTTTGGATTATCATCAGCCATTGATTACAATACTCGTGAAAGGAAAATTTTAAAAGCAGTGTTATTTGCCAACAACAACATTCCCTTCACCCTTAATCTCTTTACAAGTGCTAAGCGAATTGGAACAGTGAAAAAAATTAACCACACATTGGCACAAACGCTTACCACATCTGTAGTGGTACCCAATTTTTGCCGTATCTGGTACCCACCAACAAGAGGATGGTCAGTGGTTAGTCACCAAAAAAAAAACATTTGAACGATTAGTGTCAATTCAAAGGCGAAGTTAAAATGTAGCTACACTAATTTTTTCATAAACAGAATAAACTTTTAAGTCACTTACGATGATGATTGTTGAGTGACTTTAAACTTATTTAACCAAAAAGGATACGGATTAAATGTTTTAATCATCATGATGATTAATTATACGGATCTAGAGTTTATTTATATATAGAGTTCCACACAAATCTGGAATTAATTTTCCAGGACTTATTTCTTTAGCATTTACAAAGACGAAGGCCAAAAGTTGTATCATTAAAGACTGTCAAAAGATATAATAATAAAAATTATACTTATCAATACGAGAGGAATCTAAAGAATTATCTATCTACGAAACGTAAGAGTACAGCTAATCATTTTTTGTCGAGTGGCTTCCTCATCCCTTCACAGCTATATATATATATGTATATTTTTTTTTTTTTTTTTTTTTAGTAGTAGTAGTAGCAGTAGTCTGGACTCATAGGGAATATAGACATTAAAAACAGGGTTGGCAATATTGCTAAAAAATAATTTCCTTTTGTTTCTTATGAAATGGGGTTTATCTCAGGTTACCGTTAAACTTTGTAAGTATTAATGATGATTTGTATTTTTATCCATACGATTCATGTTTAATTGAAATGTCGAGTAAAATGCAACGACTAAATTACCAACTGGAGTAGAATTTACTAACAAAAGTTGTGTTTGTTAATATTTCATGAAGGAAGGAATATGTTTCTCACTTTAGTTTGTATGGATGATTAACATGAAGGATTTCATTAATTTCAATATCATTAACTAGTGTTATTATGGTTTAGATTTAAAAACTGGCTACATTTGTACATTCCGTTGGTACTTTTCAAAAAACCGTTTCGTTCGTGTGTTTGGTGTTTGTATTATCCATTAAATGGAAACTTTTCAAGCCACACAATATCAAAAATATACTAAATTTGATCCTCTTTCAATCATTATTAACTAATTATAAGTTCTATGAATGGAAAAATTCAACATAGCCTGAATTCTTATAATTAACAGCAATATTTGGAAACCTCCACTAAAGTGGGTTACCCACTTTGGTGCCAACCCTGATTAAAAATGTTTGCTTCACTTTAAAAATATAATGTCAGTTCTACATATTTCAGGAAAGAAAATACCCTGATGGCTCAGTATACCAATCAAGAGAAGGTGGAACTGGTATTGCTATACGTTTCCAGAAAAAGCCAGTGGGAGGCATGTCAGTTATTTCACGAACATGCCTCCCTCTGGCTTTTTCCGGAAACATGTAGTAATACCAGTTCCACCCTCTCTTGATTCGTATACTGAGCCATCGGTATTTTCTTTCCTGAAATATGTAAAACTGACATTAGAAATACGTTTGTTTCACTTTAAAAATATAATGTTTATATTCCAGTGGTGGGCAAGTAACGAAGTATTTGTAATCGATTACAGTAACTAAGTTTTTCAGGTAATAATCTACTTGTAACTAATTACTTTTCTGAACTACTACTTTTTACTCGTAATCGATTAGAAATTTATCAATAGTAACTACTTTTTACTTCATTACTTTTATAAAAAAGCTATACAATTACTTTTTTATATTTTTCTTTTATTTTTTCCGCATCTCCCAAGGCTGTTTATTCTCCAATCCCATATTATTGATAATAATGGAGCAGTGTTGCCATATGTATTTTAATTCAGGAATTTTGGCTCAGAATCTACTAAACTTTTTCCGGTAAACGTAATGTAATATATAAACTTCAGTAATATCCGCAATTTAGCATTATAGTGAATCACGAACGCATTAACTAATGGTTAAAATTGTAATCATATTACTAAAATATCAGTGCTGCAAATTTGTGCTATGCAAATAAAAGTCGACATTGAAAAGCTATATATAATTAATCCAGAGAAGTAATTTCTACTTCAAGTTACTTTTCAGACATCAATAATTTTTACTTTTAATCGATTACTTATTTAAGATAGTAATTTTACTTCTAATTCATTACTATTTTCGGCAAGTAGTTCTACTTTCACTCACTTATGAAATCTTAGTAATTTGCCCCCCACTGCTATATTATATTCCCTGAGTCCAGAAGGGAAAAAAAAAAAAATATATATATATATATATATATATATATATGATGAATAAACCACGAAGGAAAGGAAACACAAAAAGGTGCTCAAGCGCTTTCGTCTAATGACATCCTGTGTTCTTGAGGATGTCATTAGACGAAAGCGCTTGAGCACCTTTTTGTGTTTCCTTTCCTTCGTGGTTTTATTCATCATAAATATTTTTCACGTGTTACTTTCGTGAAATAATTTATATATATATATATATATATATATATATATATATATATATATATACTGGTCAAAAAAAGAAACGCAATTAGCTTGCATATGGTGTAAAATTTAAGTTGTTAGTGGTATTATCACAGTTTCAAGATTATGGTTAAATGTTTGTTCAAATCTTTTAAAGCCACTTAGTGCATGTTTTTAAACCTGACTAATCCCGGCTAAGACGCCATTTTGTTACAAACAATAAACAGAGATTAAATTGAATGTATTCTTTATGAAGGCATGCATTTTTTCTTTGACTTCACAGAATACACACTGCCCGTTGAGAAAACCAAACTTTTTCCCGCGATTGAGGCATGCCACGACTCTCAGAGGTCAACAGAGGTCGTGCCTTGGGCATGTTGGATGCAGGCATGTCTGCTGTCCAAGTTGCACAACGAATGCATGTGCATCCCAGCACAATCTCTAGGCTTGTTAGACGGTACAATGCCACAGGAAGTGTTCAGGACCTGCCAAGACGTGGGCGACCTCGTGTGACGACCTAACGCCAGGATCGCCACATTGTACTGCAGCACCTGCGTCATCGGCAGCGGAATGCTCGTCAGACAGCCAGAGAGACACCTGGTATCCACAACAACAGAATTAGTGACCAGACCGTCAGAAACCGACTCCGTAATGCAGGACTCCGATCCCGCAGGCCTTACAGAGGTCCTTTTCTCACTGATGCAAGAAGGCAACGACGCCTGCAATGGGCCTATCAGCACCGTGACTGGACACAAAGAATGTGGAACCAAGTCCTCTTTTCTGACGAGTCTCGCTTCAGACTGTCCAATTCTGATGGCCGTGTCAGGGTATACAGACGACCAGGGGAGCGATACTCAGATGCTGCAGTAGTGGAGCATGACAGATGGGGAGGACCAAGTGTCATGGCTTAGGCAGGAATTGCCTTTGCTTCAAGAACTGAGCTGGTGGTTGTTGATGGCGCTCTGACTGCCCAGCGCTACAGGGATGAGATTCTTCACCCACATGTTCTTCCATTCATGAGGCAACATCCAGAATTGGTGCTCCTGCAACAGGACAATGCCAGACCTCATGCAGCCAGGATAGTGCAGGCGTACTTGCAGGGACAACAGGTGCAAACCTTACCATGGCCAGCCTTCAGCCCAGACATGTCACCGATAGAGCACGCATGGGATGAACTTGAACGGCGAGTTCGCAGACGTCAGCATCAGCCGCAGAACATCAGGGAACTGACCAATGCAATTATTGAAGAGTGGAGGGCCATCCCTGTTGCTTTCCTGCAGAGACTGTTGAGGTCGATGAGGGCCAGACTCCAAGCCTGCATTGTGGCTAGGGGTGGCCATACGCGTTATTGACTGTTTGTTATGTTAAAGAATCATTTACTATATACTGAGTCCTCATGTTTATTAATAAATCTCAAAAATTGCGTTTCTTTTTTGACCAGTATATATATATATATATATATAATATATATATATATTCCTAGATTTTTTTTTTTTATATGTATACATTACGTTCCAAATTATAAAGCAGATTCCATTTTTTCCAAAAGTTTTTCACCGATTTCAATGAAATTTATAGCAAATAATTACTATACAGGGTGTACATAAAGTCAGGATCTATTTTTGTGAAGCACTTTGAAATTATATGGAATTCAATCATAAAATGATAAAGTGGTAACATCTATTAAATAATTAAGAGTAGGATTCGACGTGACGCCCATCAGTATCCCTGCACAGCTCAAATCGTTCCGCAGCATTTCTAAACACATTCTGGAGCATTTGCGGGGTTATGTTATCTGCAGCAGTTCGTATACGTGTACGTAAGTTTTCAAGACTCGTAATCTTCGTCTGATAGACGTGCGATTTGATAAAGCCCCATGCAAAGAAATCTAAAGGGGTTAAATCTGGTGATCTCGCTGGCCAAGGTCTTTTGTTGCTTCCGCGTCCGATCCAGCGATTTGGAAAACGTCCATTTAGATAATCCTGAACAATTTTGGCATAGTGACAAGGAGCACCATCATGTTGATAGACGACGGGGATAGGATTGTTAGTACCGTCGTCTATCAACATGATGGTGCTCCTTGTCACTATGCCAAAATTGTTCAGGATTATCTAAATGGACGTTTTCCAAATCGCTGGATCGGACGCGGAAGCAACAGACCTTGGCCAGCGAGATGACCAGATTTAACCCCTTTAGATTTCTTTGCATGGGGCTTTATCGAGTCGCACGTCTATCAGACGAAGATTACGAGTCTTGAAAACTTACGTACACGTATACGAACTGCTACAGATAACATAACCCCCGCAAATGCTCCAGAATGTGTTTAGAAATGCTGCGGAACGATTTGAGCTGTGCAGGGATACTGATGGGCGTCACGTCGAATCCTACTCTTAATTATTTAATAAATGTTACCACTTTATCATTTTATGATAAAATTCCATATAATTTCCGTGCTTCACAAAAATAGATCCTGACTTTATGTACACCCAGTATATAGAAGCACTTATGGTATTCATTTCGATAAAATATTTTGATAATTAAAATAATTATCTCTATTGAAAAATATGCAAAATATGATGTTCCGAATTATTAAGCAAGTATTCTATTTACAGATCTAAATGGTGAAAATAGGTAAGGAGGAGGATTTAACACCAACTGAGAAAAGAAATAGTCGTTACTCGCTGAAAATATAAAATCTATTGAAATTGCGAAGCAGTTTGGCAGGGCTTATCGAACTGTAAACAAGTTTGTAGCGGAGGGTACCAAACTGAGGCAGCGAAGTGATAAAGGAGCTATAAGAAAAGTGACAAGGCGGCAGATATCTGTAATCAAGCGCAAAGTTGCAAAGCATCCATTGTCCTCAAGTAAAGAGG
The DNA here is from genome assembly GCA_023014485.1 of Bathynomus jamesi. Taxonomy (NCBI): domain Eukaryota; kingdom Metazoa; phylum Arthropoda; class Malacostraca; order Isopoda; family Cirolanidae; genus Bathynomus; species Bathynomus jamesi. Next base: position 653,411 of record JAJOZX010002212.1, read on the forward strand.
TTTTTCAGCAGGCTGGCATACATAATGTACCAAAAACATCTCGATGTGGAATCCTCCAAACAATTGGCAAGACGTGTAAACCTACGATTCAGTCACCATTAACACCCAGGTACAAGAAGCAGCGTGTTGAATGGGCGCGTCAGTACGTGAAAACAGATTTTAATACTGTATTGTTCACCGATGAATGAAAAGCAACTCTTGAGGGACTTGATGTTTGGTCAAGAAGATGGATTCTCTGAGAGCCAATTTCTACCATCGAGATTAAGACGCCAACAAGGCGGAGGTGGTGTCATGTTTTGGGCAGGATTGATAGGCAATGAAGTAGCTGTCCCATACAGTGCGCCTGATGGTGTAAAAACGAATGCCCAGTCTTACACAAACTTTCTAAAAGAAAACCTCATTCCATGGTAGAGATTGACCCTTAGCAATCCATCTTCTTGACCAACCATCAGATCCCTCAAGGGTTGCTCTTCATTCATCGGTTAACAATACAGTATTAAAATCTGTTTTCACGTACTGACGCGCCCATTCAACACGCTGCTTCTTGTACCTGGGTGTTAATGGTGACAATCGTAGGTTTACACGTCTTGCCAATTGTTTGGAGGATTCCACATCGAGATATTCTTGGTACATTATGTATGCTAGCCTGCTCAAAAACCTCTTTACTTGAGGACAATGGATGCTTTGCAACTTTGCGCTTGATTACAGATATCTGCCGCCTTGTCACTTTTCTTATAGCTCCTTTATCACTTCGCTGCCTCAGTTTGGTACCCTCCACTACAAACTTGTTTACAGTTCGATAAGCCCTGCCAAACTGCTTCGCAATTTCAATAGATTTTATTTTCAGCGAGTAACGACTATTTTTCTTTTCTCAGTTGGTGTTAAATCCTTCTTCTTACCCATTTTCACCATTTAGATCCATAAATAGAATACTTGCTTAATAATTTGGAACATCATATTTTACATATTTTTCAAGAAAAAGATAATTTTTTTAATCATCAAAATATTTTATCGAAATGAATACCATCAGTGCTTCTATATATAGTAATTATTTGCTATAAATTTCATTGAAATCGGTGAAAAACTTTTGTAAACATTGGAGAAAATGCAATCTGCTTAATTTTGGAACGTAGTGTACGCTGCTCAATGTATTCACCAAAACTCACACCAAATTAAGCATTCAAAATAAGAAGGATGTCAAAAGAATGAAAAATATTACCAAGACAGGCAAGTTATTATATTGAACTTGTATTTAAGCTGCGAAAACTTTCAGTCAATTGGAAGACTGATCGCGGAAGATTGTGGAAAAGTACACAAAATATAGACTTCAAACAGGGATTGCAATCACCAACCTAACTTCATTCGTGTCACGAGGCTTCTCTAATTGCTCGTAACAAGTAGAAGATTAGGAAAATTGAAAAGAAACAAGAAGCGTTCACTTTATTTTCTTTTATATTATGGATTTAATTGTTCAAGAAATCTAATTATGATAACGTCTCGCATTGTTTAACCTTCGTAACGGCAAAGGTCGCGTAACGAAGGGACATACGGCTCTACGTGGGATCCAATCATGGGTAGTTTAACCTTGCTGACTTAATGGGAAGCGGTGTCGCGAGGTGGTCACGACGTAGCCCTCGAGTAATCTATATATTATTTACGTTTGGAGCGGCTGCCACTTCTACCACGTAAAAGAATTAAGCGAACTTAATCGCGTACTTTATATAGCTTTAATGACTAATGACAATATACAGATTCTTTAAGGACTCTTAAATCTAGAGCTCCCTCTTTGACTATATAACGCGAGAGTCAATACTATCAGGCACAAATGCTGAAGACGAATAAAGAGAAAAATGCCGTTTTAAGTTAGAATTATAGAACTACAGTACGTAAAGGGACAAAATTAATTCGCAATCCAAACAACCAACGGACTTCACCGAGAGAAAATTATAATGGACGAATTCCTATTTAAGAGTTTAGATGTATATGGAGGGTGGTGACTGAAGCGTGACACTACTACAGAAAATATTATTCCGAGGCTGGTTGAAATGAAGGCTGCGAGCCGAATCCTGGTACTGACTATGGTAGTAGGTTAGTTTAGGCAGTCCTCGTGGTGAATGAACAAAAGCACTCGGGTTCGTGATCCTTGGGCTCTTATTTTCAAAAGAATGCGTTTTTTTTTATATGCAGGAAGAAGGGGCCAAAGGTGAATGCCCACAAAAACACCTTTTCCATAGAAAGAGCTAAAATGAAGGTCCAGAGTTTTCAAGATGCCTGGACACACTGCGTTTGAAAGATTGGAGGTCATAGACAGGGGGAAAGATGAACTAAGAAAGATCAGAATTGACCGGTTGAGTAGATGAAAGATTGAAAATACCGACTAACATCTGCGTTAAAGAGTTGGACAGAAAAGGAATGGGAATGTGTTGAAAATCGGGTACTGCGTGCTCTCCTTAAAGGACGAGGCATGCAGTTAGAGAGCTCACAAGAGCAATGTCCGTTATAATAGCGACAGTCAGGATAGAGCGAGGAAACACTGCGGTGAAGCGAGGGGGATTGAAGACAGTCCGTAAGGAGAGAGGGGGATTGAACAGAGTCCGTAAGGAGAGAGGGGGTTGAATTGACGAGACGAAAAGCCTTTGATTCCACCCGGTGAAGTAGAGATGTGTGTGGGGTTCAGCCACTCGATACATGAGAAGTGTGCTCCATGTAGGGGCAGACAAGACCCCTGTACAAAGACAGCAACTGAGTCGAGGTGAAGAAACTGCGGAGCCGGTACAACAGATCTAACCTCTTAAAAACTGTTTTGGAAAGAGAGTATATGTGATCTTTCCAAGATAGATAACGAGAAAAGGAAACACCAAGAATGTTAAGAGAAGAGGAAGGATTGAGTTGTGTCTTACTGAAGGTAAGGGGATATATGTCGTGTGGAAGATTGTGACGAGTAGGCAGATGAAGGAACTAAATTTCCGAGGCACTGGAAACCACAAGGTTTTCTCTGCCCCAACAAAGATAGCAGAAAGATCAGAGATCAGGTGTACTATAACCGTCCTACGCGAATCATGGAGTGACTGTTGAGAGGGACTCTTTGTGAAGAAGAAGAAGAAGAGAAGAAGAAGAAGAAAAAAAAAAAAAAAAAAGTGACAGGACAGAACCCTGAGAAACCACTGTTAATAGCTTTAAGAGAAGAACAGTGGCCATCTACAGCTGCAGCTATAGATCAGCCAGAAAGGAAATCAGAGATGAAGGCACAGATAGAAGGACAGAAACTGAGGGAGGGCAGTTTGGAGATTAAAAATTTGTGCCAGACTCTATCAAGAGCTTTAGAAATGTCTAGCGCAATAGCAAAGGTTTCACCGAAATCCCAAGAGGAGGATGAACAAAAGTCAGAGATATGCAACAAGATCGCCAGTAGAGCGTCCTTTGCAGAACCCATACTGACGACCTGAAAGTGCGAGAAGAGAGGTATTTAAGAATCAGAGTGGTCACCCTTCTTTGGGACAGGCTGAATGAAAGCGAACTTCCAGCAGGAAGGAAAAGTACCAGATGAAAGACAGACGAAAGAGTTTGCTTAAGTAGGGTGTCAGCACAGAATCAGTTCTCGAGAACAACAGGAAGAACACCATCCGGACCATACGCCTTCCTATAGTTGAGCCCAGATAGGGCAGAAAGAACATCTTTGGAAGAGATTCTAATTCCAGATATAATTAAGTTGGAGGGAGGAGAAGCACCGGAATCCTCCAGGGTTGAGTAGGAGGCGAAAGTTTGAGCGAAGAGTTCAGCTTTGTTAGGAGAAGAGACGGCAACTGAGCTGTCGGAATGGAAAAGCGAGGGAAAGTAGTAGTAAAGTTGTTGGAGAGGTTCTTAGCTAGATGCCAGAAAGAGCGAGAATAATTAGAATTGGATAAGTTTTCACATTTTTATCGGATGAAGGAAATTTTGACGAGTCGAAGAACGGATTTTGCATGATTCAGGGCAGAAATAATGCTAGAAATATAAGCTAAGCGAGAGTCAGGAGTTGGATGGCGACGTTATCTTCTGAAAACCTCCTCTCTGTTGCGAATAGCAATAAAACAAGTTTAAACAAGGTTTTTTTTCGCATTAGTAATAGGAATAGAATATGGAACCTACGCCTCCATGCCCGGGAAAATCACCTTCGTGATGCGCTCAGCACACTCGGAAGGGTCCCGGCCACGGAAGCAGTAATCATTCTATGGGAAATCACAGAATAACCTCCCAATCAGCAGCACCAAAGTGCCAAAGGCACTCTTGGAGAGGATCCAAAGGCCGAATTGGAGGGATAGGACAGGAAACAGATACAAGATTGTGGTTGGAGTAGCCCAACTGAGGAAAAAGTTTGACAGAGGAAGAAGGATGAGAAGTGAGAAATAAATCCAGAATGTTTGGCATATCTCCAAGGCGATCGGAAATACGAGTAGGATGCTGTACAATCCGCTCTAGGTCATTCTGGATAGAAAAGTTGTAAGCTAATTCACCAAGTACGTTAATGAAACTGGAGGAAAGCCAAAGGTGGTGGTGAAGAGTGAAATTTCCTAAAATGGAGATTTTAGCAAAAGGAGAGTGGGATAGAATGTATTCCTCTTTGGAAGTGCGGTAGTCAAAGGATTTTAGATAGTCAGTAGAATTAGGAGAACGTTGGAGTTTGAGATTGGCATGTAAGCAGTAGCAAGAGGATTCGAGTTCAGGAATATGAGAAGTTAGGTCATTGCATACATATACCCAATATCCACCTTTGCAGTAAAAGTGAGTCTAGAGAAAGTACGACACACAAAAGGGGTTGCTGTCAGTTGTCCCAGACACCCGAGTTTCAGTGAGGAAGAAAAGGTGAGGTTTAGAAGAAAGGTAGTGTTCAACAGATTAAAAATGTGAGGAAAAGCCACGAATATTGCAGAAGTTTATGAAAAGTAAATCAGATAGAGGCCCAGAACATCTCAAATGAGCAGTAGCAGATCCAGCTCTGTTGCCCGGGTCTGCGTTCCCGGTATCGGCAGCGGGAGAGCCAGAAGTGGGGACACTTGATGGCCTCCTCCCCAGACTCCCCGAGGCTCTCTAAGTTGTTGCCATTGTTTTTTTTTTAATTTGAAAAGGTTATGTAGTGTGTGTAACACGCAGGTAGGCCTACGTATAGTGAAGAAGAGAGAAAGGAGGGTGTGTTTGACAACATGCTGGACTGCTCACAGAGTAGATGAGACACGGAAAAAGATCAGCCAAGGAGGACAGTGACAAGAGAAATGCGAGTTCCAGCACTCTCTGTCTTCTGTCTAACGTCACCCCCTCCGGAGTACTTCTCTGTTTGATGGGTGTCTACAATCTCCTCCGAGTAGAAGTGATTAAGTTGTACACCAGAAGCGGAGTTCAAAATTATCTTTAACAAATTGCGAAATGAGCCTAAACTGCTTGTCTTGCCTCTCAAACTGGTGGTTTTATGATTAAACGAAGTTAAATTTCTTTATCGAAAGGGGAATGGAAAAGCACCTTATAGTACTGTAATTAATCATCAGAACAGGACGCCGACCCAACTCACCTATTTTGCTAATGCGAGTCTAATTAGTTGTGGGTATTGCAGCCGTTGCTTGATAGAGAGATTTCGGGCAACTCGTCCAAATTATGCGAGAAAACTCGAAGCATTTAAGAAGAACATACGATGTTCAAAAAACTATAGCGATTTGGACGAGGTGTAGAGCTCAGGAACAGATTACAGATTAATTGATGGCTTTAGAATTTAATTTTTTTACTGTCAGAAAAAGTGAATATATAAATATCGCATATGCCCCACCCAGATGTAAGCTACGATTTGGAAGAGAAGTTTAAGGCGCGAACAATAATATCATTATAAACACATTTATCAATGTTATGGGATTTATATTCTGCCAATCAATTTTTACTGTTAGACTTAGAAACTGATAGAGAATGTACAACCAAGATATCTAGCAACGACAAGACATTCTTCACGAGTCTTTTAAAGATAGTTTACTATGTTTAGCTTCCTATGGTGACTATGATACAGTATATAATACGTGAAACGCTTTGTGGATACGGAAAAATGGGGCAAAGACGGAATAAAGTGTCATTATAGTACAGAAATTAAGAACAGAATAAGCGTAACAGCAGTTAAACCTCACAAGACTTAGCAGCAGCAGCAGCAGCAGCGAATAGAGGCAAGCGAATGACCTTAAATGAGGAAAATATACAGGGTCCTGCAACGTCCTTGAGCAGTTTTAAAAATTACGAACCATTCTAGACCCAAGACAAAAAACGGTAAACGATTTAAAAGCCAAAATATCTATTTTTTAGTATAAAACGTATTATTTAAGGTTTTAACAAATTCAGCATCTGCACCAATAAAACACACAACTCCTATTCTCAAAGAATGGTAAACATACTACATATGTTCTCGTGTTATGTCAATGATTGGTCTCGTGATTCTATTCTTCAGCTCATTCAGATTTTGTGATTTAGGAGAGTAAGCTACTTTTAAATTCCTTAGCATTACCTGGGCTTTAAATTTCTTGAACACAATTTTTCAGCAAAACAGAGCTTCATGTCACTATGCCTTGAATATCAAAAGTTTTCTGAACGAAACGTTTTTCAGAAAATAGATCGGGAGAGGTGGGCTTTTCTTTGACAACCCTGTTTACCAGATCTGTCCGCTTTGGATTTTCCCCTATGGGGAGCAAAAATTCTTTCCAACCGTTTTTACCACTTTTTTCCATCTAGAAATAAACTAATTTTTGAAACCGACGCGGATTTGTATACCGAAACTCCTCATTACAATTGAATTTTTCTCTACGTTCGTTAAAGAAATCAGCTTCGGAGAAGCGACAAACGGATTTTTTTTTTTTTTATGCAGGAAGGAAGGATTAAGTGTGAGTAATGGCGAATGCTGGCTATGATACAGTATACAATACGTAACTATGTCACTAACCTGCGACACAGTTTGATCGTTGAACGGCGTTTCATCCATCCTTAGAGCTACTCTCTGAGCCACTACTTGCGGGTCAGTTTCTAAAGGAATCCTGTAAATAAAACATGATAAATACAACCAAAAAGTACTTTACTGTCAAATCAAAGAAAATAAGATAGGATAGGATAAGATAACAAATGTACCCTAAGTAAGAGTTTAGTTGGAGCAGTGGTTTTCACCCAGCTGGTTGAGAGCCAATTCGATCATGGCCATATTTACTGGGGTGGGTCGTCGAAACGTTTGCCTAACCTAGGAATCAAATTTGGGTTCTTAATTTTTATTGAAAATCTTTAAGGAGAGGGAAGAGGATAAAGCACAACCACTAACAACGACCCTACTCCGAAGGTTCTATTTTATTAGTCAAACTTAAGCAGAGTCATCACAGTTTTTCAGTTTCATGGGAAGGTAGTCGGGTGAAGGAGGTTAATTGAGAAAGTATGCGAGTATAATGATAAACTGTTTATGACGTTTATACATTTGGAGAAAGCGTATGATAAGAGTGAAGAGAGGGTATTGTGGCAGGCAGAGGAATTGTAGGGTGTAGCTGGTAAATTGCTGAGTGGTGTAAAGCTTTTATAAGAGAGTCAGGCATATGTAAGTGTAAATGGTATCGTCAGTGATTGTTTCGGTATAAATGTAGTAGGGTGGCCCTTGAAAATGAAAGTTTGAAATTTGTTTCTCTAACCCCCCAATTTGTGCAGTTCCTAGGAAAAACCATGCGTGCTAAATATTTTTTAAATCCAAGAATATTTAGAGGTCGCCCTAGTGAGTTGAAGTTTTACTATTATAAAGGAAGCTGTACATATACATGAAGTTGTATCTAACACTCATTTTTTTTCTTTCCTCAGGATGGAATCGAGAAAGAAGTTGTATTTGATCGGTTCTGTTGAACCGGAAATCAAGGGCGCTAAATTGCCATCATATCGGCAAGCTTTTGGGCATTTCCTGTTCCTCCATTTGGAGAAGAAAAAGACCACCCGGGACGCCAGTCGCGAAACAGTAGAGGCCATCAAGGAGTTATGGGATAAAGCCAGCATCCCAACGCGAGCTGACCAGCATTACATCAAGAAGCTTCCCTTCTGGCCCAGCGACAGAAGGGGAGGCCAGGCTGCATCGGCTCTGTGGATATGGTACAGGCCCGGAAGGACGAGGAATCCCGGAAGAGGTCAGAGCAGGAGGCCAGGCAACGGAAGAGGTCAGAGCAGGAGGCCAGGCAACGGAAGAGGGCAGAGGAGACGGATGATGACCGGGAGAAGGAAGGTGCAGTTGGGGGTGCTGCCGCTGCGTCTCCTCCAAAAAGAGCCAGGAAGAATATCATGACACCTCAACTGGCTACTGCCCTCGACCGGACGACCGCTGAAAGCCTTGGCCATGATATCATCGACTTGAACATCAATCGGAACTCCATCCACAGAGAAAGAGCTCGCCATCGTTCGGCCAAGTCGAAAGGTTTGAAGGAGGAGTTCTCCACCGACGTCCCCCTTACCGTTCATTGGGATGGTAAGCTCGTGGAGGATCTGACATCCCGAGAACATGTTGATCGCTTCCCTGTCCTCGTGTCTGGCCTCGGAGTTGAGCAACTCTTGGGTGTTCCAAAGCTTCCATCCGGAACTGGAGAGGCGCGAGCAACGGTCGTCGTAAGGTGTCTCGAAGACTGGAAAATCGACGACGGGGTTCAGGGGTTGAACTTCGACACCACAGCTTCGAACAAAGGTCATCGATCTGGCGCCTGTGCTCTCACCGAGGATAAACTTGGCAGAGATCTGTTCTTTGTCTGTCGGCACCATGTGTTGGAACTTGTGATTGGAGCCGCTTTCGAGACAACCATCGGGGGATCGTCGACGGGACGGACCTGAGATACTCCTGTACAAAAGGTTCATGGGTCACTGGCAGTTCATTGATCAGGCAAGTTCAAGCCAGCTTGAACTGATCCCTCTGTGGAGAGCTCAGTGGCATCTTTGCGGAACGAACTGCTCAATTTCTGAAGAAGACAAACGGTTCATGTTCGCGACGATTACTGGGAGTTCCTCGAGCTCAGTACACTCTTCCTTGGAGGTACACCAGAGCGTGGAATAAAGTTCACAGCTCCCAGAGCAATGCATCGCGCTCGATGGATGGCGAAGGTGCTCTACGCGATCAAAATGTGGCTCTTCCGGGAGCAGTTCCGGATGAGAGAGAGGAGTGCGTGATCTCGCGGTTTTTGCGGTGGAGATCTATATGAGAGCTTGGAACACGGCTCCTCAGGCGGTGGGAGCCCACTGGAACGACTTCCATCTCATGAAGGAGCTGATGCGCTACCACATCGAGGGATTTCCACCGCCACCAGCAAGAAGCTTTCCCACCACCTCTGGTACCTGTCGGAGGAGCTCGTGGGGATGGCCTTCTTTGACGACAGAGTACCTTTAGCCATGAAGAAACTCATGGTCGAAGCCTTGGACGAAGATGTCGTCGACATCCGCCGAAGCGTCCGAGAGTCGCCTTGAGTGCCTTCGTCGATGAGAAGAAGGGCGTTGAGCAATTTGTGACGAGGAACACCAAGGCCCTTGTAGTGAATACTCTTATTTTAGTTTAAAGATAAATGTTAATTTTACCGTCTTGAATTTCGGAATAGTATAAATTCATTTTAAATTAGTTACCCCATTATAATTCAATTGTGAACCACATTAATACTAATTTTATGTATACTATATTATTTTATTGTATGTAAACATAATTAATTATATATCACAATTGTCAGTTAATTATTTATATTCAAATATTTATTTTAATCTAATACCATGTCCATTTTACAAATAAATAATAGAAAACCAAGGGTTATATTTTCCACCTTTGGTACTGTCGCAGTTTCGCCTAACGGACTCAATACGGCTAGTGAGATAATCACTGGTTGGCACTTAACTAGCGGCAGTGCTTATGGCTACATCATCCAGGTTAACCTATACCGGATAGATGCGCTACGGTCCCAAGCCGTAGCTTGCCTAGGCCCAACGACGACGACGTAAACCAACAATTGGTGACTCCGGAGTTGGATTCCCCCCTTTTACCCGAACGACTAGGATTAGACTGTAACGTCGTTCGTGCCCATCACCCCCTTCACCCGAGCGACTAGGACCAGACTGTAACGTCGTTCGTGCCCATCACCCCCTTCACCCGAGCGACTAGGACCAGACTGTAATGTCGCTCGTGCCCTCTGCCCCTCACCCCTGCCCGTGCGCTCTATGCCTGCGCTCGTCTCAACCTCCACTCCTTCGTTGGTAACTTGTCGTCTTGCTTGTACGTCAGCAAGCATAGGAGAAGATGCCTGACGACGCTGGTGCCATCTCCCACTTGAGCGTAAAGCTCCCCGTCTTCTGGCCGGGTGATCCATTTATTTGGTTCCACCAAGTGGAATCACAATTCAACTTGGGAAGGATCACCGCTAGCAGGACGAAATACGATCATGTTTTGTCCTCTCTACCAGCGAGCATCATCTCTGAAGTCCGTGACGTCATCGTGTCTACTTCCACGAGTGAGGACCCATACAACGATCTGAAGTCTGCCATCCTGTGCCGCACCACTGTCTCCGAGCGTGAGAAACTACATCAGTTAATCTCAAAAGAAGAACTTGGAGACCGTAAGCCCACTCAAATGCTGAGGGCTATGCAGTGCGCTCTAGGCGAACGCGCACAAACCTTCGATAAGGACATCTTTAGACAGTTGTTCTTGCAGAAACTTCCTCCATCAGCTCAGCGTGTCTTGGCCACTATGGATCCTGCTACTCCAGTTGATAAACTAGCAGCAACTGCCGACAAAGTAGTGGAGATTGACACAGCTCCGGTCAACAACGTGAACACACAATCGGAACTGGAGTTGAAAGTGAAAGAGTTAAGTCAACAACTCAACCACGTTTGTTCTCTGCTACAAAATCAACGGCAAAGAAGCCATTCTCGGTCAAGATTTACGAAGAGGCATCGTTCGAGTTCCGGGAAGATCTGTTTCTACCACTCGAAATTTGGAAAGAAGGCTAGGAAGTGCATCTCCCTTGCAATTTTTCGTCGGAAAACCCCAGCAGCGAGTCCTAATGGCGTCTAGTACTCGCACTGCCAACCTGTTATTCATAAAGGACAGGAACTCTGGTGTCAATTTCTTGGTTGATACCGGAGCGTCAGTCAGTGTATTCCCTCAAAAATCTGGTCATACGCACTCGGAATCTCCGCCTCTATACGCTGCTAACGGTTCACGCATACCCACGTACGGTACTCAGTCGCGTGAACTAAACTTGGGCCTTCACCGATCCTTCAAGTGGATTTTCATCTGTGCTCAAGTGCAGCATCCCATAATCGGCGCTGACTTCCTCCAGCATTTCAAACTTCTGGTGGATCTTGACAAGCGACGCTTATGCGACCAGGCCACACTGCTTTCTGTTCTTGCCAAACAGGTTGCCCTTCCGGACGCCTCGAACTCTGCACTTTCCCTCGTTCCCCCTAATTCCATGTACCAGTGCCTTTTCCAGCGATATCCAGGAATTCTTCAACCGATGCAGATGGGTGATACCATTAAGCACACCATTACCCATCACATTACAACAAAAGGTCCCCCTGTGTTTGCAAAACCCAGACGTCTTGCCCCGGACAAACTGAAAGCTGCCAAATCGGAATTCCAGCTTATGATGGATCTTGGGATAATAAGACCTTCCAAAAGCAGTTGGTCCTCTCCCCTACACCTGGTCCAGAAGAAGTCAGGAGACTGGAGACCATGTGGGGATTACCGGTTTTTGAATTCGACAACCATCCCGGACCGATATCCGGTACCAAATGTCCAAGACTTTACTTCTCTTCTCCACGGCAAATCTATCTTCAGTAAAATAGATCTCGTTAAGGCTTTCCACCACATTCCCGTAGAGCCTTCGGATATTCCCAAGACTGCAGTTTGTACACCATTTGGGTTATTCGAATTTTTGAAGATGCCGTTCGGGCTACGGAATGCTGCGCAAACCTTTCAGAGGTTTATAGATGAGGTCACCAGAGGCTTAGACTTTGTTTATGCCTACATCGATGATTTGCTTGTGGCCAGCTCAACGGAAGAGGAACATAAGGAACATCTTTCACTCCTCTTTCAACGCTTAGAACAATACGGTGTTACTATTAATGCATCTAAGTGTGTGTTTGCACAGCCAACCTTGGAATTTCTTGGTCACACGATTTCGCAGCACGGAATTACCCCACTTCAGGACAAGTGTGAAGTGATAAAAAATTACCCAATGCCAAATAATCAGCGTGAGTTACGTCGGTTTCTAGGTTTGGTAAATTATTACCACAAGTTCATTAAAAACTGTGCCAGTGTTCTTGCTCCTCTACACGCTATGATCACACACAAACGCAAGGTAACGAAATTGGTATGGTGTAGCGATAGTTTACAGGCGTTCGACAATGCCAAAAATGCTATCAATAGTGCATTGTCTCTGTCATTTCCTATCAGTGATGCCCCCTAACTGACGGTCGATGCATCAGATGTTGCGATCGGTGGAGTGTTGGAACAAACCATTAACGGTCAACAAGCACCCATCGCGTTTTACTCGAAAAAGCTGCAGCCAGCCCAAACGCGTTATAGTGCTTTCGGACGTGAACTTCTTGCTATTTACTTAAACGTGAAGCATTTTCAACATTTCCTTGAAGGCCGAGAGTTTTGTGTTTTTACCGACCACAAACCTTTGGTCACTGTCTTCAATAAAAACAGCTGTAACCACTCTCCCAGAGTCATCAGGCAACTCGATTATATCTCGCAATTTACCACAGATATCCGCCACATCAAAGGTGTCTTGAACACTCCAGCGGATGCACTCTCAAGAATAGAGATTACTTCTGTTACCCTCAGCTCTACACTGTGGAATGCTATTGCACAGGATCAAGATAAGGATACGGAACTACAAGACCTGCTCAGAGAAGACTCCACTCACTCACTTTCCCTCAAGAAAATGAGTATGCCAGGATTGTCGGTGCCCCTCTATTGCGACGTATCAACAGCTGCTTTTCGCCCTTATGTCCCTCCATGTCACAGAAAAGCAGTCTTCACGGATCTTCATAAGCCCTCCCATCCTGGTATCCGTGCTTCGCAACACCTGGTTACCTCTCGCTTTGTTTGGCCCTCGATGCGGAAGGATGTCAAACATTGGACCAAAACGTGCCTTGCCTGCCAGCGTGCCAAAGTCCAAAGGCACACCAGGTCCCCCTTTGACGCATTTCCGCCCCCATCCCAGCGATATGAGGTGATTCATGTAGACATTGTTGGCCCTCTTCCAGTGATTCAAGGCCAACGTTATCTGCTCACCTGTCTCGACCGCTTTTCCAGATGGCCTGAAGCCATCCCACTTCCTGATATCCAAGCGGACACTGTTGCAAGAGCCTTTCTTCATGGATGGGTATCAAGATTTGGATTGCCGACAAAAGTCATCACTGACCAAGGTCGCCAATTTGAGTCTTCGCTTTGGAAGAAGTTTACCAGCTTGTTGGGTACAGTACATGCGCATACCTGTGCGTATCATCCGCAAGCTAACGGCCTCGTCGAACGCTTCCATCGCCAGCTGAAGTCATCCCTTATGTGTCACGAAGACTCCCATTGGATGGATAAGCTTCCACTCGTGTTGCTTGGTATTCGCTCTGCATTTAAGAGTGATCTGAAGACTACAGCGGCTGAACTAGTCTATGGAACAACACTGCGGCTACCAGGTGGCTACTTCACTGCAGGGGATAAGTCATGTGATCCTACGGAATTCCCAAACACTTTCCTCTCACATGCAGTCCCTTCAGCCTGTTCCCCCTCGATTGACTAGCCAACAGAACATCTTTGTTTCCCCAGCCCTCCAATCTTGCACCCACGTTTTCGTTCGTGTACCTCTCCCAAAACGGCCTCTCCAATGTCCATATGAGGGGCCCTATGAAGTTCTCCGACGTACGCGCAAATCATTTCTCATCCAGCGCGGTTCCAAGGTCGACAAGGTTTCTATCGATCGTCTTAAGCCTGCGTTTTTGGAATCAACCTTAAGCGAGGTACATGTAGCTACCAAAAAGGTCCAGGGAAAATCTGTGTCGTTCGGAACTCTTTGAACTTCCTCTCTGGTGGGGGAGTGTGTAGTGAATACTCTTATTTTAGTTTAAAGATAAATGTTAATTTTACCGTCTTGAATTTCGGAATAGTATAAATTCATTTTAAATTAGTTACCCCATTATAATTCAATTGTGAACCACATTAATACTAATTTTATGTATACTATATTATTTTATTGTATGTAAACATAATTAATTATATATCACAATTGTCAGTTAATTATTTATATTCAAATATTTATTTTAATCTAATACCATGTCCATTTTACAAATAAATAATAGAAAACCAAGGGTTATATTTTCCACCTTTGGTACTGTCGCAGTTTCGCCTAACGGACTCAATACGGCTAGTGAGATAATCACTGGTTGGCACTTAACTAGCGGCAGTGCTTATGGCTACATCATCCAGGTTAACCTATACCGGATAGATGCGCTACGGTCCCAAGCCGTAGCTTGCCTAGGCCCAACGACGACGACGTAAACCAACACCCTCTTCACTCGCCTCCAGCTTCCGGATGAATTCCTTCACAAAGATCCGGAGAGTTGGCCGGCGGAGGACTCCGTCAAGAAAGCTCTGCGGGTCGTTGAAAGCTTCGCCGTGGTCAACGACCGAACGGAGAGAGGAGTAGCTCTCATTCAAGAGTTCAACAAGACGTTGACTCGTGGAGAGCAGCAGCTGCAATTCCTCCTCCAAGTTGTCGCTGATCACAGGCGGCAGTTCCCGGACTGCAAGACGACGACACTTGCACTTCGAACTAGGCGACAATGAGTGGAGTAGGCTTCCACGAGACCCCTGCCACCGAGCGGCTAATACTTCTTGTTGAAGAAGGGGGACCTGGCTGCTTGAGTAAACTTCAATGGACGAGGGCGACCTCCAAATATTCTTGGATTTCAAAAATACTTTGTACAGGTGGGTTTTACTATGAACTGAACAAATTGGGGGGTGGTTAGAGAAACAAATATCCAACTTTAATTTTTCTCTATATACAGGGTGTACATAAAGTCAGGATCTATTTTTGTGAAATAATAATTTTTTTCTATTTTTCTTTTCAGAAGCCCTTAGAATGAATACAGAAAAGCGTGTGGCAATAGTAATTTGGCGAATCGAGGGAAAGAAATACAATGACATCAGAGAGAAGTTTAGAAGGAGATTTCATAAGCCGGGGCCAATAGACAAGACAATACGAAAATTGGTGAACAAATTTAAACGAACAGGATCTGTAAATGATGAAGCAAGATCAGGACGACCGTGTATGTCAGATCTTACCGTGAATGCAGTACGCGGAATTATCACTGAGGAGCCACGTACGTCCGTTCGTGCTGCATCACACAGACTCGGCCTCCCGACGTCATCTGTGCACAAAATTCTGAAAGTTAATTTGCAGAAGAAAAGCTATCATTTGCAGGTTTTACATGATTTACATGAGGAAGATTTCCCTCGACGAAGTGCTGTGTGTGCTCATCTCTTAGAACAAATCTGGAGTGATAATTTAATGGACAACATTCTCTTTAGTGATGAAGCCACTTTCCATACGTGTGGAAAAGTAAATCGCCATAACTGTCGAATTTGGGCAGATGAAAGACCGAATGATTTCTTCCAAAATTGGGAGAGAATCACCTAAAGTTAATGTCTGGATGGGTTTAACAAAATCTAAGGTTTATGGTCCTTTTTTCTTTGCTGAAGCTACAGTTACAGGGCTTATTTATCTGGACATGTTGCAGCAATTCCTTGAACCTCAGCTGATTGGGGATAGGATTGTTAGTACCGTCGTCTATCAACATGATGGTGCTCCTTGTCACTATGCCAAAATTGTTCAGGATTATCTAAATGGACGTTTTCCAAATCGCTGGATCGGACGCGGAAGCAACAGACCTTGGCCAGCGAGATGACCAGATTTAACCCCTTTAGATTTCTTTGCATGGGGCTTTATCAAATCGCACGTCTATCAGACGAAGATTACGAGTCTTGAAAACTTACGTATACGAACTGCTGCAGATAACATAACCCCGCAAATGCTCCAGAATGTGTTTAGAAATGCTGCGGAACGATTTGAGCTGTGCAGGGATACTGATGGGCGTCACGTCGAATCCTACTCTTAATTATTTAATAAATGTTACCACTATCATTTTATGATTGAATTCCATATAATTTCCAAGTGCTTCACAAAAATAGATCCTGACTTTATGTACACCCTGTATATTAAGGGCCATCCTAAAATGTAGGTTAGAAAAAGTTGATGCCTCCGTGGCTGTTTAATTTTTCATGGATGGGGTGATGCGTGAGATGGAGAGGATGCTTGAAAAGGGGTAAATGGTAATGAATGGACATGACTTCATTTGCTATATGCGGATGATGCAGTACTGATTAGTAGAACTGAAGAAGATTTGTAGAGGTTGACCACTGGTAAAGAAGAAACAGTTGTTTGTGAATGGTACAAGAGGAATACATAAACGGGATGCTTGTGACAACTTTGTTGTGCAGAAGTGAGACTATGGTATGAGGTGTACACGAGGGGACTATGTTGAGAACAGTTGAAACTGACGGTCCAAGATGTAGAGTGGGAGTGAGAAATGAAAAGGTGGTGTGTGGTGCAATCAAATCCTTGGGAGAGAGAAAACAGCTGTGCTCGTTGACATGATTTGGTAATGTGGAGAGGAATGTGGAGTATGGTAAAAAATGCATATAGAACAGAATGGTAATGCAAATTATATGAGAGGAAGACCGCATAAAAGGTGGATTGATGGTGTGAAAGAATGTTTCTGAAAGAGTCATGGAGAGAGGGAGGCGGCAGTGAGAATGGTGAGAGGTGTGTGTGTATGGTGATGTATAAATGTTTAATGATCCACGGAGAACTTCCTATCTCCTTGTAAGAAGATGAAAGTTGGATATGGAAGGCGACGGCTGCAGCCTGGTTCTTATGTTGTTTCAAATCAGGGGACCAAAAGAAATTCACCCTGGGTATTATACAGAGGGTTGACACACACACATATTATAAATATATACATATATATACATATACACGTTTATGTGCGTGTATATATATATATGAGATAGATAGATAGATAAGGAAAAGTACCACCTCAAAAGGCCTTGCGGCCCATACCGAGGTGGTACCAATGGCAACGGGTGCCAGGGAAAAATTCCTACACCCTCAAATAGTGTGCAGGATTCGGTCTAACCTTTCCTTGAACTGACCTACAGAGGAACTATTCACAACTTCTGAAGGTAGCCTGTTCCACGTGTCACAGATCTTATAGGTAAAGTAATTCCCACACACTAGTGCTAAACCGTTTCAAATCCAACTTCTAACCATTGTTGCAAGTTGAGTTATCATTTAAACTAAACATGCTTCTAAAATCGATATCGTTGAACCCGTGTAAGAGCTTGAAAACCTCGATGAGTTGACCGGGCAGCCTCCGAGTTTTCAGCGAAAACAAATTCAGGGCGCGTAAGCGTCGATTGTAGCCATGTGCCTAACGGAAGATTTTAACTATGTGGCCCTCGCCTGGACTCGCTCCAGCCTCTTAATCTCTTTCCTGAGGGTGGGCGACCACAACTGCACAGCATACTTCAGGTGCGGCCGAACCAGGGAATTGTACAGACAGCACAATCTCCTTGTTCCGAAATCGAAATTGCCTCCTGATATTACCCAACATCTTCTGGCCTTTCTTTTCCACCTCTAGGCACTGTTTGGTAAACTTAAGGTCGCTGCTAATTAGCACACCCAAGTTCTTTTCCAAACCAGTGGCCTCGATATTACTCCCAAACATGGAATAGTCCGACTTGGGATTGGCGTAGCCAATGTGCATAACCCAAGTTAAACAGCATTTGCCATTTTTCGGACCACTCTCCTATCCTACATAAGTCCGCACGCCAGCGTCGATATCATTTATGTAAATGATAAACGACAGTGGCCCCAAAACGGAACCCTGAGGAACCCCGCTAGTGACCGAGGCCCAACCCGAGCTAGCCCCTTTAATTACAACCCTCTGCCGCCTATTCTTCAGCCAGTTTCCAATCCATTAGCCGGCGGTGAGGTACCTTATCAAAGGCTTTCTGGAAGTCAAGATAAAGTATATCAATCGCCCTACTCTTATCGTACCCACTCCGCATGACGTAGAAAAATTCGAGCAGGTTGGTGAGACACGACCTATGCCGTCTAAACCCATGTTGGGAGTCCCCAAGCAGCTTGTAGGAATCCAAATGGTCAACGATCCTATCCGCTATTATCTCCTCTAATAATTTACCTACAACCAAAGTGAGACTTTATTCACAAACACTTTGTTATTATTTAATAATAATAATTAATAACATGAATCAACGAAATGACAACTGAAATAAAATTTCTCCATACTTAGTTGATTTCTCTCGAGCTACTTTTGAACGGAGAAATGCAGTCAGGCGTAGATTTACTGAAAGCCGAAATTTTCTCTTGCTAAATTCTCTTCTGGTTTGACTTCAAAATGTCGTTAAAGTCTTGTCTGGAAATGGATTTATTGGGTATTTTCCTGAATGCCCCCCAGCATAAGAGTGTCCACACGTTTTCAATGGGAATTATACCTGGCGACTGATCCGGCCTTGCAGTCGTCGGATGCCTTGATTGTCGTCCCAGCGTTGAGTTTGTGTGTGTGTGTGTGTGTGTGTGTGTGTGTGTATGTGTGTGTGTGTGTGTAGAGAGTGGTCCAAAAGTCCCTATTTATTTTGCTGAAATAGTATTATTTTAGGATAAAAATGTAATAATTAGATTTATATTTATTTATCAAGCTGAGGTCAAAGAGTCGAGGTGAGCAACATCAGTGTGTCTGCAAATCTCAAATCTGTCCACTGCATTGCGGAACACATTCTCAAGCATCTCTGGGGTTATTTCAGCGACTGCCGCGGCAATGCGGGTTCGCAGATCCTGCAGGTCTGTAACTCTTGTTTTGTAAACCTCAAACTTTATAAAGCCCCACGCAAAGAAGTGTAATGGTGTTAAATCTGGAGATCGTGCTGCCCAGGGCGAGACTCCAGATTCCTGGGATCTTGGGAGCATTGCTCCAGTAAATTTGACCATGAGAAAAAGTAAATTTGGGTTTGGGTTTTGTTCATCCGCTAGACGTTATGCAATTTTTTTGCGTATACGTTCTTGTACAAACCAATTTTTTTAAATTACAAATTTAGTTATTTTAAGTTTAGTTGGTAATTCCATATTTAACAATTATTTTTATTTTTTGTTAAGCTTCAATGTTTTGATAATTAAAATTTTATTAAAACGTATATTTTTTTAATATAAAATTATCAGGATTGGACTATGTTCCATTGATCTCGGCCAGGTTTGATAAATTGGCCAGATAATTACTTGTGCGGTTTTAAGTAATCCACCATGACTCTAGAATTGAAAAGTTTAGTTAAGTTTAAACTTACTTTTACTTACTTTAACTTACCTACTTTTACTTACTCTTCCTTACTTTTACTAAGTTTAAAGCACTTACTTTTACTTACTTTCATTGTACTATATTTACTTACTTTTACTCACTTTTACCATACTATATTTACTAACTTTTACTTATTTTGTATTTTTTCAGGTAGTCAATAATGGATCCTAATATTGATGAAGTTGGAGAGAAAAGTGAGGGTGTTAAAAGGGGTTACCTTTGTGGTCAATGCAAGAACAAATATTCAAAGCAGCAAAACTGGGAGGAACATTTTAATTCCAAAAAAAATATTTGTTACAATACAAGAGGTCCCAGAGTTTGGGCCCACAGCTTAGATATTGCAGTAAAGAAATACCAGGATGAAGTGCAGCAAAGAGATACGGCAAAGCAGTCATTTAGTTTGTTCACAAAATGTGCTAGTGCTAGACCTCAGAAAAATGAACCAACTTCATCAACTGCTAATCTAGAAAATGAAACTTTTTCACTAGATGTTTCACAGACTGAAGAAAGTGCTTCTCCTCCACCTAAGAAACAAAAGGTAAGTGAGGAATCTGCGCATCAGACTAACAAAACTGCTTTAGAGGAATTTGAAAATTCCCAAATCCAGAAGACATTGAATGCAATTTTGCGCCTAACAAAAGAAACTCACCAAGCTGTTGTGGTTAATAAAGAGAAGTCAAAATATGCCTTCAAGTTCAAGTGTTGCATCCAAATCTAATAAAGCAAAAAGCAACAAATTTGACATTTCCATAGCCCATTTAAGCAAGTGTAAATCAATACAAGAAATCCTGAACAATGATTTGATCAAATCTACATTCAAATTGGTGGAAAAGAAGGATCTAGGGCATGCTGATGATTCATTTTCAGTACCAAGTGATATAATGGAAAACATTGCAAATAGTGACACTAATATGCCTGATGTAGATATAGCTGTTGAGGATGAAGATGATGATAATCAAGAAGATATTGATGATGCTTCTGATGATAAAATGTTTACATTATATTGCATAGCTTGCACAGACCCCAAAGCATGTGCTTCAGACAAACATTCTAACATAAAAGGTTACTTCAATGTTAAAGATTTAACCTATGTATGCAAACAAGGAGAAAATCAAGAGAGATGGTTTAGAAATCTGAAAACCCACCTGAAGAGACATTTAATTAAACTTCAGCATCATCAAAGAGCTGCTGTTTATGAAGTGATGAAAACATCTTCTCGGAACACTACTAAACGCATAGAAGACTTATGTGGCAACATCTTATACTACATAATGAAAACAAACACTGCATGGGCTCTATATCCAGTACTTCTAGCTGTATTACATAGGTCAGGTTGTGAGGTTGGAAATTTGAATCATAGCACACATGCGTGCGAGACAATTTGTGAGCTATTAGATAATCAACTTAAAGACAAACTGTAAAGTGGTTCTTAGAACAAACTTCAGTAACAATAACAGCTGACATTGGAACAATTTTGGGATTAAGCATGCTAGTTGTATTAGTTATGAGTGAAGAAGATAAGACTGTAAAACTTGCTGGGATAAATTTTGTACGCAGCAAATCAGGAGTTTATTTGGCCAATGAAATTTTTGATGTGTTGAAGTCTCCTAATCACTTGAAACTATCTGAAGAAGCAATTAAATCCAAGGTATCTGGAATGGTTGGAGATGGGGCTTTTTGTAAGGACAACGAGCCATTTAAAAACGAAATGAAAAAGTTGTTTGGAGAAAATTTCAAATTTCGATGGGACTTAATGCATCTTGTGAACAGAGCCCACGTTGATGCATTGAAGAAAATTTGTAAACTAAGTGAGCTTTTAGACTTTATTCAGAATCACACTTCAAATCTGAGATCAGGCCTTGACTATACCAATATGGTTCTTGACAATATCATTGGTTTTAAGAGACCAAAACTCAAATCTGATACTCGCATGGTTAATTACGAATTTGATCAATTTGACAGATTTGTGGAAAATTGTGTTTTTTTTATCATCCACAAGAGAAAGAAATTAGTGCCAAGTTCTATGTATTGATTTCATATGTAACAAAGATTATGTTGCAAGTAGCTCAAAAAACCACAGTTAGTGCAGAATTTGTAGAAAATATATTTTATAAAGAAGGAGGGAAAACTGTTATGTTAAGAGTGATGGAAACAATTTCCAAATTAGCTAATGGAGGAAATGCAAATGATGTAGTTTCTGAATTTAAGCACGATACCACAGGGCAGCAAAAGGAACTAACAGCTGAGGATTACATCCTAAATGAAGTTTACAAATACATCAAGAAACGTTCTGATTACTACCAGGTTGCTGAAGTTGCTAGACCATCCAGAACCAGATCTGAAAGTAGTTTTACAAAAGACTCAGTGATAAATTGGCTGACAGAATATATAGAACAGCTGTGGAAAGGAATCACAGAGATTAAAGCATTTTGATAAAGATGGATCAACTGCCTGGAGTGAAGCACCAGCTGAAGGGACATTCTCCATTCTTGGTTACATTGTTGAACACAAAGGATCCATTAAGCCATCTCATTTGACTAAGCTGTGCAGAATTGTGAAGGAGGGTCCAGCTCCAGGCACTAGATCTGCTGTAATGATCACACAGAAAGCCATTGATCAGTGGCCAAGCATACATGGCGGTAAATTCACAACAAATGCCTACATGCAAGGTCTAACATCGTCCACTGTTGCTGCTGCAATGAATAAATAAACTTAAGGTGAGTTATAAACTGTACATTATTGTATTATTATGTTTAGCTAAAACAATTTGTAATTGGTATGTCGTCAATTCAAGAGTTTACTATCATTAACCTATCTAGTGGTGTAAGGGGAAAAAAAGTAAATTCAGAGCTGTGCTCCAGTAAATTTTTTCAAATCTGGAGTCATGGCCCAGGGCCTGTTTCCACCACGTCCAATCCAGCGATTTGGTAAGAGCTCATCAAGGTATGCGCGAAAAATGTTTACAGTGACATGGAGCTTTATCTTGTTGAAAAACAACAGTGTCGAGAATACCATCTGAACAAAGCTGGGGTTGAAGAAACTGGTGAAGCATGTCAAGATAAATTGGCGCTGTCACCATAGCTTCTGCAAAGAAAAAAGTCCCTAAATCTTCGATCTTGTCATACCCAATCAAACATTAACTTTCGGAGAATCTCTCCCCGCTTCGTAGAACTCTGTTGATTTTTCGCTAGCTCAGATACGACAATTGTGTCGATTAACCTTTCGCATGTATGGAATGTCACCTCATCGCTGAAGAGGATGTGGTTTAATAAGTTTTCGGTATGAATTTTTTCAATAAATTCTGTGTACGTGCCGGCTCGTCTTGGATAATCATCTTCGTGTAACTCGTGTAGCGCTTGAATATGCTAACTTTTCTTTCTTAATGTTGATTTTAAAATCCTTATAGAACAGTTGTTTTTGGTATGCTCAGTCTACATAATGCTGCGCGAGTTAACATTCTAAGATTTGTTTCAAAGGCTTCTCTTACCAATTCGACATTTTCTTGAGAGGTACCTGGACGTCCAGATCTTGTCTCATCATGAACAGAGCCTGTTCTTTTAAATTTATTGACCAGCTCGCGAAATGCTTTGTCTGTCGGTCCTGGTTTGTGAAATGTTTTTTCGAATTTTTCTCGAATTTCTTTGCACTTCTTCCCTTGGATACGTAGTGTTACTACCACCACACGTTCTTGTACATCCATCATCATCATCATCATCATCTATGGCAGGGGTCCTGAAATTTCTCGCAGGCGGGCACACACAAAAAAATATTATCTGGTTTTAATTGCAATCTTCTTTCTATTAACCGGTCTCGGTAATTGTGTCGCAAATGACATGGCCTGAAGTTGAAATAAAAAATACATTTTTCTAGTGTATTTTGCTGTGCTCTGTTCAAATATAACCTTCATTTCTTGTGCAAATGAACAGAAATGTGTTTGGGCCATGCAATGACAACTGTATTTCTGTTCATTTGCACAAGAAATGAAGGTCATATTCGAACAAAGCACACCAAAATACACTTGGAAAAATGTATTTTTTACTACATTTTATACAATAAAGCATAACCTCACATGTTCATGTTACGAGATCTCGTAAACGACCCATTACCACAGGAAACGTGCAAAACACCTCAAAATTAACCAGAAAAGTTTGCTTTCGTCATTTTCGTTTAAACTAACGAAAATATCACGACTTACCCTAACCAATCATCAAGGGCGTACAGTTGACCTAACCGGGCATTCAATTAATCATTTAATTAATCATCTAGGGCACATGACGAATCAAGTTCTCAAAGTCGAAACCACACGAACGGCACGTCATAATTCTATCACAAATACCACCAAACTGAATGCAATTAGAAAAAAAATAGCCAGAACAGAAACCAACAAACTAATTAAGTCGCAGAGTAACATGACGTCATACCACCCCCGACTACAAATACACTAAATATATATAAATATATATAATATTATATATATATATATTATATATATATATTATATATATATATTATAGGGTGAACCAAATGTAGGTGGACAGTAAATGATAACGTTTATTTTGAGAATACATATTTAATTTTTTTGTATACTATAATACAAAATAAAATTTAAATAAATTTAGTTATAATATTTAATATAATATAACACAAACACCATAGTTATAATGAACACCATAGTTATAATATAATATAACACAAACCGTATTCAACCTCCTGTCCACCTACTTTTGGTTCACCGTGTATATATATATATATATATATGAGGGGTCCCGCGTCTTAAGGTACCTAGGCGCCAAAATTAAAATTCGCCAGAAATCGCCTCCAAAGTTCAGCAATATTCTCGCAATAGTATCTCTGTTATTGAGCTAGAACGTTCATTTTTGGCTAAATTAGAGTTCTAAGTATGCCAATGAAGATGTTGATGAGTTTTTGGAATAGACTCATATTATATATTTTACATATATTTTAAAATTTTTTTTGATTTTCTCATTATGCCGAAGTTTGGGTGAACTTTTGGCTGGCGATAGAGGTGAACAACAATAGTTCGCTTCATAAGGTTTTCAACCATACTTCTAGTGTCGTAAGGTCATTATAACCCAAACCACGCGATAGAGGAAGGGTGAAAATAGTGATATCCATCAAAAACACGTTTTCACCCGTGGTGACGCTTAGGTATCTTAAGACGCGCGACTCCTCAATTATATATATATATATATATATATATATATATATTATATATATATATATTATATACACAGGGTGGGCCGTAAGTTTCCATACATAGGAAAAATAAACATTTTTTTATGGACAACCATTTTTATTTATATAATATGCTCTACATGGTTGCCATTGTTTTGAACACACATTTCAATACGTGTTCCCCACTGTTGATGAACACGCATTAGCACAGTTGACGTTATGCTTGTAATGGCGTTGGTGATACGTTCCTTTAGATGATTTATGTCTCGTATCTTTTCCTGATACACCATGGCCTTCAAGTGCCCCCAAAGATAGAAATCAAGGGGGGTGAGATCTGGGGATCTGGGAGGCCACTCCACAGGACCACGCTGACCAATCCAAACATCCGGAAACTGCTGATCCAAATACCGACGCACGTGAAGACCGTAATGAGGTGGAGCTCCATCTTGCTGGAAGTAAACTGGGAAGTTACCTTCCTCGTTTAGCAGGGATGGGAAAATCTCTTCTTGCAACATGTTAAGATACCTTTCGGCATTAAGATTTCCACTGACAAAAATTGGTCCAATAATTCTGTCACCCCATATCCCGGCCCACACCATCACTTTACCGGCACCTTGCATCTTCGTCGGACTCAGCCAGTTAGGGTTAGCATTACTCCAATAACGTATGTTTTGCCGATTAACCTCTCCATTGACGTAAAAATTTGCTTCATCAGTAAACAAGATCTTACGTCAAACGCATATTCTTAGGGTATCTGAAACATAAAAACAAACGTTTAATTTTTCCTATGTATGGAAACTTACGGCCCACCCTGTATATATATATGCGCGTAGGTGGTGTAGTGGTTAGCGTCGCTGACTACGAATCCATCGGCCCCGGGTTCGGCAGCCGGCGCGCAGCAAAACCCAGCTGTTCATCTTTCCACACAATAAAGAAAGTGGTTGGTAGATAAATGGGTACCCTAGGTGGCCTAGTGGTTAGGACGCTGGCTGCTGATGGGGCGTGGTTCGGATTCCACGTTAAACTGTAGGTCTAAGGTGGAGTGAAAAGCTTGACCTTCGTGAGAATGAACAATTCGGGCGGAAGCTAACCAAAGATTAACTAAAGGTTATATATATATATATATTATTTTCTACAATAGTTTGCACAAAAAATGAGTGACAAATTCGAATAAAGCGACTAAAACTACCTCATAAAAAGTTATTTTGATTTACAGGTCCAGCCCATGTCATTTAAAACATAACCCCGGTCTCTAAAACCTTATCTGGGGGCTACTCGCGGGCACACAAATGTGCCCGCGTGCACAGGTTTGAACACCCCTGGATCTATGGCCTGTAGAAAATAAAATAAGTATTATTTCAGCAAAATAGATAGGGACTTTTGGATCACGCTGTGTAAGTGTGTATGTACGAAAATTTTTTTTCAAGTGCAAGATGTGCTTTGGTGGTGTAGTGGTTAACATCGCTGACTACGAATCCACTGGCCCCGAGATCGAGACCCGGTGACGGCAGGCGGCGTGCAGCAAACCAAACTATTCAGCCTTCCATACAATAAAAAAATTGGTTGGTAGATAAAGGGGTACCCGCATATCAGCTGGGCGAGGACTTTGTAATTTCTGACTCCCCGTGGTGGGGCGTGGTTTGGATTCCACGCTAAACTGTAGGTCTAAGGTGGAGCAACAAGCTTAACTCGTCAGAATGAACAATTCAGGTGGAAGCAAAACCAAGGTGTACATTTCATTCAACTGTGAAGGCTGAATTGCTGTTCCATCTGAGAAAATATTCTATACACATCCCAGTGAGTATGATAATCTCCCAATAGGGTGTGTCAATTTTAGTAGAGTCAACAATTCAAAAACTACTAATGCTCAAATGATGTCATATTATCTAGCAAACTTAGAAATATCTTTAGTGTTGTTTAAAAAAGCCATTTACCTACTTATATTTGACCATAAAGGTTTGAAATATAACCTAAATATGACTGTAGCATCATATATCAATGTGCCATTGATATGTGTGGTCAACTTTCGTTATTTTTGGTGTGCAGTATGGTTTCTAAGTTTCACATAGTCACAAATGCTGGAGTTTTGATTGTGAATGCATGTGTTTTCCCTCCTTTTTGACAATTTTGATTACTTCGTAATGTAAATATTGTGTAATTCAAATTATTCAAAATGTTGTGTGTGACCCAAACTTTCTGTATATTTTGATATGATAGATATATGAAATTGTCATTACTTTGAATAATTAAGTCTTGTACCTATAACAACACAACCTTTTATCTGAGCTTATAGGTGAGCTTATAGTAAGATATTAAGAATTTCAATTAACTTAATTTTATGTAATCATAATCAGTCGGCCTATCCAAATTTCAATGACAATTCTTTTGTTCACAGATCCACAGGATGAGTCAAAGAAATTAGAACCTGAAGCAAATCAAGTTGTCACCTAAGTCATTTGGTGGGGACTGGGAGGGAACTTTCCCTTGCTGAGCTACCCACAGCCAGAGATCTGCTGAGGTATGGTTTGTTGAGGAGAGAGAGTTTCACACAGCACTGGTGATTGACCACAACAAGGTGAGGAGGGCTCAGGAGAGACTGACTAAGGAGCTGGTCAAGAAGTTTGATGAAGAGATTAGGGGAAAATGGAATCACCTGTATCATCTTTGATGGGAAAAGAGAGGACACCAAAGTGATGATGGAAGCTGAGGGTAGTGACAGGCAGTTTCCTGGCCTCATTAAGAACACTACACAGTGTGCAATGAACCAGGTGGGAAATATTTGTGGCATTTTGTACCAGAGGAAGCTGCAGAGGAGAGAAGTCATGCTGAGGTCATTGCTGATCATCTGGTGAACTGGCTAAGAGAGAGGAGCAGACGAGACCCTTTTGGCCACAGGAGGTGACAGTACTAATGTGAATACTGACTGGGAGGGAGAAGTAATGCATTATGTGGAGGCCAAGCTTAGCAGGAAGTTGGTGTGGATTGTCTGTGACTTGCACACTGGGGAGCTGAGTCTCAGACACCTGGTGACTGCACTGGATGGCAAGACATTGAGCAACAACAAGTGGTCTGGGCCCCTAGGGAAGATGTTAGACACTGCCACTGAGCTGGAGATCAACCCAAACTTCATGAGGATCACTGTTGGACTGTGTTGGTCCTCCTCTATCCCCATCTCAGTAAGGAGGTAGTCAAGGACCTCAGCACAGACCAATCATATGGCTACAGAATCATCACTGCCATCAGATCGGGAGAGGTACCTCAGAGTCTAGCTCTCTTGGAGATTGGGCCAGTCTGTCACAGTAGGTGGGTCACCACGGATCTAAGGTTCTGCAGATTGTGGATTTCCAAACATGGGCCGAAGGGTAGGAACCTGAAGAATCTGAGGATAATTGTGGAATTCATAGTGGGAGTCTACATGCCAAACTCGTTCAACATAAAGTTAAATCACAGCTGGGTGGAGGGTCCCAGGCCGTGACCGGACAACTCATACCTAGGACAACTCATACCTAGGACAACTCATACCTAGGACAACTCATACCTAGGACAACTCATACCTAGGACAACTCATACCTAGGACAACTCATACCTAGGACAACTCATACCTAGGACAACTCATACCTAGGACAACTCATACCTAGGACAACTCATACCTAGGACAACTCATACCTAGGACAACTCATACCTAGGACAACTCATACCTAGGACAACTCATACCTAGGACAACTCATACCTAGGACAACTCATACCTAGGACAACTCATACCTAGGACAACTCATACCTAGGACAACTCATACTCTCTTCAACAATTACCACCCCAATGTTGATCTTTTCATCTATATCCACCCCGAAAGTTTAAACTCTGCAAATTAACCAAAATAAGATAAGAAAACAATAACAACAAATTTATTATTTTTGCAAACATATAATAAATAGAGAACCATTATTTACATAAGATAAAATTTGAATGCCCGGTTAGGTCAACTGTACGCCCTTGATGATTGGTTAGGTTTAGTCGTGATGTTTTCGTTAGTTTTAACGAAAATATCACGACTAAACCTAACCAATCGTCAAGGGCGTACAGTTGACCTAACTGGGCATTCAATGAACCCAATGGTTCCCTGAGTTTTTTATGATACACACAGACCATGCATGGAACAAGGAACTCTTCTTGGGATAATTAAATCCACTATAGTCCGAATAAGTAATGGTAAATGACAAATACCATAGTTTTTCTTTTTCATGATGCAAGCCCGACGTGGGCAACGGGTCTCTCGCAAAGAGGTCCCATAAATATAGCTTCCCTCACCAGTTATCTGCAAAGCAGACAGGATCCAGCTTTGGGACATGGATCTAGGGTTTAAAGCAGCCTAGCCCCACTACATTTAGAACCTCAATATAAGTAAAAGACTCGTTGCCCCTTTTTCTTTGATTTATTCAATCCGACGTGAATGCAACGAGTCTTTTACTTATATTGAGGTTCTAAATGTAGTGGGGCTAGGCTGCTTTAAACCCTAGATCCATGTCCCAAAGCTGGATCCTGTCTGCTTTGCAGATAGCTGGTGAGGGAAGCTATATCTATGGGACCTCTTTGCGAGAGACCCGTTGCCCACGTCGGGCTTGCATCATGAAAAAGAAAAACTATGGTATTTGTCATTTACCATTACTTATTCAGACTATAGTGGATTTAATTATCCCAGAAGAGTTCCTTGTTCCATGCACGGTCTGTGTGTATCATATATATATATATATATATATTTTTTTTTTTTTTTTAGTTCGGGAAGAACCGATTTGCCTCTATTTAAAGGGCATATCTCAGCGGAAAAACAAAGAAAAAGTGAGAGGAAAGACAGAGGAAAAAGAAAGGGTGGAGGGGACAGTCGAAGTGGAAAAAGACCAAGGATGACAAGGACTGCAGGGTCGAGCCCCATCATCCTCGGGTGCTAGGGCCGGGAGGGCGCACGTGAAACCTCCAGGAACAAGCACGTACAAACGAGCACAAAGAGCACTCAAGAGCACGAGCTTAGAACCCCCTTGCGGGGTTATATATATATATATATTATATATATATATATATATATATATAATAATATATATATATATATATATATATATATATATATAATAATATATATATATAATATATATATATATATATATATATATATATATACTGTATATAACTTGCATGAATTTTAAATGTTTTCATTAATTTTTCATTTTTTTTTCTGGTCCTAGGTATGAGTTGTCCTAGGTATGAGTTGTCCTAGGTATGAGTTGTCCTAGGTATGAGTTGTCCTAGGTATGAGTTGTCCTAGGTATGAGTTGTCCTAGGTATGAGTTGTCCTAGGTATGAGTTGTCCTAGGTATGAGTTGTCCTAGGTATGAGTTGTCCTAGGTATGAGTTGTCCTAGGTATGAGTTGTCCTAGGTATGAGTTGTCCTAGGTATGAGTTGTCCTAGGTATGAGTTGTCCTAGGTATGAGTTGTCCTAGGTATGAGTTGTCCTAGGTATGAGTTGTCCTAGGTATGAGTTGTCCTAGGTATGAGTTGTCCTAGGTATGAGTTGTCCTAGGTATGAGTTGTCCTAGGTATGAGTTGTCCTAGGTATGAGTTGTCCTAGGTATGAGTTGTCCTAGGTATGAGTTGTCCTAGGTATGAGTTGTCCTAGGTATGAGTTGTCCTAGGTATGAGTTGTCCTAGGTATGAGTTCCTAGTATGAGTTGTCCTAGGTATGAGTTGTCCTAGGTATGAGTTGTCCTAGGTATGAGTTGTCCTAGGTATGAGTTGTCCTAGGTATGAGTTGTCCTAGGTATGAGTTGTCCTAGGTATGAGTTGTCCTAGGTATGAGTTGTCCTAGGTATGAGTTGTCCTAGGTATGAGTTGTCCTAGGTGAGTTGTCCTAGGTATGAGTTGTCCTAGGTATGAGTTGTCCTAGGTATGAGTTGTCCTAGGTATGAGTTGTCCTAGGTATGAGTTGTCCTAGGTATGAGTTGTCCTAGGTATGAGTTGTCCTAGGTATGAGTTGTCCTAGGTATGAGTTGTCCTAGGTATGAGTTGTCCTAGGTATGAGTTGTCCTAGTATGAGTTGTCCTAGGTATGAGTTGTCCTAGGTATGAGTTGTCCTAGGTATGAGTTGTCCTAGTATAGTTGTCCTAGGTATGAGTTGTCCTAGGTATGAGTTGTCCTAGGTATGAGTTGTCCTAGGTATGAGTTGTCCTAGGTATGAGTGTCCTAGGTATGAGTTGTCCTAGGTATGAGTCTGTCCTAGGTATGAGTTGTCCTAGGTATGAGTTGTCCTAGGTATGAGTTGTCCTGGTATGAGCTGTCCTGGTATGAACTGTCCTAGAACCGTCCCAGGCATGTACTGTACCAGATGGAGCGGTGCTCCAGGCCATGCTGTGCAGTAAAGTGGAGGAGGAGAGGAGGGAGGCAGTGAAGAGGATACTAGAAATCAGGTGAAGGAGATGAGGACACAGGTAGGAGACTCCAGTGTCAGACCCAGGAAGACTCCTGACATCAACCCAGATGCCACCCTCTCAGAACTTATTGACTGGAACTCTGGCGTGACTGAGCCTCCTCTGACCTGCTCCTTCACCACTGCTGCAATCAAGGAGTTTCTAGATAGACCAATGGAAAGTCCTGCATGGCCCTCACACACACAGTCAGTAGAGAGGTGTGTAAGGATGACAACTGAAGCAGCACAACATGTTTACTCACAAGAGAGGAGGAAGGTGTACAACAATGGCCAGGTGGCCAGTAGGGAGCTCATGTCCAGGAACAAGAGCAAGGCAGACATGGCATCCTTGGCAAAGTTGAAGAAACCTATCTATATTTCTAAGTTTTAATATTGAAATACAATCAAAATGTCTTTAATTGGATGTAATGTATGTAAAATGTAGTTATATACAATAAAAAAAATACTTGCAAAAATTTCTTATTTTTCGTAAACTTCAACTTCAAATATAAGTAGCTAGGAGTGGTCAAATCTGGATTTTAAAGCCATATTTCGATTTAGCACCTAGAAATGCATCATTTGGTCACTAGTAGTCTTTGAAAATCTAAAGATTTCACTTTGCTGCCTAAAATTGACACACCCTAATCTCCCAAGGTCTTGAATAGATTCGTTAATCTGACATTTGCTTAAGTCCTTAGGTATTTAAAGTGTTCACAGGAAGTTTGGGAGTGAATGAACCAGTTTTACTTACTAGTATCACACGTCCTCTTAGCTACAGCTCATCTCAAGTTTTAACATTCCTTAAAGCCTTGAACAAATTCAGAATGTATGAAGCTTGATACAAGTCACTCAATATCGTTTAATTATTTTGTAAAGCAATAAATAACAGTAACTTACCGTCGCAGAAGGAATATAGTAGTTTATTTTTCATGTATTAATGGGTTTACTTATAATTTACCATTACTAAGACAACTTTTTTCACTGGCAATTATCAGTTATCTTTCATGATATAAGAATGAACACAGTTCCACGGATGGTCTACTATGATGATTTCAGCATAAGAGTAAGATCAATTTCAGATACTGGTACAAAAGAAATTAATTTAGAGAAACTTTACCCTCCATCACAAATTTCATCAATGGCCAGCATTATGATATCCAAATTTTCCAGAAGTGTTCTTTTTTCTACATTTTTCCTTAAGATCATTGAAACTGCATCGTAGAGGCAAGTAAGGACACAAAGGAGAATCAGCTGAAATAAAATGGGTAATCCTAAGAATATAAAAACAGTAAATTATATCTATGATACTTCACTAACAATGGGGGGAGGGGGAGAGCTATGATCTTCATATTTTTAAAACAAATGTACAAGACAAAATTTTGCCTATTCACAAAGTGGTTCTTAAATTAGAATGAACAGACCAAACTTATTATGATGATGATCAACACTCAAATACCTAAAAACTAAAATATATACCTACCATATATATACAAGTAGGCACTAAATCTAACTTGATTTTGTTGTAAATTGTTATAAGAATATTATATGACTTTGAGAGATAAAAGTGAGTTAGATTTTAAGGGAATTTAACTTAATTTTGTAAAACTTCCATAATTTTATTTCCTGTGCAACTCTTTCAAGTAGGCATAAAATTTTCTATCAAGTAATGCAACAACTTTTTGCCAGCAAATTATGACTAGTAAAATAATTAATCAGGCTTATTAAGTTTTTGATTCATATACTCACATCAGTACCTAAAGCTACTACAAGAGGGCCTACATCAAAACAAAATTAGTTTTTGCATAAACTAATTACGAAATATTTAAAAATTTAGTTACCCAAAACTTGCAATATTAAGATAGGCCTTAGTATTTCACAGTTGTAATTTGGTAAATCAAAAATTCTAACTATTTCATATTGCACTGTAACTACATACACAGGTTTGGCAACAGCATGAATGTCAATAGTGAATTTGCATGTCATATCAGTAATAATTTAAGATTAATACATACTTTAACTATTAATAATACTTATTTACTTATTTATTATTAATAACTAGCTGTTTATTTTTAATAAGAGCCCAGTGAAGCCTAAAGCTTAAGGGCCCAATTAAATAAAATAAATGGTTCAGCTTCACAATTTATTATTAATAATAAAGGTTATTACATTTATTTACGTGTTCTGTTACCACAAACTCTTACCTCATTTTCATGTGAAGATCCCATAACATAAAAGAAAAGGTCAACATTAGATCTATATACACAGGTGAGTCTATCAAGCATTGTTACTTCAGCATTTGCTCTGTGGGTTTTTTGGAACAGATTTTTCTCAAACTTTTTCTCTTCTTTTACGGATGAAAAGTAAGATGGATCATAGTATTTTGCCAAAATTCTGTTGCCATCATTGTCCAGAATAGCAATTCCTTTAATGATGTATAGGGTTGGTTCCTGAAAAAAAATTAAAAATAGAAAAAAATAAAGGAAAACTACAAAATCTAGTGTCCACCACAGTTCCACATCAAAGAGTATTTCCACTTTAAAATATTACGGGTCCTAGGCTACCTTGAAGTTACTCCGTAATAATATTTCCAACATAAAATGATCTTATTAAAAATGATTAGCACATTACTGCAATTGCAGAAATTGATATGACACTAGCATTATTGAAAATAGCCTAATGAGTTGAACAAGAAAAAATTGAATTTGACTGGATTTAAAAAAAACTACCAATACAAATGAAATACTAAAACCCCACTAATTCGTAACCCTCAGGGCTCTGGCCTAATCAAATTACTGAAAATAATGAATTATCCCAACATCACAAACTTCTTTACCAATGTGTGATTTTTCCATGCCTCTTTTCACTAGCTATATTGTGAAAAATTTGTGAGAATTGTGGAAATTTCTGATTACTGCACCAAAGTCATGATTATTAAGAAATAACCACTCAAAACTGCTTTATATGGATATGTTTTGATGTCTGACAGTGGTAGACTACCAAGAATAAAGAAAATTAATAAACCTAACAGTGTTTTAATAATAAAGTCCTGACACAATCATACAGGAACTGTCCTGTACATGTTACCAAGTGGGTAATTTTGTGATTTTTGGCCTAATTCATGGTTTTTGTTCAATCTCATGAAATCTGTTTCACTATTTCAACAGCACAAAAAAATCACAAAATAGCCCAACATAAACTATGAATCACCAATTGGCGGGGGCTTAGTGTATTTGCATATCATTAATTATAAAGAGGTTCTTAATACTAAAGTAATAATTTAACCTGCATAAAAGGACTGCCTAGTGGAACTTAACATTGTTATAACTAGTTTCAAGTACTATATCCATTTTGCAACCATATAAGGCTATGGGGTTCAGCATGTATGATACCATATTGGTTGAAAATCACTGGATAAAACATTATACTAAAAGTCTAGTAAGATAGCCTACATCATCAGTATAGGTTGAATAAAAATCAAAAGGAGATATTAATCTTAAAATAATTAAAATGCATAAAAGTACCACTACATACATTACAGTATATACAAAACTGTTAATTAGATTCATTTATGAATAGCTTAAGTGACTTTCCCAAGAAGTAGATAATTTACTAGACCCACAAAAGTTCTTAATCTTTTCACTACAGTGGTTTAGGCAAATATAAAATGACTTGGGCCTAGTTTTTCTATTAAAATAACTTTATTAATTCCCAGTGAAACAATGCAGTGCTATATCAAGAAATGAAACTAAAAATTAATTGGCTTAAAGTTTGAACAAATTACTCTATTGTATTACAATATAGGCCCTAAATAAAATTTGAAGGGAAATGATAAAATTTAAGTCTCATTTCTAATTTTTTAATTCTGATACCTATAAACTAGACCTAATAGCCTAGCCAAAGCCTACAATAAATATTTTAAAATTCAAGAATAAAAATTTTATTGGCTACCTACTATTTGTATAAACCTTGTCTCTAATAAACTACACACATTATAAAATTAAGAATATAGGCCATATGCTAGCTGGGGTCACACAGTGATTTAAAACATTCTTGTTTTAATATCTGGGAACTTGTTCTGATAACCTTGTGAAGGTGTGCTACTAGCCATGTGTCAAGGACCCAAAATGCTTTATCCAGATAAACAGGCCTAGTACAAAGAATAGAGAGCCTAACCTAATCTGGAAAAGAAATTGCTAAAAGTCAGACAGATTTGCATTAGCAAATTTAAACAATCACCTTTGGAGATCTTGTTTTTCTTGCTATCCTTACCAACACTTCTCAACACAGGATAATATGTACAATTAAGTGGTTTCTATTAGGACCTTTACCCATCAGATTGACAAGACCATGATGCATAACATGAACACACTAAAAAAACTAAACTTACTTTAAACTGACCTACAATATATTTGTCAATAGAATGTCAAGTTCATAAGATGTCATAATCCCATTCTATAATACTAAACCTATCTAGACTGAGGCCACATGTTAAGAATGTAAAGTTAGCATTAGCTAGCTATATATATATATATAATATATATATATATATATTATAATTAT